>OX578061.1:23140952-23325952 GCA_951215215.1 Andrena trimmerana
GTTGGACAAACGATTCCATCGATTAATTAACCAAAAATCGAAATTATTCACGAGTACACTTCTTTTTCGCGATTTTTATAAATAATTCTGTTCTGGAGGATGGACAAACAAAATCTTGGGGTGGACAAACGTCTTCTACATCTAGACTAACGAGATCCGTCGTTGGACAAACGATTCCATCGATTAATTAACCAAAAATCGAAATTATTCACGAGTACACTTCTTTTTCGCGATTTTTATAAATAATTCTGTTCTGGAGGATGGACAAACAAAATCTTGGGGTGGACAAACGTCTTCTACATCTAGACTAACGAGATCCGTCGTTGGACAAACGATTTCGATGTTTAATTAACCAAAAATCGAAATTATTCGCGGGTACACTTCTTTTTCGCGATTTTTATAAATAATTCTGTTCTGGAGGATGGACAAACAAAATCTTGGGGTGGACAAACGTCTTCTACATCTAGACTAACGAGATCCGTCGTTGGACAAACGATTCCATCGATTAATTAACCAAAAATCGAAATTATTCACGAGTACACTTCTTTTTCGCGATTTTTATAAATAATTCTGTTCTGGAGGATGGACAAACGAAATCTTGGGGTGGACAATCCTCTTCTATATCTAGACTAACGAGATCCGTCGTTGGACAAACGATTCCATCGATTAATTAACCAAAAATCGAAATTATTCACGAGTACACTTCTTTTTCGCGATTTTTATAAATAATTCTGTTCTGGAGGATGGACAAACAAAATCTTGGGGTGGACAAACGTCTTCTACATCTAGACTAACGAGATCCGTCGTTGGACAAACGATTCCATCGATTAATTAACCAAAAATCGAAATTATTCACGAGTACACTTCTTTTTCGCGATTTTTATAAATAATTCTGTTCTGGAGGATGGACAAACAAAATCTTGGGGTGGACAAACGTCTTCTACATCTAGACTAACGAGATCCGTCGTTGGACAAACGATTTCGATGTTTAATTAACCAAAAATCGAAATTATTCGCGGGTACACTTCTTTTTCGCGATTTTTATAAATAATTCTGTTCTGGAGGATGGACAAACAAAATCTTGGGGTGGACAAACGTCTTCTACATCTAGACTAACGAGATCCGTCGTTGGACAAACGATTCCATCGATTAATTAACCAAAAATCGAAATTATTCACGAGTACACTTCTTTTTCGCGATTTTTATAAATAATTCTGTTCTGGAGGGTGGACAAACAAAATCTTGGGGTGGACAAACGTCTTCTACATCTAGACTAACGAAATCCGTCGTTGGACAAACGATTTCGATGTTTAATTAACCAAAAATCGAAATTATTCGCGGGTACACTTCTTTTTCGCGATTTTTATAAATAATTCTGTTCTGGAGGGTGGACAAACGAAATCTTGGGGTGGACAATCCTCTTCTATATCTAGACTAACGAGATCCGTCGTTGGACAAACGATTCCATCGATTAATTAACCAAAAATCGAAATTATTCACGAGTACACTTCTTTTTCGCGATTTTTATAAATAATTCTGTTCTGGAGGGTGGACAAACAAAATCTTGGGGTGGACAAACGTCTTCTACATCTAGACTAACGAAATCCGTCGTTGGACAAACGATTTCGATGTTTAATTAACCAAAAATCGAAATTATTCGCGGGTACACTTCTTTTTCGCGATTTTTATAAATAATTCTGTTCTGGAGGATGGACAAACAAAATCTTGGGGTGGACAAACGTCTTCTACATCTAGACTAACGAGATCCGTCGTTGGACAAACGATTCCATCGATTAATTAACCAAAAATCGAAATTATTCACGAGTACACTTCTTTTTCGCGATTTTTATAAATAATTCTGTTCTGGAGGATGGACAAACAAAATCTTGGGGTGGACAAACGTCTTCTACATCTAGACTAACGAGATCCGTCGTTGGACAAACGATTCCATCGATTAATTAACCAAAAATCGAAATTATTCACGAGTACACTTCTTTTTCGCGATTTTTATAAATAATTCTGTTCTGGGGGGTGGACAAACAAAATCTTGGGGTGGACAAACGTCTTCTACATCTAGACTAACGAAATCCGTCGTTGGACAAACGATTTCGATGTTTAATTAACCAAAAATCGAAATTATTCGCGGGTACACTTCTTTTTCGCGATTTTTATAAATAATTCTGTTCTGGAGGGTGGACAAACGAAATCTTGGGGTGGACAATCCTCTTCTATATCTAGACTAACGAGATCCGTCGTTGGACAAACGATTCCATCGATTAATTAACCAAAAATCGAAATTATTCACGAGTACACTTCTTTTTCGCGATTTTTATAAATAATTCTGTTCTGGAGGATGGACAAACAAAATCTTGGGGTGGACAAACGTCTTCTACATCTAGACTAACGAGATCCGTCGTTGGACAAACGATTCCATCGATTAATTAACCAAAAATCGAAATTATTCACGAGTACACTTCTTTTTCGCGATTTTTATAAATAATTCTGTTCTGGAGGGTGGACAAACAAAATCTTGGGGTGGACAAACGTCTTCTACATCTAGACTAACGAAATCCGTCGTTGGACAAACGATTTCGATGTTTAATTAACCAAAAATCGAAATTATTCGCGGGTACACTTCTTTTTCGCGATTTTTATAAATAATTCTGTTCTGGAGGGTGGACAAACGAAATCTTGGGGTGGACAATCCTCTTCTATATCTAGACTAACGAGATCCGTCGTTGGACAAACGATTCCATCGATTAATTAACCAAAAATCGAAATTATTCACGAGTACACTTCTTTTTCGCGATTTTTATAAATAATTCTGTTCTGGAGGATGGACAAACAAAATCTTGGGGTGGACAAACGTCTTCTACATCTAGACTAACGAGATCCGTCGTTGGACAAACGATTCCATCGATTAATTAACCAAAAATCGAAATTATTCACGAGTACACTTCTTTTTCGCGATTTTTATAAATAATTCTGTTCTGGAGGGTGGACAAACAAAATCTTGGGGTGGACAAACGTCTTCTACATCTAGACTAACGAAATCCGTCGTTGGACAAACGATTTCGATGTTTAATTAACCAAAAATCGAAATTATTCGCGGGTACACTTCTTTTTCGCGATTTTTATAAATAATTCTGTTCTGGAGGGTGGACAAACGAAATCTTGGGGTGGACAATCCTCTTCTATATCTAGACTAACGAGATCCGTCGTTGGACAAACGATTCCATCGATTAATTAACCAAAAATCGAAATTATTCACGAGTACACTTCTTTTTCGCGATTTTTATAAATAATTCTGTTCTGGAGGGTGGACAAACGAAATCTTGGGGTGGACAATCCTCTTCTATATCTAGACTAACGAGATCCGTCGTTGGACAAACGATTCCATCGATTAATTAACCAAAAATCGAAATTATTCACGAGTACACTTCTTTTTCGCGATTTTTATAAATAATTCTGTTCTGGAGGATGGACAAACAAAATCTTGGGGTGGACAAACGTCGTCTACATCTAGACTAACGAGATCCGTTGTTGGACAAACGATTCCATCGATTAATTAACCAAAAATCGAAATTATTCACGAGTACACTTCTTTTTCGCGATTTTTATAAATAATTCTGTTCTGGAGGATGGACAAACAAAATCTTGGGGTGGACAAACGTCTTCTACATCTAGACTAACGAGATCCGTCGTTGGACAAACAATTTCGATGTTTAATTAACCAAAAATCGAAATTATTCGCGGGTACACTTCTTTTTCGGGATTTTTATAAATAATTCTGTTCTGGAGGATGGACAAACAAAATCTTGGGGTGGACAAACGTCTTCTACATCTAGACTAACGAGATCCGTCGTTGGACAAACGATTTCGATGTTTAATTAACCAAAAATCGAAATTATTCGCGGGTACACTTCTTTTTCGCGATTTTTATAAATAATTCTGTTCTGGAGGGTGGACAAACGAAATCTTGGGGTGGACAAACGTCTTCTACATCTAGACTATCGAACTGCATCGTTGGACAAACGATTCCATTGTTTAATTAATAAAAAATCAAACTTATACGCGGTCGCTTCAACCGTGTCGTACTTCTTGGTTATTTTAATTAATAATTCGATTCTGGAGGGTGGACAAACGAAATCTTGGGGTGGACAAACGTCTTCTACATCTAGACTACCGAACTGCATGTTTGGACAAACGATTCCATTGTTTAATTAATAAAAAATCAAACTTATACGCGGTCGCTTCACATGAAACCTTCTTTTTTCGCGATTTTTATTAATAATTCGATTCTGGAGGGTGGACAAACGAAATCTTGGGGTGGACAAACGTCTTCTACATCTAGACTATCGAACTGCATCGTTGGACAAACGATTTCGATGTTTAATTAACCAAAAATCGAAATTATTCGCGGGTACACTTCTTTTTCGCGATTTTTATAAATAATTCTGTTCTGGAGGATGGACAAACAAAATCTTGGGGTGGACAAACGTCTTCTACATCTAGACTAACGAGATCCGTCGTTGGACAAACGATTCCATCGATTAATTAACCAAAAATCGAAATTATTCACGAGTACACTTCTTTTTCGCGATTTTTATAAATAATTCTGTTCTGGAGGATGGACAAACAAAATCTTGGGGTGGACAAACGTCTTCTACATCTAGACTAACGAGATCCGTCGTTGGACAAACGATTCCATCGATTAATTAACCAAAAATCGAAATTATTCACGAGTACACTTCTTTTTCGCGATTTTTATAAATAATTCTGTTCTGGAGGGTGGACAAACAAAATCTTGGGGTGGACAAACGTCTTCTACATCTAGACTAACGAAATCCGTCGTTGGACAAACGATTTCGATGTTTAATTAACCAAAAATCGAAATTATTCGCGGGTACACTTCTTTTTCGCGATTTTTATAAATAATTCTGTTCTGGAGGGTGGACAAACGAAATCTTGGGGTGGACAATCCTCTTCTATATCTAGACTAACGAGATCCGTCGTTGGACAAACGATTCCATCGATTAATTAACCAAAAATCGAAATTATTCACGAGTACACTTCTTTTTCGCGATTTTTATAAATAATTCTGTTCTGGAGGATGGACAAACAAAATCTTGGGGTGGACAAACGTCTTCTACATCTAGACTAACGAGATCCGTCGTTGGACAAACGATTCCATCGATTAATTAACCAAAAATCGAAATTATTCACGAGTACACTTCTTTTTCGCGATTTTTATAAATAATTCTGTTCTGGAGGGTGGACAAACAAAATCTTGGGGTGGACAAACGTCTTCTACATCTAGACTAACGAAATCCGTCGTTGGACAAACGATTTCGATGTTTAATTAACCAAAAATCGAAATTATTCGCGGGTACACTTCTTTTTCGCGATTTTTATAAATAATTCTGTTCTGGAGGGTGGACAAACGAAATCTTGGGGTGGACAATCCTCTTCTATATCTAGACTAACGAGATCCGTCGTTGGACAAACGATTCCATCGATTAATTAACCAAAAATCGAAATTATTCACGAGTACACTTCTTTTTCGCGATTTTTATAAATAATTCTGTTCTGGAGGGTGGACAAACGAAATCTTGGGGTGGACAATCCTCTTCTATATCTAGACTAACGAGATCCGTCGTTGGACAAACGATTCCATCGATTAATTAACCAAAAATCGAAATTATTCACGAGTACACTTCTTTTTCGCGATTTTTATAAATAATTCTGTTCTGGAGGATGGACAAACAAAATCTTGGGGTGGACAAACGTCTTCTACATCTAGACTAACGAGATCCGTCGTTGGACAAACGATTCCATCGA
The DNA here is from genome assembly GCA_951215215.1 of Andrena trimmerana. Classification (NCBI taxonomy): domain Eukaryota; kingdom Metazoa; phylum Arthropoda; class Insecta; order Hymenoptera; family Andrenidae; genus Andrena; species Andrena trimmerana. Next base: position 23,146,794 of record OX578061.1, read on the forward strand.
TTAATTAACCAAAAATCGAAATTATTCACGAGTACACTTCTTTTTCGCGATTTTTATAAATAATTCTGTTCTGGAGGATGGACAAACAAAATCTTGGGGTGGACAAACGTCTTCTACATCTAGACTAACGAGATCCGTCGTTGGACAAACGATTTCGATGTTTAATTAACCAAAAATCGAAATTATTCGCGGGTACACTTCTTTTTCGCGATTTTTATAAATAATTCTGTTCTGGAGGATGGACAAACAAAATCTTGGGGTGGACAAACGTCTTCTACATCTAGACTAACGAGATCCGTCGTTGGACAAACGATTTCGATGTTTAATTAACCAAAAATCGAAATTATTCGCGGGTACACTTCTTTTTCGCGATTTTTATAAATAATTCTGTTCTGGAGGGTGGACAAACGAAATCTTGGGGTGGACAAACGTCTTCTACATCTAGACTACCGAACTGCATGGTTGGACAAACGATTCCATTGTTTAATTAATAAAAAATCAAACTTATACGCGGTCGCTTCACATGAAACCTTCTTTTTTCGCGATTTTTATTAATAATTCGATTCTGGAGGGTGGACAAACGAAATCTTGGGGTGGACAAACGTCTTCTACATCTACACTACCGAACTGCATCGTTGGACACACGATTTCGTCGTTTAATTAATAAAAAATCGAACTTATACGCGGACGCTTCAACCGTATCGTACTTCTTGGATATTTAAATTAATAATTCGGTTCTGGAGGGTGGACAAACGAAATCTTGGGGTGGACAAACGTCTTCTACATCTAGACTATCGAACTGCATGGTTGGACAAACGATTCCATTGTTTAATTAATAAAAAATCAAACTTATACGCGGTCGCTTCACATGAAACCTTCTTTTTTCGCGATTTTTATTAATAATTCGGTTCTGGAGGGTGGACAAACGAAATCTTGGGGTGGTCAAACGTCTTCTACATCTAGACTATCGAACTGCATCGTTGGACAAACGATTCCATTGTTTAATTAATAAAAAATCAAACTTATACGCGACCGTTTCACATGAAACCTTCTTTTTCGCGATTTTTATAAATAATTCGATTCTGGAGGGTGGACAAACGAAATCTTGGGGTGGACAAATGATGCTAGATCATGGACAATCGTATCCCCCTTTTAAAAAGTTGAAAAGTGTTCATGGAGGGTGGATATGACAAATTTTCTTAATTTGTTCATAACTTTTTTTTGAAGGGTGGACAAACGAAAATTTTGGTTGGACAAACGTGGACAAACGATGGACAATCATTTGCCCCCGTCAAATTATTAAAAAGTTTTCATGGGGGTGCTAGTGAAAAATTTTGTTTTGTTCATAACTTTTTTTTGAAGGGTGGACAAACGAAAATTTTTGTTGGACAAACGTGGACAAACGATGGACAAACGAATGCCATAGTTTTTTTTTTAAATTTCAAATTTGGGGGTGCCAACTTCACAGAGCTGACGAATTAGGTTAAAATAGGTTAAGATAGAATTAAGGGTTAAGTGTGAGAGGAGGAGGGAGACGGATTGTAATCCCTAAGGGGACACAAAATAAAGGAATATATACAAACCTGGTAAGATAAATTCGAATGCAGATGCATTATCCCGGAATCCACCTGTTCTTGTCGTTTCTCAAAATATCCTTCCTTTTCCATCCAAAAGTTTGACAATTCATACCGAGACTGAAAGTACGGACGCCTCCCCTCCAAAGCGTTTGCAAGGGGTTGTCGTAGGCGCCGACGATTTGCCAATTGCAATCTCTAAAGAGGTCGGGGATATTAACGTTGACGGTTCTAGGATAGACGAAAATGAACGTTTAGTAGCAAGAGTTTTCCTTGTAAATAGAGACTGTAGTAGTGGGTATAATGAGATTGATAATAAAACAAATCATTCGGATTCGGACTCAATTGATAGTGACGAGTATTATACAGCAGATGAGGAAGAGACAATTCCCTGCATAGGAACAATCCTGCAGGGAGGAGAATCTCCTAAAGAATTTAATACTAACGTAATGAGTGGAGGATCGGTCTGCAGAGGTACTGAGGACATGCTTCGACTCGGGAGTCTGTCGGACATCGGAAAGGCCGACTTTGAAGGCACCCCGCCACAGACACCGTTAGAGGTTGTGCCTGTATCTTAGGGTATCTGCGCTCTGCCAGAAAATGGTAACAAAGAACCCCCGATTCGTGTCGAAGCGGAGGCTCGACAGTCGGTCCTTTTTCCCAAATCATATCGTGGCACAGACTAAGCACAGTCTAGTTCTTCCGGAATGAGGTTGTGGCGGAGTCTGGGTGAGCCGGCTGCTTCAGGTATGACAGAATCAGGTAAAGAATGGACACGATCCTCCGTAGAAAATATTTCTGAAAATGACTCGTATACCCGTGATAAATTCAAAGTTTTTGTGACAAATTTAGTTCCATCCGTACAGGCATCCCCTCCTTCTCCGTTTCCAAGTATCATTTATTGCAAAGATCATCTTTATATGCGGAAAGACAATCTTCTTCATTTCTTCTCTACTGATTATCAAGTTTCTTCACAAGTCAGTAATGATTTGTTAACAACAAGAAAAATTCTCCATTGGTCAAATACAAGCGTACAATGTCCATGTGGGTGAGGCAATGGTTTTTCCTGGAGGAACGCAACACATTTTCCATTTGTTTTCTAAAGTAAGCTCTGTTGAACAACAGAACTTTAAACATCTTGCGTCTTCGTTGTCATCCCTTAAAAACTTAATGGAATCCCTGAATGTAACGTCCAATAGTTTATCTAAAAGTTAGAATAACATTGATCCAATTGAATGGAATTCTTATGAATATCTTTTAAAGCAGACATTTAATAGTTCACTATATAATATTTCGGTTTGCACTGGTGAAATCATTTTCCCCTCTTTATCAAGAAGACCTTCGATTATTCGGGAATACCATGAGTCTGTAGTGGGTGGCCGTCAGGGTGTGACTAACAAGGGAACATCCCGAACCCGGAAATTCAAAAAATTCTGAAACTTTGTGAATATGTAGGGAATTTCCTCCTGATTACAACGCAATTTTTGTATGCTGCCCAAATTCACTCTAAGGGTGTGTAATTGGCCTCTGAATATTCGCATATTTTCCGATTTTGTATTATAACTCGTGAACTGTAAAATAATTTTTTCCCAAATGATAGATCTAATTAAAAGAAGTAACTTTTGTCTTGAAACTTTTTTTCTATCTCTTACAATTCGCGAGTTATAACACAAAATTGGAAAATAGCCGAATTTTCAGGGGTTAATTTCACCCGCTTCCAGTGAATTTGAGCAGCAAACAAAAATTGCATAGTAGCCAGGAGGAAATCCCCTAGATATTAATAAAGTTACAGAATTTTTAAATTTTAGGCCTCGGGATCCCTGATCCTGCACATTCTTAACATTTTTTCGATGCTTTCCTGTCTGTAGCTCTTTTGAGCCATCCTTGTATGGACTGCTCAGTCTCCTTGTTGTTTGCCACCATCTTTCCCTGTTTTGCTGGACCTTAAAGAAGAATTTCGGGGGAACATTACATTGAATTTTACTGTAATCAATATTAGGTAAGTAGTAAGACTAGGGGGATTCTAACGCTGGTCCTCTGAGGGGAGCGCGGGGCGGGGGAGGAAGTGAAGGCGCGCGGGGAAGCGTGGCGGAGGGAAACATGGGCGCGGGGCCTGTGGGGAGAGGAAGACAGGTTGCGCGCGCACGAGCCGCGGAGTGGGGGAAGCCGCGATGATGGAGGGGATCAGTCCGGGCCGAGCCGCCGCGGAGACCTCTCCAGACCGGACCTACCGCCGAAACTTTCCGCCGCGGGAGAGGCCCACCCCTGAAATTTTTTCAGAGGGAGGGAATGACCTCCAAATATTTTTCAAACCAATATGTGATGGAATTTTCTCCCAGCGCAGAGAAATAATAATAATTTATTTTTATCAGACGATGTTGGACAATGTCAGGAAAGATCGACTTTTTCACACCGCGTCTTCGGGGACGGGAAAGAGACACAGCATTACTTTAAAGCTAAATTCTAGGAGGGAGGGAAAGAGACAGCGCTACTTGGTGGTACAATAGCATGCATTCTACAGCTAACAAGTTTTCGAAGCGTTCCGATTCAGCGTCGCAGCGTATCGCGCGATCGTGTGTAATTCGAATCTCCTGGAGCAGCCGTGCAGGGTTACGTCATTTAGCGGCGCGAAGAACGAAATAGAATTATGCGGCGTCAGCAGAAATCTTTTTCTCAACGCTTAGAAATAATAATTATGAAAAGCGTTCCGATTCAACGTCGCAACGTTTCGCGCGATCTCGAGTAATTCGAATCCTCTGGAGCGATCATGCAGGATGATGTCACATGGCAGCGCGAAGAACGAAATATGATTATGCAGCGTCAGCAGAAATCTTTTTTCAACGCCGAGAAATAATAATTATGAAAACGACGAATCTTAAAATTACATGATGAGGAGAGAAGGAACAGGGGTAAATAAAATTGAATACAATGAAATGCGTTTAAGAATATATATTATTAGAAATCATAAAGAATATAATTTAAGATTTTGTACTACGAGCATCATCCACAATATGATTGATTGCACATGCTAACAATTCACAATCGATCAATGAATGCTGTTCGAAGTGTTCGCTTTCAGAAATTAATTTTACATAATCTGTTGGCGCGGTAGCGCTACGTAGAACGTCCACGAAAGTGAATAGTTTACACATCGTGGCTTCAGTCATATATATGACAACGCGATTATCGGTGATTTTAATAAGTTGATCATTATGCATACGCGTGAATTCGATTCGTAAATGATCAATTTCGATGTGAGTTTGGGGTTATGTTGCGTTGCTGCGTAATCGTTGGAGTATATCCACCTCGTTTTGTAGCAGGAGCTTCCACGTAGACATTGAAAAGCTTAACTCGCTGCCTTTATTGTCGGCTATGGCAATCTCGTCGCGGCACGAATCCATACCAATGCGAATTCCAATAGTTAGACGTTTATAAGCTGTTGCGGTCAGTGGATAATCGCGTCCTAGGATCCGAACGATTGATGGTTTCCGTGTTTCCATCGTTTTTAATGATACGGATCCAGAACTGTAAGAAACAAGTACATGAAATTGATACTTCGGTCGTTTGCGTTTACAGTGTATGAAGTAAATGAAAAGTGTATAGTAACGCGTACATACCTCATATTGGATTGTTGTTGTTGTTGTTGGCATTTATTTGTAAACCCACCATCGTTACCGGCTGCGCAGGATGAATCGTTTAAGCTGCGTTTGTACATTTTTGATGTGCACTATATTTTTTATGGAGTACCGGCTGTTCCGTCAAAGTCACTGAGCGATTGATGGAATAGCATCCGAGAGCTCGGCTTAAATAGAGGTGCAATTGCTTCTCCCACCACAGCATTTTATTCTAAAACTACTAATTTTTCCATAATGTTTTTTCAATCTTAACGTCGCAGCTTATCGTGCGATTGCATGTAATTTGAGACCCACCTTCAAGGATAAAAGTCTCGACACGTGTTGAATGTAATATGATACCTGTGGATGCGTCGAATCTTAGAATTATGCGATGTCAGCAGAAACTGTGTCGAATGATCTCGCGCGCTAATTGATCATTCGCATGAATCATAGAAAGAATTATGCTGCATCAACAGAAACTGCATAGAACCATATTAGGATGGATCGCCATTTTTTGCATGCAATGCATTTGAGGGAGGGGGTACGCTAAAAGAGTAAGACAGAGATAACAAATCATACATAAAAGCGTGCTGTAAACTGTGCAAAGCTTCAATTTGTTGTAACACGTAGCACAGATTACAGCCATGGAAGAATTCGCGCAAGTAGAACGCCAATTGTTGGATCGATCTGCACGATAGATTTCCCAGGAAGAGTACCTCGCGTGGGAAGAACGGTGCAACGAGTGCATCGAATCGTTGGAAGAACAGAGCCGCGTAAAACGCCCGCGATTATCGATCGGTGTTCGACAATCCGTGGTTGCTCGAATCGCGCGGCTCGAAGGACTAAAATATTCGTTGCGCGGACGTTTCGTGCGCGAAGGTGCCGGACATTCGAGCACAGGACTTTTCGTAAAGTAGCCAATTTCATCTATCGGAGTCAATAAATTCTCCAAATACTGATATTTCGGCTGTTGCAACGACTTGGAATACACGTACACTTTCCAACAAGCTCACCAGCACGTTGGTCTTTCCACAATTTGATGGACCGCAAATTAAGCAGCGGATAGTGTTTGGTAGCATGCTACCATGTCTGCGTCTTGTTTTCGGGAACATCATTTGCGATTTATCGTCAAAATTTGTCACGCGTATCGTTATAGGTTGTCGCGCGAATCGCATCCTCTCCGTGAACTGTGAAAAATGATTTTGATACGTCGAAGCAGTGACGCGCCCTATTTATAGGTCCGCGCCGAAACACGGCAGCTCAGTATTCAAAATGCTTCTGATCCTGTCGGATAATTGTGATTTTCGAGACCCAACCTCTGAACAGTTGAAATATATACCAAAGATTATTCTACTGCGCGAGTTTGGCAGACGACACATTGACTAGTTGTGGGACCGACTCCCGGAGCATATAAAAGCCGATTCTGAGGTTCAGCAGCATCGTCGGTGCTTGGAACATTATAACCGCCCCCGGCAGCGAACGCATATCGACGGTGCAGCACCATTGATTAAAAACTGTAGCGAATGTCACCGACGAGAGTAAAGAAAGGTTGTGGTCTGTTAAATCGGGCGATAAACGCGCTACCTATCGAATTACATATCCCGGGATACCAGTTTTGCGGTCCAGGAACTCATCTGATAAAACGATTGGCTAGAGGTGATCGAGGCATCAATCCGTTGGACGCAGCGTGTCGCGAATACGATATTGCGCATTCGCATAGCAACGACCTCGGTGAAAGGCACGTGGCAGATAAAGTTCTCGCTAACAAAGCGCGAAAACGCATCGTTGCGCGAGACTCGACTCTGGGCGAAAGAGGTGCTGCTACAGCTATTTGGGCAACTATGAAGGCCAAGACGAAAATCGGAATGGGGATGAAAACAAAAACCCGCAAAAGGACTCCAAAGACAGCATCGCAAAAGCGGATTATTCCGGTGGCAAAACGGGGTGGTATATTATCACTTCTCCCGCTGCTAGGAGTTCTCGGATCGTTAGCTGGCGGAGCGGCGGGGATCGCCAAGGCGGTAAACGATAATAAGGCGGCGCAGCATTAGTTGCAGGAAATGCAACGTCATAATCGCTCCATGGAAGGCCGTGGACTTTATCTCACGCCATACAAGCGTGGACAGGGAATATCGAAACGAAAAAAAAAACGCCGAAAAGAAAATAAAAATACCCGCCGGCGTAACTACCGATGTACAATTGGAGGAGTTGGCAAAACGAATGCGTATTCCATTCTTTAGAGGTGTGTTTATGCGCAATGCACTACCAGCCGGAGGAGTACGTCGAAACGAGAGCGGCATCGTAAATGTGGACAATGTCGAGGGGCCGGGGACTCATTGGGTGGCATATGCGAAGAGAGGGTGCCGAACTATATATTTCGACAGCTTTGGGAATCTTCGACCGCCTAAGGAATTGGTACAATATCTGGATAAAGATGTGAAAATCGAATACAATCGAACGTCTTATCAGAAGTACAATCAGAGCAATTGTGGACAACTATGTCTACGCTTTCTACAAACGATCGACACCAAATTTAAACATTGACTTCCCACCACTCTGATTCAGTACTAGTCGAGCCGTGCAGCTCTGAATATGTAGCTAACATTCACTCTAACCGGCAAGAGTAGCACCCTCGCGGTAAGCTACTTTCCACCCATAGATTTGAGCGACGATGATTACGAGCTTGGCCTAACAACCTTTGAAACTTATCATACAATACCGAACATCGACTAGAGCAACGATAACTTCTACTTCGTCGTAAACTATGGCATCAAAAACAGCAGTGTTGACACCAGTCCTGAAACTATTAGGATTCCACACGGCTCCTACGAACTAGACGCCATTGCCAAGTATTTGAGACAGCGATTACTCGAGCGGTATCCTAAAAATCTCGATGACACCAGCAATGGTGACAACGATGTGTATCCTATAGTGTTGCGTCCCAACAACAACACCATGAAAAGCGAGCTGTACTGCTCGTTCGCCGTAGATTTTAGGAAGCGCAATAACATTGGATCGCTACTGGGCTTCTCGACGAATCGGATATTAGAACCAGGGCGGTGGCACGAATCGGACGATCCAGTTAATATCATGAACGTGAACATTATCCGCATAGAATGTAGCGTGACCGCTGGCGCGTACAACAATGGCAAACGTGTACATACTATACATGAATTTTCTCCGAGAGTTCCACCAGGATATAAGATATCGGAAACGCCCGCACAGATCATTTACCTTCCAATCACCGCACAGGTCATCACGGATCTAACGATACGCGTTGGGGATCAAGACGAACGGTTGCTAGATTTTCGAGGTGAAGAGATTACCATCAGACTGCACATGCGACGACGACGATAATACGTGTGGTGCGAAAGAAATGCTTGTGTTGAACGACTCCAGAAACTCGTTTCTTCCAAGTGAAATTGTTTACAACAACAACAACAACAACTGCAACAGCTCTGATCACGCTAAAAAGAAGAGGTTCAGTGCTGCGAAAATTGCATTTTTGAGATCATTGGGATTCATTGTGCGCATATAAGTTGAAAAATGGCTGATATTCTAAGCACTGGAGGGAAGCCAACGTTTGATGATCGCATCGTCAAGCTCGAGACTCACACATACAACCCATATGTCAACACAACGTTTGGATACAGCGATGAGATAAGAATACCCATGCAACAGCAGGATTTGTACACATTATCGTGTGAAAGTTTCCTCTATGTGGAGGGGAAATTGAAGATAAATAAACAAAACGATGCGTTAACGGTGATGTTGGGAAATAATTGTGTGGCGTTCTTATTCGATGAGATTCGATACGAGCTGAACGGCGTGGAGATTGATCGCAACAGAAACGTTGTAATAACTAGCACGCTTAAGAACTATGTATCGCTGACATCTGACGAAGACAAAAATATGGAGAATGCCGGATGGGGCTTGAAACGACGCGATGGGCTAATAGTGAAAAATCATTTCAATTTTTGCATCCCACTCAAATATTTGCGGGGATTTGGCGAGGACTACAAACGTATAATTATTAATGCACGTCACGAATTGATTTTAATACGATCGCGCAACGACCACAATGCTCTGATGGATCACGGATGTTGGAACCAGAAATTGAATTACTTAAAGTGCAATGGCGAATGCCTCATGTGACGCTGAACGACCTTACTCAGCTATCGTTGCTACGTGCTTTGGAAAGTGGACAAAACCTAAGCATTTGTTTTCAATCGTGGGATCTGTACGAGTATCCTCTCTTACGGAGCACGACCAAGCATTCGTGGGCCGTGAAAGCATCTGCACAGCTGGAGAAGCCGCGCTGCGTGATCCTTGCTCTACAGACTGGTCGAAGGAATGTGATGAGCGAAGACGTTACTAAGTTCAACAACTGTAAATTGGCCAATGTAAAACTTTTTCTCAACTTGGAATTTTACCCATACGATGACATGAACTTGAACTTTGACAAGAATAAGCATGCCATCTTGTATCATATGTATACGCAATTCGGTAAAACGTATTATGGACATAGTTGCAACGAGGCATTATTCACCGTGGCTGAATTTTTACAATTTGGTCCCCTCATGGTAATTGATTGCTCGCGACAAAATGAGTCGATCAAGAATGGCACAGTGGCCGTGCGCATAGAATTTGATTGCAAAGAGAATGTGCCGGTAAATACTACGGCCTACTGTCTGATTCTGCACAATCGGGTGGTTGAATACAATCCGCTGACAAACGCGGTGCGCAAAATCAATTAAATTGCCACGCTACTTGCCTGCCCTCTCATGTGTCAAAATCATACCAAAATTTCATCGTGAAAATCGAGATGCTTTACGAGAAAGACTGCATTCTCCCGTCTGTCTTGGAAGCGAGCGGACCTCTAAATTGTGCCGATAATGGCTGTACCAACATTTGTTGACCTGCAAGGGTTCATCGTTGATGGAAGATTTGTCGCGAAGGAAGTGGCTGTCCTACGAAAGGGAACAATTCTCTCGCACTATATTTTCAGGAGTTCGACGCCGCAATATCTTCTTACAAATTCCGACAAATCAAGCATCCGGTGGTTGGTGGCAAAACATCATGGACTACGGTGGGACGATGGGGACGTTCCGTACAGTATGGCTAAACAGCTAATTTCGAAAGCTGTAGCGGATGCAATCGACGAAGAAGATGATGCATCCCATATCTTATACGTTAAAGGGTTGCAGAAACGCGACTGGCTTGCGGATTTCCTCGATGAAAATACGAGAGCGGACGTGGTCATCGAGACGCTGGACATTGACTACGAGGATATTAAATCTCTAAATAAGCTAAATGTAGTTAATACTCTGCGATGTAGCAGACACGCAAAGCATTGTGCCTTGCAAAATGTATTTAAAATATTCAACTGGTGGTCTAAACGCCAGAGAGAAATTCATAAATAAAATATAATCAATTTTTAATGCATAAATGTTTTTTCTTCACCCTCCCCAACCTCCTATATACGATGTATGCTAGATTAAGACGATAGTTATAATTATTATGTAGAAGCGGTTCGATTCACGTTCAGAGTGATACGATTCACGTTCAATACCCGTTCGATACACGTTCCAAGCCGTTCAATTCCCGTTCAATACCCGCTCAAAGTCGTAAAATACACGTTCAATATCCGATCAAAGTCGTTCAATACACGTTCAATACCCGATCAAAGTCGTTCAATACACGTTCAATACCCGATCAATACCCGATCAAAGTCGTTCAATACACGTTCAATACACGTTAGATACACATTCAAAGTGGTATGGTATGGTATAGTTAAATGATGCAAACGAAGAAGGATAGGATGGTCAGTGAATAATTCGAAGAAGATGCAGATGGTAAAGATGGTCAGCGAAAATGCAGGTGGAGCACATAGAAGGAGAGGGTGACCAGTGAGGAAGAAGGTGAAGAACAAAGGCATCCTACTTTGCAACATATGTAACTTTAGGCATGGGTGACAAATTGTATGAGCGCTGCGGGACCAGTTGTCTTCAAAGCTCGACAGCTATCAGTCAGTTTCGTACAGCATTTCATCAAAGTGTTTTTTTTTACAATGGGATTATCACGAATCGCCCCGGAGTGCGATCCCGAGGTATGTACATAACAATATTTTTAACATTTATCGCGTTTAACCTTTTAAATCGAGTGAGATCAAATCAGGCGATATTATATCGTGGGTTTCTATCTTTTAGGGCTCGCCACCACCGTCACCCACGTGGTCCAGCGACTGGGGCTCACCCCCTTCGCCACCGTCGCCGCCTTCGCCGCCGTCGCCGTCCCCATCGCCGCTACTTCCACAGGTATATAGTGCATTGTTTTGTATGCTTCATGTTTCATATGTTTAATGTATCAGTGTTATTATCAACGTTTGTGTTTGTGTTTGTGATCTAGGACCACAATGAGTTCTTAGATGGGATGTTGTTCTGGACGAGATGAGTAGGAGAGGGGTGGATCGACGCGTTCGGGCACTCCTCGGGGATTATTTTAAGAACCGCGGGATCACGGTGCACTCATATGAGGGCACCGTGGTCCGTGACATTTACGCGGGCGTTCCACAGGGGTCCGTTTTAGGGCCCTTTTTGTGGAACGCCGTATACGACGGACTCCTCACCGAGTTGAATATGGGCGGGGCGGGGCGTGCGATAGCGTATGTCGACGACCTCGCCCTCTTGTTTTCGGGCAGAGACCTCTCCCAGGTCAGGATTCAGATGGCTTCCGTGCTGCCGAGGATTGGAGCTTGGTTTCGCAAAACCGGCCTTTCCTTGGCAGCAGAAAAAACGGAGGCCATCCTCCTGACTGGCCACAGGATCGAGAAGACGGTTAGCCTTCCGATCCTGGGTGCCATCGTCACCACGGCGGCCAGGGTCCGATACTTGGGGGTAGTATTTGACTGCCTCCGTAATTATCGGACCCATCTGGGGGAGGTTGCCACTAGGGCGGATAGGGTCTCAGGAGCGCTTTCAGCGATCCTGCCGAACACCAGGGGCCCATCCGTCCATGCCCGGAAACTGTATATCTCGGTGTGGGAGTCCGTGATTTTATACGGGTCGCCGGTCTGGGCTGTTGCGTTGACCAAGGGGAGTGCACGTGCTATTCTCCGTCGTACTCAGAGCACAGCCCTGATCCGATGTACAGCGGCATATAGGACTGTGTCCTTTGCCTCGCTCTGCGTTTTAGCAGGGCGAATGCCGCTGTACATCAAGGCCAAAATGGGGCGCGCAGTGTTCTGCGCTAAAGCGCGCGACAGGGATGACTCCACCCTTGGCAGCGACCCGGTGATTTTAAAAACGCGGGTCCACCTCCACAAAGCCGCTGCGCCTGCTGCGGCAATGGAGGAGTGGCAGGCAGAATGGGACAGGTCCCCACCCACTGGGTGGGTGAGACGCCTGGTCCCTGCAGTCAGCACTTTCGTTGACGCCTCGGGCCTCTCAGTGATAGCGGACTATTGGTCCATGCAACTACTGACGGGGCACGGGTCTTTCCGACAATTCATTCATAGAATTGGGAAAGCACCCTCCGAGGCGTGCCTGGACTGCGGGGCGGCCCGGGATGATGCAGAGCATGTGCTCACTGCATGCCCGGAGTTCGCCCCCCCCGCGCGAGGTGCTGGCCGCTGGCCTAGGGGCACCGGTGGAAGTCTCCACGTTGGTGCCCCTTGCCACTTCCTCTGCGGAGAGGTGGACCGCCTTCCGCGATTTTGCGGCCTCCGTTATGGGGGCCCGCCAGGCGGCGGAGGTGGAGGCCGACCGCCTCTTGCGAGCGGAGCGTGCGCGCCTGGCCCAAGAGGCTGCAGCCGAGAGGGCCCGCGTGCGCTTACGACTCGCAAGAAAAAGAAAGAGGGTCAGCCCCCGCTGAGTGCGAGGGAGGGGAGGTTATCCCCCCCGGCGGTGTCCCCATGCGGGAGCCGCGTGCGTTTTTAGCGTTTTTTTAGCATAGTTTTAAGCGTAGTTTTAAGTTAACATTAAGTTAGCTTTAAGCGTTTTTAAACATTGCGGAACGCGGCACCACCGCCAGCGCATATTTTATCGTAGTCTTTAAGTTAGCTTTAAGTTAGCCCTAAGTTTTTTATCGCGGTATCGCAGCACAATTATATGTGCAGCGTATGAGACCGGGGAGTCCACCCTGTTATACAGAGGGGACACCCAGTCGGTGGTCTCCCCCCCTCCCAAAGTTTAATTTGGGAGTGGGGGGGGGGGGTTTTGGCGGGGCCTCATCAACTATGATAGCGGCGCCCGACGGACTACATCAGAAGTTCCGGGCGCCGCCATGAGGCTCCTGTTGGAGACCACCAGAGGGGGTTTTTAGTGGGTATCCCGCCTATGTTATAGGCGGGGAGTCCCACATAACCCCGACAACAAATGTCGGGGTATGCGTAATGCATTTTCCCCCTCTTCAAAAAAAAAAGGACCACAATGAGCTATGGTGGCGGCTCCTAGGGTGGCTGGCGCGACTCCTTCAGGAGGAGCCCCTCAACGGGCGTGTGTTCAGCCCCGGCATGGCCGCGCGGGTGCAGCCGATGGTATCCATACCGCCGCGGGGTGTGGGGCTAAGGTGGGCCCCATATTATATCCCGCGGCCTCCATCGCCACCGTCGCCGCCGTCGCCCCCATCACCCACATTACCCCCATCACCCCTATCACCCCCATCACCCCCGTCCCCCTCATCACCCCCATCACCTGCAGCACCTCCATCACCACCATCGCCCCCCTCACCCCCCATCGACATGATAATTTTAATTTCTTTTATTTTTTCATTTTTTTTCTTTCTATATTATTATTATATTTATTATTATATTCTTTTTTATATTCATTTTATATTCTATTTTTTCGCAAAAGAGACCTATTACCGACATCTATTGCCAAATTATGCTAATCAGGCAGGTGGCAACGGCCGGCTCAATCATGTGGAGCGCGAATCGCGTCCCCTTCCATCGACTCGCGATCCATGGAATGGGAAGGCTCTTCCTTCCTAGAAATCGACCGTGATTTCCAGGATTCGGCCACTCTGTTCCTGGCGACTAATTGGTAATATACTTTCGCTTACGCATCTTGCTTGCGCTTACTTTCGACATTGCTTCGAATCTTATTCTATACTGCTTCGCGACTTTGCTTCGCAAGTTCTTTGCACGCATTAACGCTTAATTATATATATTAGACATTAATTAGACATTTATAAATTGTGTGTGTGTTAATAACTGTTACTTTATTGTGTTTTGACCTCTGTACATATTTGAATTATAATTGTCGTGTTAACTTAATCGCCTAAAACATCGTACCGTTCGATTTAATCGTTCCTAAATAAATCGTGTGCTAACATTACAAGCTAAACTGTTTCCTAGTGCCTGTTCCGATATTACTTTGTAACATTCTTTGGTCCTTCTAGCCGGATACGGTGCCTGTGAAATAGTTCGAACGTTCGGTAGTGCGGGCCAACCGTCGCGCGTGACCTCCACTTGCAAAATAGTTCGCGAACGTTCGGTAGTGCCGCTCAACCGTCGCGTGTGACCTCCACTTGCAAACAATGAGTCACCTTATTGAGAGTCAACGCGACCTTAACCGTCGAATCGCTAACGCGTTTGAAAATTTGAAGAAACTAGGAGCAAAGAATTTCACTAAATCTAACGTGTCTGCGCGATTAGCGGCCCTCCGTAAAAATTGGGACAAGTTTGAGACGCAACACGACAAGCTACTTATCCTAGCATCCGACACGGAAGTCGCTGACGGTAGTTATTGGAAGGAAGGCGAGTCATCGGCAACCGAGGAGCTCTTCCTTGAATAGGAGGCCCTTCTTATGGAGAAGTTAGAAGAAATTGAGAAAAATGAGAGAATATTGAATCGTACGATGGAACGTCTGTCCTCCGGAGATCTAACGAGTCACCGTTCCACTGCTGCGGCCATTCGTCCTCCGTCTTCGCTCCCGAAGATTCCGTTACCTACCTTCTCTGGTACCATAAATGGCCGTCTTTCCAAGGACTCTTCCGCTCCTTAGTTGTCCGGGAAACTGCTCTAACGAATGCTGAACGTCTTCATTATCTCCGGGGCGCCCTTACTGGCGATGCTGCGCTCCTTCTTCGTAATATCCCGGAAAGTGAAGAAAATTTCGAAGCTGCGTGGGAATTACTTCAAGAGCGTTACGAGAATACGAGACTCATGGTCAAGGCACAATTAAATACAATATTCGGTCTGCCGGCTTTCGCGCGCGAGTCTGGACCGGAGCTGAAACGGTTATTCTATACAATTTGCGATAGCGTTAAGGCTCTTATCTCAATAAAACGCCCTTTCGATGCAAGCGGCGACTGGCTTGTCCATTTTATAGTGGATCGAATTGATCCCACGTTGCGACGCGAGTGGGAAACACTTATAGGAAAAACGAAGACACCACCGACCTTCAAAGAACTACAGGAGTTCCTAGAGGGAAGAGTGAACACCTTGGAGGCTTTGGAGGAACAGAGGAAAGGAACGGACAGTCGCTACAACAAGCCAGCTGCCAACCAGAAAGTGGCCAAGGTACATCAGGTTAGTCAGGAGAAGCGTCCGTTAGAACCATGCAGCGTCTGCGAAGCAAATCATTTTATATTATATTGTCGCCTATACAAAGCTAAAACTGTTGCCGAGCGACGCGTGGCGATACAAACCGCGAGTCTGTGTTACAATTGTCTGGGTAGGCATCTCGTTAAGGATTGTACATCGGAGAGACGCTGCCAGAAGTGCAACGGGAAGCATCATACCACTATTCATGTAGACTGTGCCGATTTTACGTTCGATAAAGAGCTCACTACAAACACCGCTAGTTGTGATACGAGCTCGTTACCAAAAGTACTACTGGCCACAGCTATGGTGAGAGTGTCGCAGCCTAACGGAGGCTCCAAACTAGTTCGTGCTCTCATCGACCAGGGTAGCGAAGTATCCATCGTGACCGAGGCTCTGGCGCAGCAGCTTCGCCTACAAAGAAGACCAGCCAATATTAGTCTCGTCGGTGTCGGGAACCAGCCACCCGAAAGAGTAAAGGGAAAGGTGCAAATAGCGTTTACCGCGCATTATCAGTTAACAGGACAACACGTGATAGACGCTCTGGTGCTGCCGCGAATCACGTCGTACCAGCCACGCATCGAGAGCCGAGTCACCACGTGGGAACACATAAAGGACCTTACTTTGGCCGATCCCCATTTCGACGCTGCTGGATCGATTGACTTACTGTTGGGAGCTGACGCCTTCGCCATCATCTTGCTCGACGGCATT
Organism: Andrena trimmerana; assembly: GCA_951215215.1. Taxonomy (NCBI): domain Eukaryota; kingdom Metazoa; phylum Arthropoda; class Insecta; order Hymenoptera; family Andrenidae; genus Andrena; species Andrena trimmerana. Next base: position 23,163,237 of record OX578061.1, read on the forward strand.
GCTAAGGGTCGCCCCGGCGAACCCATCGGCCAGAGGACCACGTTGGGATGGATCATTTCCGGTCCTGCCACGCTCAGTTCCAATTGCGAACCGGTAGACAGTTGCTGTCTAATTACCCTTCCAAACTCCACCGAGGAGGATCTGCTGGCCTTGGTGCGCCGTTTCTGGGAACAGGAGGAACTGATGGTATCACCTGCCTATACCTCAGAAGAGCAGAAGTGCGAGGACCATTACAGGACGACACCAGCGCTTACCGTCCGGACGGTATATGGTTCGCCTTCCATTTCGGGAGACACCGGAGCTCGGCGACTCGTTTCATGGGGCCAGAAGAATGCTGCTTCGGATGGATTCTAAATTCAAACGCAACCCGAAATTCGCAGAGGCTTATTGCACTCTCATGCGTGAGTATATACCACTCTCGCACATGTCTAAATTAAGTAATGAATTATCAGGGTCAGCTTATTACCTGCCTCATCACAGAGTGATGAAAGAGAGCAGCACGACGGCCAAATTAAGAGTGGTATTCAATGGCTCGTACTCCACGACGACGGGACAATCTCTAAACGATGCTCTGATGGTGGGCCCCAATCTATTGCCAAATCTTCAACGACTGCTCCTCCGGTGGCGCATCCATCGAGTCTGTCTCACCGCGGACATTGAGAAAATGTATCGGCAGATCCTGCTCCATCCCGATGATCGTCGCTACCAACGGGTACTCTGGCGAGAAGATGCAAGCAGTGACATTGAAGAATACCAACTGAACACGGTCACGTATGGATTAGCCTGTGCCCCCTACCTGGCTATTCGTACGCTACGGCAGCTGGCTTTGGACGAGCAGACGCGATTCCCAAGAGTGGCGGCCATTTTGCAGCAAGACGTTTACATGGACGACGTCTTGACCGGCGCTGACTCAGAACAAGAGGCCATCGAGATACAGACCGAACTACGACTACTATGCAAGGCGGGCGGTTTCAACCTAAGGAAGTGGGCATCCAACAAACCAGTGCTAATGGAGCAAGTACCCCCCGAAGACGCAGTTCCCGAATGCAAGTGGCAGGCCGGTGAAACCCACACACCATTGGGCGTTCATTGGAGCCTTTCGGACGACTGCTTCCGAGCCCAAGTGCAGCCTACCACGCCGGGGAGCGGCGTAACACGGAGACTGGTTCTATCAAAAATTGCGAAAATATTCGATCCACTGGGTTTATTGTCCCCAGTGACAGTTAATGTAAAAATCTTTATGCAATCTCTTTGGTTATTACATTTAGAATGGGACACACCTTTGGCTCCGTCTGAAGCCGATTACTGGATGCGGTTCCTCTCGGAGCTACCTGCGCTGAATCACATTGCAGTTCCACGCTGGCTCGGTCTACAACCAACGTCGCAACAACGAGAGCTTCATGGATTTGCTGACGCCTCGAAACAGGCCTATGCTGCCGTAATATATCTCCGAGTCGTGGAGACCGATGGAACGATCCACACCCAGCTAGTCACTGCAAAGACAAAGGTTGCTCCGTTAAAAAAAATATCGCTCCCCAGGCTAGAATTGTGTGCTGCCGTGCTGCTGACCAATTTAATGGCTCTCACCTGCGAGAGCCTGAGCCTGAGCCTGAAGGAAACTGCCATACACTTATGGAGTGACTCGACCATCACACTCGCATGGATCCAAGGTCACCCGTCATACTGAAAAACTTATGTGGCTAACCGCGTGTCGGAGATCCAACGGACACTACCCGGAGCACAGTGGCATCACGTATCCAGCCGGGACAACCCTGCCGACTGGGCCTCCAGGGGCTTGCAACCCAACCAGCTACCCAACTTGGCCCTGTGGTGGGCTGGACCGAGATAGCTGTCTTCTTCTACTGGCTGGACTACCTCCGATCAAACCTCAGTACCTTGGACGGATTTGGAGGCCAAGGCTACTTCCAACGTGACGTCGGGTGAACCTGCGGCATACGAGGTGTTCATAAAACGCTATTCATCCATACATTCGCTGCTTAGAATCACCGCTTGGTGCCTGCGATGGCTACCTCACAATCCTGCCACGAAAAGAGGGAGCTCCCTGCTGCCTGTGGAGATAGAGGCGGCCCGAACCCGCTGGCTGTCACTGGTCCAACAGCAGGACTTTGCCGTGGAAATTCAGCACCTGCAGCTGAAGCGTCCATTGCCGAGCCGCAGCCGGCTGCTGCGACTCAACCCCTACCTAGATGATCAAGGACTACTACGAGTGGGCGAACGGCTACGCCACTCAATGTTTCCGAAGGATACCAAACACCCGGTGGTACTACCTGGGAGCAATCAATTGACTGAATTATTAGTCGATGAGGCCCACCGACGAACGCTGCACGGTGGGACGCAGCTTACTTTGGCTACCTTGCGCCAACGGTATTGGATACTGCAGGGTCGACAACGAGTGAAGGCCCTGATCCACCGCTGTCCTACTTGCATCCGATGGCGAGCGACAACAGGACAGCAGCTGATGGGGGATCTACCAGCCCCACGCGTAACGCCAGCTCGACCCTTCCAACACGTAGGAGTGGACTATGCGGGGCCTGTATCGCTGCTTGTGGTTAGGGGCAGAGGCCAGCGCACTCACAAGGGCTATGTGGCGTTGTTTATATGTTTAAGTACAAGGGCTGTCCACTTAGAACTTGTATCCGATTGTAGCACCGAGGCCTTCATTGCTGCTCTGCGACGATTCACGTCCCGGCGAGGCCTGTGCACCTCAATCCAGAGCGACCAAGGGACCAATTTCGTCGGAGCTGACCGTGTTCTACGGGAGATGCTGGCCCTCCGAGACAATAGACGCGGCCTCATCCACTCCACGCTACTGAAGGAGGGAATCGAGTGGCGATTCAAGCCGCCTGCTGCCCCTCACTTCGGGAGAATCTGGGAGGCTGCCGTCAAATCGACCAAATATCACCTGAGGAGGGTGATAGGCGAGCAACACCTCACCTTCGAGGAACTGTCGACACTTCTGCATCAGATCGAGGCCTGCCTTAACTCACGGCCATTGATTGCCATGAGTGACGACCCTGGGGATCTTTCCGTGCTGACGCCAGGGCATTTCCTGATCGGCGACGCCTTGCTGAGCCTGCCCGATCCAGCCGTCGAGGATGTGCCCATCAACCGACTGTCCCGATGGCATCTGCTGCAACAAATGAGACTGCAATTCTGGAAAAGATGGTCCTCCGAATACTTGCAGTCGCTCCAGGCCCGCAACAAGTGGACCCAGCAACGTGCCCAGCCCCAAGTCGGCGACTTGTGCTTAATCAAGTCGGAGCTAACCTCACCTGTCAGATGGCCGCTTGCACGTATAGTTAAATTACATCCTGGTTCGGATAACCTCACTCGCGTGGTCACTGTCAAAACCTCGCGTTCCGAATTTGTACGTCCTATTTCAAAACTAGTTTTTCTTCCACTTACCGATAGTATTGAAAATGCACGTTCCCGAAATGATACAACTTCACAAAATCACGATCTATAAATTCACTTGCGTTGTATGACGCCTCTACATGATTGAGCGGCGCCACCATTGCGATATTATCAATGTGCGATCGATCAGAGTATCGATCCACAACTAAATTCTGATACATCGATTAATGAATGCCGGGGAGAATGTTCGCAAAAGATACCTATTACCGACATCTATTGCCAAATTATGCTAATCAGGCAGGTGGCAACGGCCGGCTCAATCATGTGGAGCGCGAATCGCGTCCCCTTCCATCGACTCGCGATCCATGGAAGGGGAAGGCTCTTCCTTCCTAGAAATCGACCGTGATTTCCAGGATTCGGCCACTCTGTTCCTGGCGACTAATTGGTAATATACTTTCGCTTACGCATCTTGCTTGCGCTTACTTTCGACATTGCTTCGAATCTTTCTAGAGACGCGGTAGCGTCTCGACGCCAAGTACATGAAAGAAAAGACACCTTGTATATGCCTGTCGCTGCCGTGTATCTTTACTCGACGCACAGCTATTCCAACCTAACCTGAAACTTATTTCATTAATATCTCATCACGCCTGCAATCTTTTCTATATTTAATAGCATTTTTCTAATGTAACCCGCATATAAGCTTTCGAATAAGACCAATTTCAATAAAATCGGTCCACGCATGACAGAGATATCGTAATATCGTCTCATGGATCTGTCGAAAACGGTAAGATTTTTCTCCTGATTCTTCTTCTCCAGTCAAAATTTTCGTCAAACATATTCATACGTATAATATAACGCGTTACACGCACACCGACGAACTAACACGTTTCGTTCTTCGTTCGTCGACTCTCGGAATCATTCGGCAGGGATCGTCGTCCGCCATTGTACATATATATACCTATGTGTACTATTTTGAATTTTATAACCTACCAAGTGGGAAGTGTCAAATAAAGTAGGTTGTCCGAATTTGATTTGAAATGTCACGAGTTTTTACACTAAATAGGAAACTGAATTATTGTCTCAATTAACAAGGTAAGTCGCCAAATTTATTTAATAGATTTCTTATGTAGAGTCGCAGACTTGGAAGTTGTCCGGAGAAGGTTCGACACAGAAGCATCTTCTATCGCATAAGTTTCTGGAAATTTGTACCATGCATGTACAAAATATATATATTATAACAAATTGCATTGCATTCAAATTGACAGATATTTTTATTATACCAGCAAATTATTTTTAATTTAGAGTTTTTATGTAAAGCTTATAGAAATGAAGGGGACGCACAGGACTTGGATAAAAATGAAGGGGACGCACAGGCTTGGAGGTTGTCCGGAGACGATTAGATAGATAGACAGAGCATCTTGTTTCGCACAAGTTTCTAGAAATTTGTCAAATAAGGTAAATCTACAAAATTTGTCAAACCACATAGCATTAAGAATTATTAAGAAAATAGATTATGGTGGACTGCTTGCAATGTAAAGCAAGTCACATTAGTGAAGAAAGTACGCTGAAAACACATCTACCTTGATGCTTTTCAATCTTTTGTGAGAGACATTGTAACGTCCCAACATTTTTCGCGCGGTACTATTCAGAAAATCTATTAAAAATCTCAGAATCACTCCACCAAAGTCCCTCAAATTCAATTATTACCCCTTTTCCCCAATCGCTGATCACCTCGATGATATACCTTAGCGGTCCCCATCTCGAGATGGTCAGTACGAAACCTCCTTCACTTATTCGCCCAACGAGGCACGAATTCCCTCCTCAAAACTAAATCTAAACAAGTCCCTCGCCCCAAAATCTTCTTAAACCGAGACCACGTCTCACTCCTTCTCTAAGACCCTCCAAATCCAAGCCATTCAAACCCCTTTCCCGTTAAAATACCCAAAATCCATGCGATGGGTTGAATATCTCCAAATACCGTTCATAAAAACCCAAGAAATCTAATTGCGACGCATATTCGGCGTACGTGACAGAAGAATGTCTATTAATAGACATTCAGTTTATAAAAACCCCGGAAGTCCTACTGCGACTAAATTCTTAAATGTGTCAAGGCCGATACCGCGCGTACCCCGCAACAAACATATAAATACGAGGTCCTGAGAGGCCGGAGTTTAGTATGTTCATGATTATTACCGATATTTTCAAGATTATTATCACCAGTATTTTCAATAGTACTACAAGTATTCATTTTAAGTGAAAATTATATAGTGAAACCATTAAAATCAGTTATCTACGGCTTCTACCGTAAGCAATCAATTATTATTCTTATTATTCATTATATCATTCCCATTTATAATTTCGTATTATTATTGCTTATTGCGTTCACTTATTATCTTGTATTTATAACTTTCATTTCGTCTATTGCTTTCGCGTATTAACGCTTATTATTTTCATATTATTCTATTTACTTAAAGTTTATCGTATATATATATATAATTGAATTACTACTACTTTTCTATACGCTTACTGCGATCATTTATATTTTGTATTATTACTATTACTACTTTCTATATATGTGCTTATTGTAATCATTTCCTTTAATTATCGCATATTGTATTTCATATTCATACTTTTATATTGTACTAATCACAATTTATATAAATGTCATGTGCTAATGCTCGCTGTCAAACGCATTTCTATAACAATTAACTGCTTTTGCATTAACGATGCATGGCATATTATCGTACCTTGAATAAACAAACGTTCTTGTTTAAATCACGCTTTGAATTATTGTGTCTAATCTCCGGTTGCGAATATCCTCAAACCAAAACAAACTGCAGCAACAGCTGATCTCGATCAGTGAACGCTAAAGCCCCAGTTGTGTTTACAAACATACTATTGCACGAGCCGTGCTATTCACGGAAATATTATAAGTGATTTTCTCTACATAAATGCAACGTTAAAATCAAAACAAGAGTGCTAACGGGTGTCCCCGAATACCATTCGCCTTTAAACCTTCCCTGATCGATTAGTGTGCTGGATGTCAGATTCGCGCCTGATCTATCCTTTAGCTTTAGAGTGCAGGATGTAAGATTCGCGCCTGGCTTTCCTCAAAAACCCTCAGTGTGCTGGATTACAGATTCGCGCCTGATTCCTCTAAAAACCTCAGCGTGACGGATTTAATATTCGCGCCTGGCTTTCCTCAAAAACCATCAGTGTGCTGGATTACAGATTCGCGCCTGATTCCTCTAAAAACCTCAGCGTGACGGATTTAATATTCGCGCCTGACTCCTCTAAAACACTCAGTGTGCTGGATCACAGATTCGCGCCTGACTCCTCAAAAACCCTCAGAGTGACGGATTTAATATTCGCGCCTAAGTTCCCACAAAATCTCAGAGTGCTGGATTTTAGATTCGCGCCTGAGTCCATTCTACCCCACATGTCATTGTCCCCAAAAGACCTCACCCGGGACGTGACATATTTTTGGTGACAGCGGTGGGATGTCGGTGGATTGAGCTGCGATCCGAGGACGGATCTTCCCGTTAAGGGGGGAGGTGTGACGTCCCGACCCCATCACGCGACTTAGTGTCAACGAGCGTCACCAGAGGTCTCCAATCTTTCCCGCTAGTGCTAACTATCAATGTCATTCGTATATATACAAGTTTCCAAATCATATCCTCTGTGTCCCCGTGCGTGTCTAGGTCAGGTGCCGTCAGCTATAGCCCTACTGATGAGTCTGGCTGGCGGTCCCAAGACGAAACACACCTCTTCTTTTCCTCCTCGATCCCAAAAAGCCAATCCACCTGCCCCGCACAGTTTACTCCATTGCGGCGTAATCCGGCCGGCCTTAGGGCGCGACGGTACGTTGGAGGCGACGGGGCAAGAACTCCCGAAATCGTCATCGTCCTAACCCCATCACCACCCCAGGACGTGACATAAAATTACCCACGCCCACAAGTTATTTGCTCTCGAATAAGAGCTACCGTCGGTTCGATAATTATCAAGAATAACTATAGTTATACCCCGATTTGTAAATAACGGCTGCCGGTCGCCGAAAGTATTAAAATCCTTCAAAACGCCACTTAAGAAATACAAAGTATCATGTCCTTGTACGGCGATACCGAGGACTCTCGCATTATGGCTCAAAACGCGGGACCTTCCCCTAACACTGTAGTTACAGCAATCGCTGAAAAAAGGGAGCAGGTGCAATTAATACAGCAAAAGCAAGCCGAAATTGAAAACTTGTACGCGGAATTTGTCGTAGACCGGGAATCTAATACGCGTTCAGGCGTAGTCTCCGGTTCGGACGGCCCCGCGTTGGAAGGTCTCTCCAGGCGGATTCAAACCATTCGCGGAATGATGGAAAAACTTCTTGCACCCCCGCCAACGGCGAATAATTTTGCCACTCCTGGTTCCTCACGTTTCGATAGGAAACCAATAATAAATTATAATAATATTCCGGACCAGGATCCAACACCCCAGATCACGTTAAAAGACGCCATAGAAACCGTCCCTAATTTTAACGGTTACAACATATCCGTTTTGCAATTCGCAAGAGCCTGCAATAGGGCTAAGGCTCTGATTCCCTCGCAAGCCGAACCCCAGCTAGCGAGGTTGTTGACAAATAAACTGCAAGACCACGCTTGCTTGGCCGTTGAGGATAGGGTTTTTGACTCCGTGAATGATTTAATAAAACAACTCAAACGAACATTCTCCCCCGCGAAAACTTCGGACCACTATCGTGGGGAACTTGCCAATATTATTAAAGGACCTAACGAACACGTACTAGAATACATCTCGCGTGTTAAGGATCTCCGATTCGCTATTTTGGAAGAGGACAGAGAATATTATCGCGACTTCGCACGAAATCACCCCGATGACTTAGATCGTTTAACGTTGGACTCATTTGTGGATGGCCTTCCTCCCCATATGCGAACAAGACTATTCCAACATAATTTCGAAACGCTCGATGAAGCTTTCGAGCTAGCTGTACTCGTGGATAAGAAGATTGAAAGGGACCATCAAAGGTTTTCCGAACAAGAGGCTCCTAAATTAATATGTCAAATTTGTAATAAGACAGGACACGACGCACTGTCCTGCAGAAGTAACAAAAAAATAGCCTCCCAACCGTCCGAACGATATCCCCAAAACCGAGTTGCGGGATATGGTAATCAGGCCCCTAACCCTTTGCTCCCTTACTGGGACAAAACTCGACCTCCTCCCTCAAGACCTACGGAGGTGCGAATCTGCGATTATTGCAAGAAGCCCGGACACGCGATCTCAGAATGCAGAAAACGCATCTTGCCCAACCACAGGGACCCTAGAACCTTGTGGGAAATGGAATCAGAAAGTACCCCGTCGGGCACCGACGGATACGAACAGTGGAGTGGGCCAAACAGGAGCGCACCCACTTACGATTTAACCGAAGACACAAGCAATACCGTAAAAACCGGTATCATTCAAATAAAAAAAATTGGTCAGGCCCCGTCTGTGAGAATTCACTCACCAGACGTCCGGAAAACAGCCGATGTAATGATCAACACCAGTACTGGGGTAAATGTGCCAAAATTTCAGGACATCAATCCGACGCAAGTGCTATTAAGTGGCACCTCTCTGGACCCAGTTTCCACCCTTGGAACAATAAGGGTACTACCAAAAGAGACTAAGACGTCTAAATGCGTCACTCCTATCCCAGCCCTAACAAAAATCAAGTCCCTCTTACCCCAGGATCCGTCGATCCACCACATCAAGGCATCCGTGAAGGTGCACTCACTACCATCCCTTTTGCATTACGCTAAATCAACCCTTCCCATAAAACCCCATGAGTCTCTCGCGGTTACGCTGAAACCGGACCGACAGAAAATCCACGCTGTCCTGAACTACTCAGCACCTTGCACACCCGAAGGAATTAAAAATTGCCTCGGACTGTCTAGATACTACATGACGTTTATCCCGGAATTGTCTGAAACGGCTCGGCCTTTGACCTCACTACGGAAGAAAGACACTCCATTTGACTGGAGATCGTCCCAACAAACCGCTTCTAACCACTTAAAGTCGGCATTGCCGAAGGTACCAATCTCGCAATGTCCGAACTTTGAAATGGAATTCCGTGTCACTACAGACGCCCATAAAAATGCTATAGGAGGGATATTAAGCCAGAAAGTTGTTAGAAAAACCCTGCCAATCACTTACACCCCCTGCATTCTGAATAACGAGAAAATTTTACAAAAACCAATCTCCGAAAAACACCGGAATCCCGGGAAAAGCGATTAAGTCACTGAAAATTCACCTCGTAAACCTCCTGTAAGCGGAAAATGCTCCAAACGACCACGCGAAAAATCGGACGACGACTTGGAAGACAGGTCCAAACATAAGCCAAGCAGCTCCAAGAGGCCTCGATTCTCCAGTTCACCGATCCATGTGGCAACGAGCGAAAGCAACCCCGTCGACCCTGCAATTCCCACATCCAACGCTCACCTTAGAAAAGAATCGAAAAGGATTAAACTGCACAGAAAGATGCGCCGGAAAATATCACCTGTAGAAATTCCACTACGGTTCCCCCCAGAAAACATACGTGAACGACTACCTATAACAAAAGCAAACAACACTTATAAATTACCCATACAGGGTTTATTCGTAAAATATTTAGTGTGCGTGTTTCTCAGCCTATTAACATTAATTAAGACCGCTGATGTATTCATTAAAAATTTCATTTATCACTTCGGAGCTCTTAGAGCCATTCTCACCGACCAAGCAGCACAAAATACTCGCAATTTCACGAAAGCAGTACCACGGGAATGTAAAATGCAACAATTCCGAACCAGAGACTTTCACCCACAGACAAACGGCTCTTTAGAGAGATTGCATCTCATTGTGACCGAATGCTTAAAATTGTTAATCGGTAGATACAGTGACTGGTACGAATGGATTAACTTGTCCGCATTCTCATATAATACTGGTGTCCACGAGGGCACTGGATACACAAAGCATGAACTATTTTTCGCGAAATTTGCAATACCCAGCCGGACCCCGGTTCTGGAAGTCAATGAAAACGAAACATATCTTGGTTGCCTTTCAAAACTGAGTAAGAAACTGCGAAATAAAAGACATTATGATCACCCTGCCCACGTGCGCGAGAGTCCCGGTTGACCGCAAGTCAACACAAACTTTAATCATTTTTCTATCATAGATAGTTACTACTGCAACATTTATTGCAACCACCATTAAATACGCGGCTATGCCGTCCAAAGGAAGGAAGGAAAATCACATCCCTCCTCCCTAAAGTCATCTCATATATCATCATCAGGGAGGCGTCTCCGCAGACAGTAATCACCATCGATGACTCCCTCTCCACCAACATCAGTCAACTGAAAGCAGCTCCAAGAAGACACTACCCCTTCGCCCCGTATAGACCCCTCTTACAAAACAAACCACCCGTACCTTATGGTAAGAAATGTACCCATTTCTTCATATAAGGGGGAAGGTGTAACGTCCCAACATTTTTCGCGCGGTACTATTCAGAAAATCTATTAAAAATCTCAGAATCACTCCACCAAAGTCCCTCAAATTCAATTATTACCCCTTTTCCCCAATCGCTGATCACCTCGATGATATACCTTAGCGGTCCCCATCTCGAGATGGTCAGTACGAAACCTCCTTCACTTATTCGCCCAACGAGGCACGAATTCCCTCCTCAAAACTAAATCTAAACAAGTCCCTCGCCCCAAAATCTTCTTAAACCGAGACCACGTCTCACTCCTTCTCTAAGACCCTCCAAATCCAAGCCATTCAAACCCCTTTCCCGTTAAAATACCCAAAATCCATGCGATGGGTTGAATATCTCCAAATACCGTTCATAAAAACCCAAGAAATCTAATTGCGACGCATATTCGGCGTACGTGACAGAAGAATGTCTATTAATAGACATTCAGTTTATAAAAACCCCGGAAGTCCTACTGCGACTAAATTCTTAAATGTGTCAAGGCCGATACCGCGCGTACCCCGCAACAAACATATAAATACGAGGTCCTGAGAGGCCGGAGTTTAGTATGTTCATGATTATTACCGATATTTTCAAGATTATTATCACCAGTATTTTCAATAGTACTACAAGTATTCATTTTAAGTGAAAATTATATAGTGAAACCATTAAAATCAGTTATCTACGGCTTCTACCGTAAGCAATCAATTATTATTCTTATTATTCATTATATCATTCCCATTTATAATTTCGTATTATTATTGCTTATTGCGTTCACTTATTATCTTGTATTTATAACTTTCATTTCGTCTATTGCTTTCGCGTATTAACGCTTATTATTTTCATATTATTCTATTTACTTAAAGTTTATCGTATATATATATATAATTGAATTACTACTACTTTTCTATACGCTTACTGCGATCATTTATATTTTGTATTATTACTATTACTACTTTCTATATATGTGCTTATTGTAATCATTTCCTTTAATTATCGCATATTGTATTTCATATTCATACTTTTATATTGTACTAATCACAATTTATATAAATGTCATGTGCTAATGCTCGCTGTCAAACGCATTTCTATAACAATTAACTGCTTTTGCATTAACGATGCATGGCATATTATCGTACCTTGAATAAACAAACGTTCTTGTTTAAATCACGCTTTGAATTATTGTGTCTAATCTCCGGTTGCGAATATCCTCAAACCAAAACAAACTGCAGCAACAGCTGATCTCGATCAGTGAACGCTAAAGCCCCAGTTGTGTTTACAAACATACTATTGCACGAGCCGTGCTATTCACGGAAATATTATAAGTGATTTTCTCTACATAAATGCAACGTTAAAATCAAAACAAGAGTGCTAACGGGTGTCCCCGAATACCATTCGCCTTTAAACCTTCCCTGATCGATTAGTGTGCTGGATGTCAGATTCGCGCCTGATCTATCCTTTAGCTTTAGAGTGCAGGATGTAAGATTCGCGCCTGGCTTTCCTCAAAAACCCTCAGTGTGCTGGATTACAGATTCGCGCCTGATTCCTCTAAAAACCTCAGCGTGACGGATTTAATATTCGCGCCTGGCTTTCCTCAAAAACCATCAGTGTGCTGGATTACAGATTCGCGCCTGATTCCTCTAAAAACCTCAGCGTGACGGATTTAATATTCGCGCCTGACTCCTCTAAAACACTCAGTGTGCTGGATCACAGATTCGCGCCTGACTCCTCAAAAACCCTCAGAGTGACGGATTTAATATTCGCGCCTAAGTTCCCACAAAATCTCAGAGTGCTGGATTTTAGATTCGCGCCTGAGTCCATTCTACCCCACATGTCATTGTCCCCAAAAGACCTCACCCGGGACGTGACAACATTCATAATACTTTAAATAATAATAAAATCCACAGTAGTTGCCACGCTATTGATTAATTCATCAATTTTTTAGATTCCCATTATTTCAATTCACCAATAAACATACTAAATTAGTTTTATTCCAATACCAATAAATTGTGCATTAAAAATATTGGATCTTCTCGTTCATTATCGCTCAATTATTACCATTAGCGTTTAAATAAACCTCCTTTGGACACATTATTTAGTCTCTACACTCACTATAGCAAAAGGCCACTCTATTTCTTTAAATAATAAGTTCTACGTTAAGTTGTATAACTAAAAAAAATGTGGCTTTTATATATATTTACAGATAATCGAAGCAGAAGATGATGCAATGTGATCTACGTCAGACTATGTACGCACAAATTCTGCTGCACGAGCAAATGTAATAAGTACATTTTCATGTATATGTATAAATAGGTATATAATAGATTTTCATGTATATGTAAAATGTAAAATAAATAAAAAATTTATTTCTTTAAAATTATTACCAAGATAGATCAGAATTTATAATTTATTGGGATTTCCTTACTTTATCCTTACTTTTAGTACCCGTGACAGTGAAAAATTTGTAAAAAAGATGAAGCTGAAATTCTGAATCCCCATAAAAAGCTACCAAAAAGTAAAAAAAAATGACGCCAAGTACATGAATTATCTTTGTAAAAAGAAGTGAGATCCCCATAAAAAACTTTAAAAAAGTAAAAAAATTACGCCAAGTACATGGATTAGCTTTGTAAAAAGAAGTGAGATCCCCCAAAAACTTTAAAAAAGTAAAAAATACGCCAAGTACATGAAAATGTCGAGGACAAAAAATAGTATTATCAAAAATCACAAAAAAAAAGAAAATAGTATACATGAAAAAGTTGAGGAAGAAAAAGTGTATTATCAAAAAATAAATATAAAAAAAGACAAAGAAACGTGAAAAAGTCACGGACGAATAAAGTATTATTATCAAATAAATATAATCACAAAAAAGAAAATAATATAATCACACAAAAAAGAAAATAATATAATTACAATATAAAAAAAGGTGTGAAATCAAAATGAGCTGCAAGTACATCACAAAAAAATGAAAATAATATAATCACCCAAAAAAAGAAAATAATATAATTGCAATATAAAAAAAGGTGTGAAATCAAAATGAGCTGCAATTACATCACAAAAAAAAGAAAATAATATAATCACCCAAAAAAAGAAAATAATATAATCACCCAAAAAAAGAAAATAATATAATTACAATATAAAAAAAAAATATAATTACAATATAAAGAAAGATGTGAAATCAAAATGAGCTGCAAGTACATAAAGGTGCTTTCCAACTGCGCTTAAGATGACACAACTGCATATACACAGCTAAAATGCTGTGTTATTCCATTACTCATATCGCGGACATTTTAATTAACCCATGAAAAAGAATCCCATTTAAAAACATTGTCGTAAATTAATAGCTTTACAAAATTAATGATATACAAAAATTGCGCCAATTATAACAATGACTATTTATACAAAGAAAAACAATGTATTAAATAATATAACACAACAAAAGACAAAAAAAAATGTCCGCGGCCTGGAAGTCAAATACTTGGCGTGGCCAGGCAAGTATTCTCAGATCATCAATGCCCATACCTTCCCTCTCGCCGGCTTTCAGATAATTTGTCCATTTAAAACTCAGACAATATAAGTACATTTTCATTATATTGCGTTTTAAAATAATTGTAAGATCATTCATCTTCACCCATACCTTTCCTCTCACAAGCTTTCACATAATTTGTCCATTTAAAACTCTGACAATATGAATACACTTTCGTTATTTTGCATTTTTAATATTCTATACTGCTTCGCGACTTTGCTTCGCAAGTTCTTTGCACGCATTAACGCTTAATTATATATATTAGACATTAATTAGACATTTATAAATTGTGTGTGTGTTAATAACTGTTACTTTATTGTGTTTTGACCTCTGTACATATTTGAATTATAATTGTCGTGTTAACTTAATCGCCTAAAACATCGTACCGTTCGCTTTAATCGTTCCTAAATAAATCGTGTGCTAACATTACAAGCTAAACTGTTTCCTAGTGCCTGTTCCGATATTACTTTGTAACACTATTTTTATATTTCTATTTTTATATTTCTATTTTTATATTTCTATTTTTTATTCTATTTTATATATCTATTTTTATATTCTTTTCTTTTAATTTTATATTTTATATTTATATTTATATTCATTTTATATTCTTTCTATTAATTTTATATTTTGTATTTATATTTATATCTTATATTTATATTGAATTTTTTATATGTAACAATATATTATATTCTTAAACGTATTTCATTGTACCATTTTATTTACCTGCCTTTCCTCGCCACTTAATTTTAAGATGTAGCATTTCTGCTGACACTGCATAATTCTATTTCGTTCTTCGCGCTGCCAAATGACATCACCCTGCACGGCTGCTCCAGGAGATTCAAATTACCCACGATCGCGCGATACGCTGCGACGCTTGAAATACTGTTATCTATAGAACAAAAGCGACCGTACCACCAAGTAGCGCTATCTCTTTCCCTCCTCCGAATTTTAGCTTTTTAAAGTATTACTCTGTCTCTTTCCCTCCTCCAAATACGTGGTTTGCAAAAAGCCGATCTTTCCCGACATCGTACGATAAAAAATAAATTATTACGCTCGGCATATATACCATTCGGCAAAGACTAATGTCGGAGAGCTGGCGTTGGGGGAGTTGGTTAGGCGGCTGACTCGTACCGCGGAGGTCTTGGGTTCGAGCCCCGTCGTCGGAGATACTGTTTTTTCATTTATATTAATATCTTAAATTAATATTTCCTTCCTTACCGACAGTGATTGATACCACGCTCCAGAGTAGCCTTCACCAGCGGTTCCTCCTCGATGCGGTTTCGGTATCGGTTCGGTATTGATATTCGGTATCGGTTCTCACGCTATATCCCCACCACTCCGCCATCTCTATGACGTCATCCACCGCCGCCCGCCCGCCGCCGCCAGCTGCGTTGGATTTCCTGCGGTCTGGAAACTCGAATTTGGATTTCAAGGTCAGAGGCAAATTCTTATCATGACCTTGAAACTCAAATTTGAGTTGGAATCGATGTAGCTATACTACTCACTGGGAAAAGGCAAAGGTCAGTGGACGGTGGTCTGTGCGTACCGTGAAGGGTCGGCCCTCCAGAATGTGTTTGAAATGCCTTAGCGCCGAGTACACAGCCAGTAGCTCTCGGTCATATGCGCTATAGCGCGACTCTGTATCCGCCAATTTGTTTTAGAAAAATCCAAGTGGAGTCCAACTGCCATTCTCACATTGGTCCAAGCTTGCACCGATGGCGACATCAGAGGTGTCAGTCGTCAAAACCAACCGCGCCGAGGGAACGAGAAACGCAGTTTGCACGGTTGTTGCTATACTGTCTTTGCACTTCTGGAATGCCTCCTCAGCTGAGGGGGTCCACGGTATCCTGGTCTTGTCCTTTTTCTAGCCTTCTTCAGGTACTGGTTAAGCGGAGCCTGCATATCCGCTGCATGTGCAATTGAATGGCGGTAATAATTTAACATTCCGAGGAACCGACGAAGCTCAGAGATTGTGACAGGCTTCGGGAAAGTAGAAATGGCCTCTATACGGTCCACTGGTGGCCGACACCCATGCTTATCGACCACGTAACCCAGATACGTAACCTCACTTTTTCCAAAAACACTTGTCCATATTCACGGTTAGGTTATGTCTCCGCAGGATGTTGAAAACGGCCCTAAGATGTTCCACATGATCCTCATGTGAGGCCGCAGCAATTATGAGATCATTCAGGTAGCACCGCACGAAACTGAGGCCTCTCAAAATGGTATCCATATGCCGCTGAAGCGTCTGCGCACCGTTTTTTAAGCCCGGTGGCATACCCAAAAATTCAAACAAATCAAAAGAGGTTGTTAGTGCTGTCTTCTCAATGTCCTCAGGGGCTACCGGTATCTGGTGGTAGGCCCGTTTGAAATCCACCACAGAAAAGACCCTCGCCCCCTGGAGGTCCTGAAAAATGTCCTCGGGACGTGGAAGAGGATAACGATCTGCCCGTGTGAGGGCATTAAGGCCACGATAATCCCCCGTAATACGCCACTCCTCCTCGTCCGGGTCCTCCTTCTTGATTTCAGCCGGTAGGGGCCGACTCTTTGGCACCATGTGCAACGGAGTCGACCACTGGCTGTTCGACGGGCGGATCACCCCCTGCTGAAGGAGGTGATTAAAATGTTTCCTAGCTGCCTTCAACTTTGCACCCAGCAGGCGACGTGGGCGCTCGTAAACAGGAGGCCCGGTGGTAACGATGCAATGCGCAACCGGGGTATCAACATCTGGCACCACCATCATTTTGGGCCGGGTAATGTCTGCGTACGCTTGTACGAGTCCGGCGTACGCAACGCCCTCAGGGTCACCGGAACTGTTCACCTGGATTGGCACTGTTACTCCATGCACACTAACAGAACACAGCGATCCTCGCACTGCAAGCGCGGTGAGGGAATCATACAAGGTACATTCTTTAAGATCTATTATTAAACCGTAATGACGTAAAAGGTCCGCACCGATGATCGGCGCATAAATGTCAGCGATGATAAACGGCCAGCGGATGTCCCTCCGCAGGCCAAGGTTCAGAACCACCATCTTCTGGCCGTATGTCCTGATTGATGATCCATTGGCTGCGCTCAGTTCGAAGTTCGTAAGGTCCGCCTGGCCTCGACAGTAGTTTCTGAGGATCAAGGATACTATTGACCCTGAGTCCACCAAAAAACAGTAGCCGGTCTCTCGATCCTGCACCTGCAGTCGGCACTCCCGCAAGCTGGGCCCCTGGCACAAATTCCTGCCGACCTCCGGCCCTTCCGTCGACAGGACTTCTAGTTTAAAGCGCTGGCCGGTGACGGCGGTGGTGTCGTGAAGCTACACGGTGGCACGCAACTGTGCGCTTTTATACCAAACCTACGGTGGTAGAAACACATCCCACCAGGGCTTGGGGATCTTTGGCGAAGAAGAGGACGAGAGCGAGATCGATTTCGGGCTCCAGCCTGAGTAGATCGCTGGAGTAGCTCCTGATTCACTGCAAGTAAATCGCGGTTCAATCAAATCAGTTGCGCCAGGGAGCGGCGAACATCCGACAGATCCGCCTCAGATGCTGCGCCATCAGTGCGCGGCGGTTCCAAAATGCGCCGCACCGGTGACAGCGCCCTTGATGTGGTCCCGGCGGCCATTATGTTAGGCGCCGGTGGCGCCTCGACCAATTCATCCGCTGCTACGGCCAGTTCATTCAACTGCGGCGTCCTAAAAATCTTTAGAAAACGCTGCGTATTTGCAGGCAGCAAGGCGAGCCATTTCACTCGCAGGACATCCTCGGTTGCTTTGTCCCCCGCCAAGACTCGCATTTGCCGTAGAAGCTGGGACGGTTTTTTATCTCCAAGCCGCAGCTCGTTCAAGAGTTTCGCCAGTTGACGGTCCGGCGAGTCCGAGAAACGATTCATGATGTGCGTTTTTAGGTACTGATATTTCTCTTGCCTGGGCGGGCACCTGATAATGTCCGAGACGTCCAGCAGGGACTCGGGATCCAACGCACCGACGACCAAATGGTACTTGCCCTCATCTGAACGAACGCAGCTGGTCGAGAACATAGACTCTACCTGGAAGAACCATAACTCGGGGTTCGCTTTCCAGAAAGGCGGCAATCTGCAGGCGTGGGCAGTCTCCACTTCCCGAGGATTCGTTTCGCCAGCCGGTCCGCCATGTTGTGAACTCGAGCTGGCCTGAAGGTTCGGCGGCGACAATAGGGGAGGAGAAACGTTGAGCAAGATGCCTTCTCCGCCATCTTGTGCCGGCTTTTGCGGCGTATGAGTCATCGACATCTTCCCTTGTTGGTCGAGAAATCACGTTTCCACGAAGACCGAATGCGCGAACACCCCACGAACAAGGGGCACGAAATCGCGGCACTTACGCCTTACGTTTGCGGTAAAGACAAAGCCGAAACACGGCGAATATTGTTCGATGGTAACGATCACAGGGCGAAACACGGCGCGCAAAAAAAAACTGAACCTGCACGCAAGAGATCACACGCCAAAAGATCACGTCGGGGTCACCAATGATCGGGCTTCATTGATTAGACAGCCCCGAGCGTACTTTAATAAACTATACTCTTTAATATAACAGTAACAAAACGTATATCTTTTATTGGACGCAAAGTCTTACAAAGGAAGCACATGGCGTGCTCGAGATCGCGCGGGTACAGAAACTCTGGTTGGCGTTCCCAAAACCCACAAGGTTTTCGTCGCTAAGAAGGGCGCCCAGGGACTGCTTTCGTCGCCGGCATTGCGGCGCCCCCCGCCGGTCGGTCGGTGGCGCACCCTGCTGGCGCGGCTGAGGAACCGCCACAAATTAATATTGGATAGATTTAACTCTTGATAATCTATATCAATCAATTCGAATCCTTGAGGATGATCGTACAATTTCCTATCACCAAGGATTCTTGATAAATTTGAATCTTTTGATTTTCGCACTTCTTGCATTCGAAGTTTTGAAGTAACAGTCCAGTGCTCTCGAACAAGTTTCCATGGAGCTCGGTTAGCTAACAGCCATTTATTACTCTCTTTTGTAACTTCATCACATAAACTTTCTGTAAAATTTGTAAGATATTTGTATTTGTTAAAATTTGTAAAATGTGCAAAGGATATTTCTTCTTATTTTCATTAAGATGTAGGAGGATTGGGAGGAGAGCAACATTCAGATGAAAATTAACTACCAGTAATTTCTCAATATCAAAAAAACTATAACAATATATATTATCAAGATTTTTATCTACAAAATTACTGATAGTAAACTTTTACTGAAATGTCCTCCACCTTCCTCGAAACCCAAATGGAAATATATACTCATTTACACATAATTATTGGCTCACCCGCCTGAAAACTTGCATCTTTCCTGGCTTCTGCAACCAATTTTGTCTGAACTTTTTTATTCTGAAATTTTTTATTTCTGTAACAGCTAACCAATTTCCCGTGAGCTGGTATAGACTGATTTGTAGGTGAATTTCTTTTTAAAACGGGCGGTATATAGTAAGTTGTCAACACTTCAGTTGGAAATAACTCAATAATTGTTTTAGCAATTAATTCTGCTAATCTATTGTTCATTCTATTAAAAAAATGCAAATAAAAATGTAGATATCTTAGAGATTATAAAATTACTTTAAAATATCGCAAAACAAAAGAGTTCTACAGTCTTACATAAATATACATAGATAGACCCTTTATATGAAATGTATTACAAAATAATTAAGTTACTAAACATGCTACCTTATAGATCTGTCTTCTATAGAAGTAACTATGATATCACATAATTTACTTCGTAGCTTGGCATTCAATACAGTTGTTTGTTTGTATGATGCGATAATCCTTCTGCCCGTTTCAGAATTATGTAAAAGACCTTTTAATTGTTCAAGCGTTATCATAGAGGAATTATTTTTATACTGAGGAACAACATTCAATATTGCTGATGAATTTTCATTGTTTACTTTTTGACAATTAATTTCTTTTTCAGGAAACTCAAGATTGTTGCAATATTTCTATAAACAGAATTATTGAAAGTTAATTTTATAATAATAGTCACTTATTATTTTGTGTAATCATAACGTACATTTTTAAAATGTTTACACCAGTAATCGATAAAGATTACCTGATCTCCAATGATTGGAATCAAACTCGATATAAGATTTTCGTTGAGTTTTTTTATCACGTGAATCGTTATCTTATTTTCTGAAATAGAACCAATAAAACTGTAAAATAATCGTACAGTTTTTTAAAATTCCAGGGAATAAAAACCATTATCAATTTACATATCACGTAATTTTAACAAAACTTTGATTATATTAATTTTTTTCTTATTAACACATTCCGTGCCACGTGGATCGCAGACGCCCCACGTTGAACTTTCCACTCATGCCGTGTGGTCTTATATCCCCCACGATATAATAAATGCGTTATACACGTTAGGCAGATGTCTGCACATGATTTTAAAAGAAATCTTATTCAAAGATTCTCATTTCGTAGCAAAAATATCAAATGGCTTGAATGGAAAATGTAGCGTGGGGCGTATGCGACCCACATGGCTTGGAACGTGTTAACATTTTTGTCTAATTTTCTTTTCGCTAACAATAAATATAAAAAATAACTTACCTTCAAAGGATTCCATCAAATGTTCAAGTTCGAGGGATAACAAAATCTTCTTCACCTCATCATCAGCCTTAATTCAAACTCTTTTAAACAATTTGCGAATAACACGAGTCGCGTGATATTTTGAAACAAATGAACGTACTACAGATATTACTACGCCTTGAAGTCAGACGAAGCGTCTGGATGGTGGACAAAGGCAGTCGAAAAATGTAACTCAGTAAAGCTGGCCGTTCCAATATGCCGCAGTCGTCAGCCGCACAGCTTTACTGCGTTACATTTTTTGACTGCCTTTGTCCACCATCCAGACGCTTCGTCTGACTTCGACGCGTAGTAATGTCTATAGTACAGTATTGTCTCCGTATGTACTCGGTTTGGTGCACACGATACGGGTTCCTCGCTATCCCCACCACTTCTGTCTCACTCTTGTCTGGCGAAGGCGAGAGCGAGATGGAACGAGAGCGAGCGAGAACGGTAGGAGACAGACGACGCGTTGATGTTTTGTCTCGCTCTGTCTTTCGGGCGCCATGATACTCCGTCCTTTGCGTGCGCGACGGGCGTGCGCGATGGTCGCAAGCACTTACGGTGAGCACGGGAACCGCTTCGCAAAATCTTGACAAAATCAAACAGCGCTTGCAAGTCAAACTTCCGGTGGACCTCCGGTTTCATGATTTGACCACTTTCATATCACCTCACGTCGTTATTTATTAACATCAGTAATAAATAATAATTCGAGATGACATACATGAACGTTGTCAAATTGTTGAGACCAATAATACACCAAGTTTTTTTCCCTTACATCATGTTTTGACATAAAAGATTTATAAAATTAATTCCATTTAAACTAAATATTCTTATATGTATTTTGAATAAATATATTTTTACTTATAATAGCTGAAATTGCAAAAATGAGTGTTTCTTTTTTCATTTACCGACGGCATACGAAGAGTATGTATGAAGGAAAATAATTTACTTATGTATATTTAACGAGGGAAAAAAACATTTTATTATTAAATTGTAGTTCGCCTCTTATACTTTATAATTCTTATATATCGTTTATACAGGGTGTCCCAAAAATGCTGCGGGTCCTTAAAGGGGGTGATACGGGGGATGATTGCAAACAACTTTTTCCTTTGCGGAAATGCTCTCCGAGGTTTCGATAACGAGATAATAACAAAAAGCACCGACCAATCAGAGCGCGAGCCTTCTGCTGGAGCTCCCGCGCTAGCGTGGCCGCGCGCCGAGCCGCGCTGCGACTACGAACAAGCAAGGCGGCATGCACCGAAGGAAATTGCGTAGAATGGCAAATGAAAAAGACGTAACAAAAAAATCGAAACTTTTGCCATGGTTTGTTTGCCATTTGAAGTGAACAATGAAAAAAGGATAAATGGATGAAAATCACGTGTAACGTAAAAAGACGAATACACAGTTGTTTTTTTTTTGGACGAATCGAAAATAATAATTATTCGGAGTGAGAGGATAAGGAACACGTAAATTTCCTTTTTTAATAACGTACTAACGAAAAGGTAATGCAACAGGGAACGAGTGAGAAGTAGTTCGTTATTGTGATAAAAATCCGTAGTTCAATAACGGCCAACACTGTTGTTGATAATGAATAAATCCGTTTAAAAACTGCGAAGTAAAATTTGCGTACGGAAATTTGGAGAATTATCGCCGGAAATAAGCCATAGCCTGCGTTAGGCTTAAAAAATAATAGTTGCCAATAATGTAACTAAAACTCACCCTTGTCGAAAATTCACCTGCAACTTGAAAACTTGTGTCACTGGGTCACTGAACCGATCCTGGTCATCGATGGACGAGCCCAGTGCACAGCTGATCCCAGGTATACGACACTACCCAAAGTTAAGGGTCGCAATTTCAGGTCAACGTACCGAATATTCACTTCACTGCACGGCTACTAACACTGATCACTTTATTTACTTTTTATGGAACGTGTTGTTCCTACGTTTGAAAAATTGGTGGCCCCGAAAGGGACCGATTGTTGTTAATTGATGAATTACTCCACATGGCGACCGTCATTGTCCACGCATACTTCAGCGCGGAGAACTAGTTGTCTTTGGACGCCCCGTAATGTTTGCGGCGTTATGTTTTCCACCGCTGCGTGGGTAAGCGCAATTGCTTCCTCAGGCGTGTCCACCGGTTGACGATACACCTCATTCTGAAATGATTGTTGTACAACAAATACAAAACGTAAGTAAAAAAAAGAAATATCTACAACAGGAATAACTAAAGAGTAACTGCAATAATCAAATTACCTTCAGGTAGCCCCAAAAGAAAAAATCCAGCGGATTCATATCCGGTGACCGTGGGGGCCACGCAACGTGGGCCTCTTGCCCGCCGTGGCCGATCCACCTGTCCTGAAAGGTTTCACCTAAATAAGCGCGGACAATATTGGCGAAATGTGGCCCAGCTCCGCCATGCTGGTAGTACATGTTCTGTCGGATCTCATATGGAATATCGTCCATAAGATCCGGCAGAACATGTTCTAAAAAATATTTATACGCTGGGCCGTCCAGCCTGTCTGGCAGAATGTACGGCCCAACGATAAATTCGCCACAAATGCCGGCCCATAGGTTGATCGACCAACGGACTTGTGCTGCACGTGGACGAAGCGCTAGAGGATTTTCGTCGCTCCGCACATGCATATTGTGGGAATTGAAGCAACCTTCCCTGTTGAAAATTGCTTCATCCGTCCACAATATGTATGTGGTGAACGACGGATTCCTTAGCACTTTTCCCAACAACCACCTGGAATATTGAACCCACTGGATGTAATCCCCGGCGAGCAACTGTTGCACCCGTACATATTTGTACGGATGCAACCTGCGATCCCTGAGGATTCGGTGTATCGTCGTCTTGCTGACACTAGAACAAAATGCAAAAACACCCACTATTAGATGACATTTTTTTTTCTTAATTAATATTTGCTGCAGTTTTCTTGAACTGTGACTTACTTTAGGCGACGGCTCAAGATGCGCACACTGATCGTGGGGTCGGCTTCAACGGCGTCGAGGATTCTCTCGATGGTGCCCGGATTTCGCGCTGCTGCGGGTCTGTCCACCTCGCTGCCTCGCGGCATCATGGACCCCGTCGAGAATAGCCTCGGCGCTAAACGACGAAATGTATCCTCGTTTGGTGTTTGGATAGCAGGATATTCTAGCGCAAATGCTCGCGCAGCAGCACTTGCGTCCCCGTTGTTCCGGGCGTACACCCAGAACATCCTGTAGTATTCTTGGGCCGTGAACATTTCTGCAACGCGATTGTTAGCTGACTGATAGGATTTTTTCCAAGCAACTTCCGCTACCCCCAAGTAGCTTCTCTGGTTCCATTATGAGTTAACTCCCACCAGGCCAAGAGGCTTTAGGTAAAAAGAAGCCAGCACATTTTCGGGACACACATGTTTTGCAGAAGTGCAACGAACACTTTCACAAAAGCCCGCGCTCCGTCCTTCTACTACCCATTGCTTCGAGATAGAAAACAGACACCACGTGTATCGGTTCGAAAAGGTCCAAAGGGAAGAGAAGCAAAAAGTCTTCGAGTTGCTATAAAGAAGAAAATGCATACCATTCCTGTTTCCCCTTTCCAAAACCCTGAGTTCACGTCTGCTACGAGACGGAACCGCGAGCCTGGCGAAATGCTCTGGCTGATCAGCCTGATTAATTTTGGAGAACTAGAAATTACAGAGTATTATCCAACATCAATACGCCTCATGGAGAGACACAGGAAGAGAAGGGGTAGTCCGCTGACTGCGCGTAGTCCTGCCTGTTTCGTCCTACCCTCAAATTAAAGACGGATCCCTTATCTCTCGAGTATAAACACGTGCTCGAATTTCAAAACAAAAGCACGCGTTGACGAATTCCGAGCGAGAGAAGGTCGGCTTGAAGTCCGATTGGCCCTAATCCATCCAATCTGTCCTGCAGCCCTCCCAAACGGCCACTGTCCTGAAGAGGCCCTCTTCACAGCAATATCTCCTCCCCAAGGCCAACCTTCTCTCGCACGGAATACGTTGACGCATGCTTTTGTTTTGAAATTCGAGCGCGTGTTTAGACACGAGAGATAAGCAGGCCCGATTGGCTAGTTTGGGACCAATCGGACTTGAAGCCGACCTTCTCTCGCACGGAATACGTCGACGCGTACTTTTGTTTTGAAATTCGAGCGCGTGTTTAGACACGAGAGATAAGCAGGCCCGATTGGCTAGTTTGGGACCAATCGAAACTCAAGCCCACCTTCTCTCGCACGGAATACGTCAATGACATCGAAAAGTCCTGCGCCCCGTCTCAGGTAAAGCATCCGCGCGCGATTACAGTCACCTGACCGTACCGCTACAACCCCATATTTCTTCAGTGAGGTCAAATAATAGGTCGACAGAAGAATTGCAGGAGAATTTTACTAACCTACTCTTGGCCAATGACAAGCTTGTTTCCAGCTTGTCCTTATCTTGATTATTTGTTGAATAAGTGTCATTGCTCAATCGAAACCACGAGAAGGTGACCGTGGCGTACTGTTCTCGGTCGTCGACTCAAGTAACAATACGGTCATAAACCGTGACCTTCTTTAGACTACGTTGACGATCAACGCAGTTAGTTTTTACGATTGATCAGAAGTACAGTACTGTCTCCGTATGTACTCGGTTTGGTGTACACGATACGGGTTACTCGCTATCCCCACCACTTCTGGCTCACTCTTGTCTGGCGAAGGTGAGAGCGAGATGGAACGAGAGCGAGCGAGAGCCACTGAAAGCGAGCGAGGACGGTACGAGACAGACGACGCGTTAATGTTTTGTCTCGGTCCGTCTTTCGGGCACCGTGACACTCCGTCCTTTGCGTGCGCGACGGGCGTGCGCGATGGTCGCAAGCAGTTACGGTGACCACGGGAACCGCTTCGCAAAATCATGCCGCAGGCCCGGCTCAGTCTTTTTTGCGCCCTAGGCGATCTTGTCAAATTACACCCTTTATTATAATACATTTATTGGAGTTTATTGATGACCTTACTCTGAATTTTTATTCGTAGTTTAAAACAGATGCAGTACAATTTGTAATATTTCATTTTAAAGTTTATTTTCAACATACAGGCAATGAAAATACCATTTTGCACTTCTTGTCGACTTTCCGCCCTAGGCAGCCGTCTAATTTTGCTTCTAGGGACCAGCCAAGCTTACAGGCAGCGATCATTGCGATCACTGCATCTTTTATTGTAAATACAATACCTCGATGGACTGTTACAAATACAACATTAAAGACAGTACATCAAATTATCTATGACTGTATTCACTGCCTGTATTGTTGAAAATAAACTTTAAAATGAAATATTACAAATTGTACTGCATCTGTTTTAAACTACGAATAAAAATTCAGAGTAAGGTCATCAATAAACTCTAATAAATGTATTATAATAAAGGGTGTAATTTGACAAGATCGCCTGGGGTGCAAAAAAGACTTGAGCCGGGCCTGCGTCAAGACTTTGCGAAGCGGTTCCCGTAGGCAGCGTAACTGCTCGCGACCATCGCGCACGCCCGTCGCGCACGCAAGCGTTCCATCTCGCTCCCCCCTTCGGCCAGAAAGAAGCGAGAAACGAACACTCGGAATTAGGGTCGCTGTTCACGATACGGGTTACTCGCCGGTCCCGACCAGTGAGTACATACGGAGACAATACTGCAATACGAAACGAGGGAAGTCTGGCAATCGAAAGAATTAAGGTACATGGCCGATCACGGGTGTTTCAAATTTATGACCGGGCCTTCTTACTTCCATTCTCCTGACCCATCCTTAACCTCTCCTGATGGAAAAAGCCCACTATCTATTAAACTCCGCATGATCACTCTATTATTTACATATCTTATGAATGGTATGTATTTTCATTGGCTCTATTACACCTATGAGATGATTTAAAAAATTTTGACCACATGAGCTTGAATTTGGTTTTTTGCCTGAATAACACAGATTTAAAATTCTGAGGTTCGATAATTTGAAACTGTCAACGGCTTCTACGGCCACAGTTCTTGTTCACCTCTAGTTACGTCTGTTTTGTCCGCTGTTTACTTCAGTCTTCTTCCAACCGACTCGCGTGTCGTTTGCCCGATTTTACGCTGCGACAAATTTCTCATCAGCAAACGCAATATTATAAAATTAATCTCACTTTCCTTGAAGAGGGTTCAAACGTCGGATTTCTTTATAATTTATTGAAAAACAGCTGCGATACTTTATTTTATTTTTAAATAAATAAAATAAACTTTGTATAGTGACCGAATCAGTGCGCCAATACCACTTTATTTAATATTTACGGCCGAAATTTTAATTTGAAAATTTTCGTCTTTTTACGTTACACGTGATTTTCATCCATTTATCCTTTTTTCATTGTTCACTTCAAATGGCAAACAAACCATGGCAAAAGTTTCGATTTTTTTGTTACGTCTTTTTCATTTGTCATTCTACGCAATTTCCTTCGGTGCATGCCGCCTTGCTTGTTCGTAGTCGCAGCGCGGCTCGGCGCGCGGCCACGCTAGCGCGGGAGCTCCAGCAGAAGGCTCGCGCTCTGATTGGTCGGTGCTTTTTGCTATTATCTCGTTAACGAAACCTCGGAGAGCATTTTCGCAAAAGAAAAAGTTGTTTGCAATCACCCCTCGAATCACCCCCTTTAAGGACCCGCAGCGTTTTGGGACACCCTGTATACCACTAAATAATAAACGAAGAAAAAATAGAAATGTGTTTGGAAACAGTGGAACTTCCTGTGGAACTTTCCTTCGGGAGTCTAGAGAATTCACGACTTTCAAGACGTGATAGTGTGATGTCCCACCAAATTTTCGCGCAATATTATCCTAGAGATCAAGCTTACTATCAAAATCACTCCACCAGAGCTCCTCAAAATCAACCAATTAACCCTTTGTCCCCGACCACTGACCGCCTGACGATGTACCTTAGCGGTCCCCATCTCATGACGATTGGTACGAAACCTCCTTCAATTATTCGCCCTACGAGGCACAAACTCCCCCTATTACAAAATCTAAACAAGTCCCTCGTCCCAAAAAACCTCCTAAATCGAGACCACGTCTCACCCCTCCCCTAAGACCCTCCAAATCAAAACCACGATCACCCCTTTCCCATTAAAACTCTTAAAATCCATCCAAGGAGGCGAGCATCTCCAAACCACGTGTATAAAAACCCCGGAAGACAAAATTCCCTTGTCTTCCAATTCTAAATATAGACCGACCTTTGGTCCTTGCAAAAACCCCGGAAATGCTACCGCGGCACGTGTCAATATAGGCCAAGGTTGCATACTGCAACCGCCCTTCGCCCCTAACAATCTTTTGATTTTACATAAATACGAGGACCCAAGAGGTCCTCGTCCTCTTCTACGGAAACTTTTCGACACGCTCTTCTACGGAAACTTTTCGACACGCTCTTCTACGGAAACTTTTCGACATACTCTTCAACGGAAAATCTCCTGTGGAGCAACAAGTATTTCTAACATTAAAATCAGTGTTCTACGAAACGATTATCTACGGCAGCTACTGTAAGCTATTATCATTATTATTAATAACATTGTATATCACCCACATCCCATATTACTATTCTTATTTGCTTTTCGTATTAATCATCTTATTAACGCTCATTGCGATCATACTATTTGCTTGTTAACGCTTATTGCAACCATTCTATTTGTCTTATTAACGCATACTGCGATCACTTCATTTGTCTTGTCAACGCTAAAAGCTTATTACATACTATTTTACTATCTTTTATTGTATTTCACGTCCATACATAAACCTTAAACTGTATATATATATATTTATAAATGTCATACGCTAACAACCATCGCTTACTGCACCATTAACGCAGTACATGGTAAACATTCATGTTTAACTGAATAAACGGATATTTAAATCACCCGTCAAGTCATTGTGTTAATCTTTCGGCTACGAAGATCCCAAACATAACGGACCGCTGCAACAGCTGATCTCGGTTCGCGAGCTCGAGTGTTCTTATAGTGTTTACGAAACGTTCTTCTGCACGGGCCGCGTACTGACGTATCCCTAGACGGATTTCGCGGAACCATTGCGAGTGATTTCTTGTATAGATGCAGCGGTAAATCCAATTACCGAACCGGTACAAAAAACCCACAAAGGTCTAACGGGTGTCCATCAGGTATAATTTCGTCATTTAACCCTCCATGGTCGACCAGTGTGTAGGATTCAAGATCCTCGCCTAAATTCCCTCCTCACCAGCGTGCAGGATTCAAGATCCTCGCCTAAATTCCCTCTCAAACCAGCGTGCAGGATTCAAGATCCTCGCCTACTTTCCTTTCGACCCAGCGTGCAGGATTCAAGATCCTCGCCTACTTTCCTTTCAACCCAGCGTGCAGGATTCAAGATCCTCGCCTAAAATTCCCTCTAAATCAGCGTGCAGGATTCAAGATCCTCGCCTAAAATTCCCTCTTCCCCAGCGTGCAGGATTCAAGATCCTCGCCTGGACTCCCAAAAATCCCCCTATGTCATTGTTCCCCTAAGACCTACACCCGGGACGTGACATAATTTTGGTGACAGCGGCGGGATTTACGTTTGCCGTTGATAAGAAATAAATTCTGTGACGCGGTACCCACAAAGTCCCACTATTTAAAATGTGCAT
The DNA here is from genome assembly GCA_951215215.1 of Andrena trimmerana. Lineage (NCBI taxonomy): Eukaryota > Metazoa > Arthropoda > Insecta > Hymenoptera > Andrenidae > Andrena > Andrena trimmerana. Next base: position 23,192,830 of record OX578061.1, read on the forward strand.
TGAACACCCTAGTTGGTGTCAACCATCTTACCGGAGCCGCAGATTACAAAGTTTGACGGCATATTTAAACGCGCTAACCTGCATTTCGGGAGGCGTAGCGACAACCATTGACGGCAGCGAGGTTTGCTTAAAGTGTTCTAGCCTAGCACCCGCAGATACCGTAGAGATATATTGGACTCATTTTTACTATACGTATAGAACCCCAGTCTATTGCCCTCGATGCAGAAAATCATTAATTCCAGAACGCCCAATAAGAAACTGCATCGAGTGCTTTGAAAGTTATTTGCTCTCGAATAAGAGCTACCGTCGGTTCGATAATTATCAAGAATAACTATAGTTATACCCCGATTTGTAAATAACGGCTGCCGGACGCCGAAAGTATTAAAATCCTTCAAAACGCCACTTAAGAAATACAAAGTATCATGTCCTTGTACGGCGATACCGAGGACTCTCGCATTATGGCTCAAAACGCGGGTCCTTCCCCTAACGCTGTAGTTACAGCAATCGCTGAAAAAAGGGAGCAGGTGCAATTATTACAGCAAAAACAAGCTAAAATTGAAACCTTGCACGAGAGATTTGTCGAACCTAATATGCATTCGGGCGTAGCCACGAACTCGGGCAACCACGCGTTGGAAGGTCTCTCCGCTAAAATAAAAAACCTCGAAGAAATGATGGGAAAACTTCTTGCACCCCCGTCGAATAATTTTGCCACGCCGGGTTCCTCCCGTTTCGATAGAAAACCAGTATTAAATTATAATTATGATCCGGACCAGGATCTATCGCCCCAGATCACTTTGAAAGACGCCGTAGAAACGGTCCCAGTGTTTAACGGTCACAACATGTCCGTTTTGCAATTCGCGAGAGCCTGCAATAGGGCTAAGGCTCTGATTCCCTCGCAAGCCGAACCCCAGCTAGCGAGGTTGTTGAGAAATAAACTGCAAGACCATGCGTGCTTGGCTGTTGAGGATAGGGTCTTTGATACCGTAAGAGACTTAATTAAACAACTTAAGCATACCTTCTCCCCTGCAAAAACGTCGGACCACTATCGTGGAGAACTCACCAACGTGATTAAGGGAACCAACGAGCACATGTTAGAATATATTTCACGCGTTAAGGACCTCCGATTCGCCATTCTAGAAGAAGATACGGAAAATTACCCCGACTTCACGCGAAATCACCCTCAGTATCTAGATCGCCTAACTCTAGATTCTTTCGTCGACGGCCTTCCACCTCACATAAGAACAAGACTACTACAAAAGCAATTCGAAACGCTCGACGACGCGTTCAACTTGGCTGCCCTTGTGGACAAGGAAATTGAGAGGGACCATCTCAGGTTCTCAGAACAGAAGACTCCCAGACCAACATGCCAACTCTGCAACAAGACAGGACACGACGCAAGGTTCTGTTGGAGCAACCAAGGCCCGCCAGCTCAACCTTCCGAGAGGAACTCTCTAAACCGCGCCGCGGAATATAGGTCCCAAGTACCCAAACCCCAGGTCACCTACTGGGACGAGACTCAACCTCCACCTCCCAGGCCGACGGAACTAGAAATCTCTGGATACTGTGAGAAGCCTGGACACAAGACATCCGAATGTAGAAAACGCATCCTTACCATTCACGAGGATCCTAGAGCCTTGTGGGAAACGGAGTCAGGTACTACCCCTCCGCACACCGATAGATGCAAACTATGGAGTCGGACAAGCAGAAGCGCGCCCACTTACGATACACCCCAAGACGCCGGCGGTACCACAAGAGTCGCTACAGTGCTACTAAACCCGGTCGCGCTACAGACGAGGTCAATATCCGCCTTTTCCGTACATACAGCTAATCCAGACCTAAAGGGCCACCTGCAAATTATAAACTCCAGCGAGATTGACACTCCAAGCATCATACCCACCATCGAAGTAGAGGAATCCGACAGAAAAACTCCAGAATCCAAATTAGTACGACGAAAAGAGACTACAACGCCTATAGGCATCACCCCCATCCACCCCCTAATAAAAAACAAGTCCCTCCTAGCCCTGGATCCGTCGATCCACCATCTCGAGGCACCCGCGCCGGTGCACTCACTCTTACCCCCTGCGCTATACGCCAATCCAATCCTTCCCCTAAACCCTCAAAAGTCTCTTGCGGCTACACTGGAACTGGTAGTATTAAAAATTTCTGCGAAAACTCCTTCAAGGGCAGAAAACTTACTTCAGTCAATCTCCAAAGAGTACCCGACTCCTGGGGAAAGCGATAGGTTCTCTGAAGCTGCACCTCGCATGCCAGAACGAATCAAAAATTTCCTTGAATTAACCGGATATCATAGAAGGTTTATCCTGGAGTTTTACAAAAATGCTCGCCCGTTAACCCAACTTTCGAAGAAAAACCCAGCATTTAACTGGGGATCGTCCCAGAAAACCGGTTTTGACGACTTCAAATCGGTCTTGCAGAAGGAACCCATCCTGCAATGGCCGAAATTTGAACTGGAATTCCACGTCGCTACAGACGCCTTACCCCACAATTCCCCTGCAGTGGAGGCATGCTGCAAACGACTACGCGAAAAATCTGATGACTACTTGGAGGACTGGCCCAAATGTAGACCAATCAGCCCTAAGAGGCCTCGGTTCTCAAAATCGTCGAAACATGCACCAACAAGTGACAGCTACTGCGTCGACTCTGCAACACCCACACCCAGCGCTCGCCAGAGAAGGAAATGCAGAAGGACTCAACTACACAGAAAGATGCGGCGGATAACATCTGCAGAAATTCCACCGATTCCCTCACCAGAAAACATACGTGAACGATTGCCTACAACAGGAGCAGGCAACACTTATATAATACCCATACAGGGTTTATTCGTAAAATATTTTATGTGCGTGCTTCTCAGGCTATTAACATCAATTAAGACCACTGACGCATTTATTAATAGATTCAGCTATCACTTCGGAGATCCGAGAGCCATTCTCACCGACCAAGCAGCACAAAATACTCGCAATTTCACGAAAGCAGCACCGTGGAAATGGAAAGTCCAACAATTCCGAACCATAGCCTTTCACCCACGGTCTAAAAGCTCTTTAGAGAAATTGCAAATCGTGTTAACCGAATTTTTAAAATTATTAATCGGTAGATACATAGACTGGGACGAATGGACCAATTTGGCCGCGTTCTCGTATAATGCCAGTGTCCGCGAGTGCACTAAATACACTCAGCATGAAGTATTATTCGGGAAATTAACTCGGATACTTAACCAGAAACCGATTTTTGAAGACATTGAAAACAAAACAAACTATGGTTATCCTTCGAAACTGAGTAGGAGCCTACGGTGCAAAATATATTACGGTCGCGATATCCAAATGCGCGAGAGTCCCGGTTGACCCAAAGTCAGCTTAAACAAAATACTCTAATAAATTTTCCGCCCTAGATCGTTGCTACAGCAACATTTTTGCAATCACCATCTACAGCGGCTATGCCGTCCACAGGGAAGGAAGGAATATCGCATCCCTCCTCTCTATAGTCATCTCATAAGTCATCAGCAGGGAGGCGCCTTCGCAAACGGTCATCGCTATAGATGACTCCTTCCCCTCCAACATCAGTCATCTGAGAGCAACTCCAAGATGCCACTGCCCCTTCGCCCCGTATGGACCCCTATTACGAACCACCAAATCCACCCCGATCCTTATTGTTAAGAAATGCATGCATTTCTTCGCATAAGGGGGAAGGTGTGATGTCCCACCAAATTTTCGCGCAATATTATCCTAGAGATCAAGCTTACTATCAAAATCACTCCACCAGAGCTCCTCAAAATCAACCAATTAACCCTTTGTCCCCGACCACTGACCGCCTTGACGATGTACCTTAGCGGTCCCCATCTCATGACGATTGGTACGAAACCTCCTTCAATTATTCGCCCTACGAGGCACAAACTCCCCCTATTACAAAATCTAAACAAGTCCCTCGTCCCAAAAAACCTCCTAAATCGAGACCACGTCTCACCCCTCCCCTAAGACCCTCCAAATCAAAACCACGATCACCCCTTTCCCATTAAAACTCTTAAAATCCATCCAAGGAGGCGAGCATCTCCAAACCACGTGTATAAAAACCCCGGAAGACAAAATTCCCTTGTCTTCCAATTCTAAATATAGACCGACCTTTGGTCCTTGCAAAAACCCCGGAAATGCTACCGCGGCACGTGTCAATATAGGCCAAGGTTGCATACTGCAACCGCCCTTCGCCCCTAACAATCTTTTGATTTTACATAAATACGAGGACCCAAGAGGTCCTCGTCCTCTTCTACGGAAACTTTTCGACACGCTCTTCTACGGAAACTTTTCGACACGCTCTTCTACGGAAACTTTTCGACATACTCTTCAACGGAAAATCTCCTGTGGAGCAACAAGTATTTCTAACATTAAAATCAGTGTTCTACGAAACGATTATCTACGGCAGCTACTGTAAGCTATTATCATTATTATTAATAACATTGTATATCACCCACATCCCATATTACTATTCTTATTTGCTTTTCGTATTAATCATCTTATTAACGCTCATTGCGATCATACTATTTGCTTGTTAACGCTTATTGCAACCATTCTATTTGTCTTATTAACGCATACTGCGATCACTTCATTTGTCTTGTCAACGCTAAAAGCTTATTACATACTATTTTACTATCTTTTATTGTATTTCACGTCCATACATAAACCTTAAACTGTATATATATATATTTATAAATGTCATACGCTAACAACCATCGCTTACTGCACCATTAACGCAGTACATGGTAAACATTCATGTTTAACTGAATAAACGGATATTTAAATCACCCGTCAAGTCATTGTGTTAATCTTTCGGCTACGAAGATCCCAAACATAACGGACCGCTGCAACAGCTGATCTCGGTTCGCGAGCTCGAGTGTTCTTATAGTGTTTACGAAACGTTCTTCTGCACGGGCCGCGTACTGACGTATCCCTAGACGGATTTCGCGGAACCATTGCGAGTGATTTCTTGTATAGATGCAGCGGTAAATCCAATTACCGAACCGGTACAAAAAACCCACAAAGGTCTAACGGGTGTCCATCAGGTATAATTTCGTCATTTAACCCTCCATGGTCGACCAGTGTGTAGGATTCAAGATCCTCGCCTAAATTCCCTCCTCACCAGCGTGCAGGATTCAAGATCCTCGCCTAAATTCCCTCTCAAACCAGCGTGCAGGATTCAAGATCCTCGCCTACTTTCCTTTCGACCCAGCGTGCAGGATTCAAGATCCTCGCCTACTTTCCTTTCAACCCAGCGTGCAGGATTCAAGATCCTCGCCTAAAATTCCCTCTAAATCAGCGTGCAGGATTCAAGATCCTCGCCTAAAATTCCCTCTTCCCCAGCGTGCAGGATTCAAGATCCTCGCCTGGACTCCCAAAAATCCCCCTATGTCATTGTTCCCCTAAGACCTACACCCGGGACGTGACAATAGTCGGGACACTCTAAACCGCCAAAGATTATTATGTTCGAAGTAATTTTTTTTTGCTATATAGGGAAAAATATTTTTTTATTTTGTAGAATTATTAGTTCATTTGAAATCACACATTTTCTTAAACCGAATACATATTTCTTAAACAAGTAATATAAAAACAATAAATTCGTTTAATTGAGGTTCATAACTATTAACTCAGTTTAAATGACTGATTTGTTTATTTTAAACACATGGTTCGATTTATGACATAAGACAGTATGTGGTAATGTTAAACAATGCCTACTTCGATGCAAATAATACATTTTCTTAAATCAAACAAATATTTCTTTAAAAAATAGCATAGGGGCAAGGATTTCATTTAACAAATTGAAAGAAATATTTTTCATTCAAAATGTATTATTTATTTGCAGTAAAAAACTATTTCTCTACAAAAACTAAAAAATATATTTTTTAATTCAAATGAATGGTTCCTTGATTTTTAGCATACGATTTTCTACATGAAGAAAATAATTTTTAGTTTTGGTACATTAATTTTTCGATTTTAGTAAATATTCTCTAATTCTTAGAAATAGTTTGACTCTTAGAAGTACATATTTTTTTATTTCAAAATATTCATTTTTACTGTTTGGTTTTCTTGAGTCAAATAACTATTTTTTACATTGCCGAAACTTGTAATTGTAACCGAAATAAATATTTATTTACATTAGATTACTAATATTAAGAACATGCGTTTTCTTAATATAAATAAATGATTTATCATAATCCAAAACATACTGCTTATTTTAAGCAAATGTTTACGTAACTTCAGTAAAGTTCTTCTAAATAAATGCAGTACTCAAATTTAAGTAAATATATCTGTACTCTAAAAATAATTTACTCTCATTAAAAATATGGTTTCTTCGGTCAAATAAGTTGATTAAAAAAAATTGGTTTACTTGAATTAAGCACATTTTTTTCTCAGTGTATGAAATACACCTAGGAGGTTATTCTTCCTACTATCTTTTCGGGCATGAAATTGTCGGTCCTGTTTATAAAACTTATTTCGTGATTCTGCCGCATCCTCTCCTAAATACCCTGGAGGCAAAATACAATTTTCGAGTATTTGCTTTCCGTGTACCAAAATCTTATGGATTGTGGGCGGCATAGGGTACCATGGATACATTTCTTTATATAAATGAGCCGTGTCAAAACAAAATTTTTCAAACTTTTCCAAATTGATTGGATGTTGGCAGGAAATGGTAATTAAAATTATTTTCAAATTTTTTAGTAAACTAACGTCTACACCTGTGATATCGGACAATATCTCTATTTTTTGGAATGCTCGGCGAGCCGTATTGCCATCAGTTGTGTTACCACTACCTCATATTTTGGGCTTGTCTACATTCAAGCCAAATCTGTCCCAAAATAATTGTTGAACCTCTTTTTTTCGACAAAGAAGCATCGTTTTTTCATCTTTCCGTCTTACTTGCCATTTTTTTATTTGTATTCTGTATGCTATGTGACGCACACACTCAAAGAATCTTATCCATGCGTGCAAGGAACTAACTCCGTACTGCAAATTTTCTTTATGTTTGGGATTAAACTGTTTTGCCTGAAAATCATCTATTTTTAACACTTGCGTGGGAGTGGCTCTGCAAATAGGACAAGATTACGTTGACTTAGTTCCTGTTAATGTATTTAAAACTTTGCCATCAATTAAGGTCATAATAAGTTTAAATTTTGTCACGTCCCGCGACGTGGAGTCTACTATTATCTAACCCTTTAAATCGAATATATTTACTATTTCGTACTTTGGTGTATTATAATCACCTTAGTATACAAGTGTTGCCGATAAGGCATTGTAATCCGTAATTTACAAGAAGAAATCAAGTCAAGAATCAACGGACGGCAACAGTGAGCAGGAGGACCAGCACGAAGGAGGTAACCGCACACCTACTAGCTGCACACCAGCTAGCTAATCGAGCGCACACAAAGGGGACCAGTGGACGCCAGCTGATGGGTCAGAGGCCCCTTCCGCCAGCGGAGTCGACACCTTCACGAAGCTGCGCTCCTGATCATCGCTACAAATTTGCCCTTCCCATTATATCCCGTAAATCGAGCTCCAATACGGAACCGATGTATTTTAACTTCAATCCCTAGTATGTGGCCTGCACGAAACCAATCGTACAGAGCACATCGAAAACCCAGTAGCGTAAACTTCTAAAAAATGAATTAAAATAAGAATTTAAGTATTGACGCTACTGAGGGTTTCGTATAACTCCAGAAATACGTCTTAAGTAAAGCAGAAGACACCGAAATAGGCGCGCAATAGCTCAAATTCTGCAGTAAACAAAACTCTCGGATAGCCCGCTGGAAAGAATTCTTCAGGTGGATCCCACGGCAGATGATTGGGAGATTTCATCTCCCACCGTCTTAATTGTCACGTGACAAACCTGGAGAAGGAGTGATCAGTAGTCCTATAAAAAGGGACTGACCACCCGCGGAGCGACATTAATTAATAAAATTAATTATCAATTATTATTACCACAATATTCAAGGTTTAATCAACCACTTTAGTGAAAAGACAGTAAAAGACTTAGAAAAGTGTCAACGTGAAATCGAAGTAAGAATAAAAGAGTTGTTAACATTTTAAAAGTGAGTGAAGTGTTCTACCTTAAATTCCCATCCCTTTTTTTTGGCGTTTGTCTTTTTGATCAAAAGAAATCATTTACGACAATGTACAATAATAATTCACGGGTTGCGCTGATCAAAGGTATTACCTATGAGCAGAACGTTGCCCGCGGTTTTACAAGAAATTAAGCGTAGATCGTGAACGGCGCGATTAGTTTAAATATTAACGGTTTTCGAAATCATTATGTGTGAACAAGGAAAGATTCACCCTTGCCTCCGTCCCATGGTGCCGCTGAAGAGCAGAATGTTGCCCGCAGTAGCGCCTGGTGCGGAAGGTGAAGAGTGATTTATCGGTCGATTAACATATATTATTATCAATTCTAAAAGCCGAATGCCGCGAAACCATCGTGCGGGAAGACGAGTTCAGCTTCGATGATTAGCGGCCAGATACATTACGTGCCCCAGCAGAACAATTTAATTTGCTAGGAGTACCCGGCACCCCTTGTGAAAGGGAGGAATCATCCCCAGTCAGCCACGGAATAGTGGTGGTGTGTGGGGATTGGGCCCCGCTAAGGCAAAATCCTGAATCCGAAATCAACGGGATACCAACAGGACCCATTGAGTGGAGGTTGATTTCAATTGACCTGCCAGCATCGCGGGTGAATTAAGGTAATTAATAAATTAAAACCGTTATAATGTATAATCAGTTGTACTCAACTATCCCAGAGCGTAAGTCCCTGGACTAGCTCGAAAGCGGATCAAAAACAGTAATTTCCTTAAAATCGCGGCCCAAATAAAAAGTAGGGACGTAACAGAAATATTACAAATTGTACTGCATCTGTTTTAAACTACGAATAAAAATTCAGAGTAAGGTCATCAATAAACTCTAATAAATGTATAATAATAAAGGGTGTAATTTGACAAGATCACCTAGGGCACAAAAAAGACTTGAGCCGGGCCTGCGTCAAGATTTTGCGAAGCGGTTCCCGTGGTCACCGTAAGAGCTTGCGACCATCGCGCACGCAAAGGACGAAGTGTCACGGTGCCCGAAAGACGGAGCGAGACAAAACATTAACACGTCGTCTGTCTCGTACCGTCCTCGCTCGCTTTCAGTGGCTCTCGCTCGCTCTCGTTCCATCTCGCTCTCGCCTTCGCCAGACAAGAGCGAGCCAGAAGTGGTGGGGATAGCGAGTAACCCGTATCGTGTACACCAAACCGAGTACATACGAAGACAATACTGTATAACTAAATTTTTTCACTGAAGTATATAAAATAAAAAATCTATCAATACAAGAGGTGTTTTACTGTGCACATTCGACAGAAGACTAATGCAACGAAGCAGAAATACGCTTTGAGAAAACCTAGTGTTTATAAGACTTAATACTAACAGTAGATAAGGTTCACACAATGAAAACATCTAACAAAGTCGCTTCTTCCAAATCGCTCGACGCTCCTCAAGCGGCTATGCGGCAGAGATGGGCATTATTTAAATAAAAATTTATCTAAATAACTTTTTAAATAAAAGAGAATTTATCTGTATATATCATAAATAAAAATCACCCAGAATTATTTATTATTTGAAGCGCCATAAATAAAATTTTGCATCGACGGGAATTTATCCGAAGAACCATAGATAAAATTTTGAATCGACGGGAATTCATCGGAAGCGCATTAATAAAATTTTGAAGCGACAGGAATTCATCCGTAGCTACGGCCAATTTTCTCACTTTCATTTATATTTGTAGCGGAGAAGCATAAATAACTCTGGGCGTGGCTTGGAGGCCCTCGGGCCTCAAGCGCCTTGCTCGAAGCCGCCGGGTCCTCGAGGCGAGCGACATTGTATCGTTGACCCGTCTAAAGCCGGGGCCAGACCTGAATGAGTATACGCTGAGCAGGCTGAGCCGCGCACGAATATTCTGATGTGGACGGGTGAAACGGTAGCCCCTGGCGCATGCTTCTACGTCAGAAAGGGTGAGCGTGAACGCATATGCTAGTGTGGACGGGTCATTCGTGGTGACTCGGCGCATGCGACCCGACTCACGCATGCCGACGAAGGCACATGGCCTGAGCCGTAATCTGCAGCGCGGAGTTAGGTACTCGGCGACGTGTCATCATTTATACAGAAACGGAATTTCTTTATTCTTCAGCGTATCAATATGAAAGTGACACCAATGGATTCCTTGCATTCTCCCGATTAAATTGATAAAAAAATATTTAAATCGGGCCAGTTTTAACGAAACGGGCTTTCAATCCTGTAAATTAGTTTTATGCGTAATATCGTTAATTGTGGCAGTGAAAGCAAACAACGGACTGACCCACATTCTTTTCGAAATTGAGTTAGTAGCAATAACGTATTCCAATAGGCTCTACTAATCGTATAAAATAGGCAAAAATTTTTTTTTAAATGTATTGGAAGTGCTGTCTACAATATTGCTCACCAATACATAACGTTGACGTACCGCATTTAAACACAAACATAAAGGAATGAATGTGTTTCCAAAACACGGTTTGTTATAATTGGCAAATTTACAAGTTCATCTAGTTGAACTTTTACCAAGAGACAAAAATTATAAATATTCAAGGAAAATGTTTTCGTTTCAAAAGTATAAAATATATTTTTATTATTAATAATCACTTTGTATCAATAAAGCGAACGAACGTCTGCATCGACCTAATAATCCTAATATTAACGGAAAAGAATGTACGAATCGTCTGTTGTCATCTTTCCCTATGTACAATTGTTAAAAAAAAATATTAAAGATGTATAATGAAACTTGTGGTACTCTGCATGTAATTACTTCTTGGCACAATCGGTAAATTCTTTTTGCCGATTCTCCTTGTCTTTCTCTCTCTCTCTCCCCCTCTCCCTCTCCCTCTTTTTGCCTATTTCCCTACATACCCCAGATGAAATTGGAACTGTCTTAAATCGTGAAATTCGTGTTATACGTCGTAAAGTATTTTTTTAGTTACAATTAGTAATTCAGTTTCTAACATGCAATTAAATTATGCGTCATTAAAATCATGCACAACTCATTAATTGTAACTAAGTAGTTGCTATCGATCCGAAACTCTGGTTAAGAACATCGCAATATGGAGCAAATATTCTAGGCCGTAGAATCGAAGGTATTGTCAATATTGCAGTTGAAAGTGTAGACACGCGTACCTGACCGTGTTAAGATCTGGGACGATATTACGCATAAAATTAATTTGCAGGATTGAAAGCCTGTTTCGTTAAAACTGGCCCGATTTAAATATTTTTTTATCAATTTAATGGGGAGAATGCAAGGAATCCATTGGTGTCACTTTCATATTGATACGCTGAAAAATAAAGAAATTCCGTTTCTGTATAATCGATGACACGTCGCCGAGTACCTAACTCCGCGCTGCAGATTAGACGGGTCAACGATACAATGTCGCTCGCCTCGAGGACCCGGCGACTTCGAGCAAGGCGCTTGAGGCCCGAGGGCCTCCAAGCCACGCCCAGAGTTATTTATGCTTCTCCGCTACAAATATAAATGAAAGTGAGAAAATTGGCTGTAGCTACGGATGAATTCCTGTCGCTTCAAAATTTTATTTATGCGCTTCCGATGAATTCCCGTCGATTCAAAATTTTATTTATGGATCCTCGGATAAATTCCCGTCGATTCGAAATTTTATTTATGGCGCTTCAAATAATAAATAATTCTGGAAATTTTTATTTGCTGATTTTCGAATATATTTTCTGTCTTTTATTCGAACACAATTTTTTATTTAAAATAATTTTTTGCCCAACTCTGCTATGCGGCTACACGCGTCCGGGACGCCCAAATAGCTCGAGCGTCATTTCTAAAAGTCTGCATAAAATTGAACACTGCAGGAGAATGCACTTGAAATTTACATGCTCTTGTTAACAATTGTATAAGCTTTCATGTAAAAAAAATCCGATGTTAATTACGCTTAATCTTTTTTTTTATATGCCTTCTCAAAGTTTAAATTGATATAAACATTGCACTATTTGTTCATGGACTAAAAAATGCCTATGACACATATAAATAACTGAAATATACTTCATTACCTATATAATTGTGTGATATAAACACGTATTTTGATGTTCTATAATGAGTAATTAAAACAATTAGATTCACATAAAATTTCATAACTTTGTCTTTGTAATATTATATCTAATCAAAGAATCATCTGAAAAGGGAAAGCTATGTCGATTTAGAAGCTCTGGAGGGTTGTCAATTCATAAAAACAAATGACATTGTAAAGTTGAAGTTGAGAAATTGAATTTTGGTCACCATGCAGACCACTGTGCGTTCGCCTGACACGTATAACAGCGCCATCTGAGGCTCAGAATTGGCAAACAATTCTCTCCACGTGACGTCACATGGCCATCCCTACACACCTACAAAAATGTAGCGTTATTGCTGTAGGTGTATCCCCACTCCCACATAATCAGGGAGATAATAATTTTATATGCAGAGATGGGCATTATTTAATTAAAAGAGTATACTTCCGAATGGCCCCAGTGGCCGATCGACACGAGGTTTGGGGGGAGGATGTGTGTACCCTAAATCTAAAATTCTATTTAGCTTGTGGTATTTATTAGTTTCCTTTGTTCATTCGAAGGCCTTTTATCTTTGGCTTCGAATAATTATTCATCCTTCATTATATATTTATCCTAAGGTCGTATTCAAATATATTGGCCAGTCCATTCGTTTTCGCGAACAGCGATCGAGGAGAAATCAGCCATCACCATCACGTAGCCGTGTGGCTGTTATTTATTCTTATTGTCAGCGTAGTACATATGTAGTTGTGTGCGTCACGAAGTTATGCGTAGACCAATACGAGATGAAGCTATCGAGAAAGAATCAATGTTCTGACCAATAAAGCTCCTGAATTTTTACGGAGCTAAGGCCTAAGGCACACCTATTCTGATGCGTGTATTTCTACGCTGCAGCTCGGTTTGGCCTATACATGACAGAAGCTTGGCGCTATCCCCACCACTTCTGGCTCACTCGTGTTCTGCGATGACGAGAGAATACGCGTTACGAATAGGATTGTGCGGATCGTCCCGCGGCTCGGATTGTCGGCCCTCGGGACGGGTCGGAAAATTTCGGGCGGGATCGGGATCTTTCGTATTGCTCGAGATCCCGACGGTTTCGGGATCCCGAGACTCGATTCGGGCTACAAGCATGACCGCCATGAGCGGGCAATTTGATTTCAGGTCGGCTTGGCAAAACTCGGACGCGATCGGCTCGAAAACCAGCTATTACGAGGGGACCGAGACGGAAAGAATTATGTATATCATTTATATCGATACCAGAGTGATAAGTTTTTACCTTTCTGTCTCCTGTTGAATCATAATTTGTATCTTATTATTTATTTACATATATATGTATTTTCATTGGTACCAAATAGTCTGTGGATACTGAATACGTCCATATACGTACTTAAATAAATACCATGTTCAGAACTTGGGAAGAAGACTATTTTTATATCGACAATATTTTAAAATCTGAATAAAATATACATCACACTTAGTACTTTATGTAAAGGGAATATACAGGGTATCCGCGGGAAGAATGGACAGCCGGTTTTCTCCTAAACTATAGGAGATAAAAATATAAAAAAAATAGGGAATTGCATGGTTTGAGGGGGCTAATTTATTAGCGCGAACGAATTTTGTTTTCGATTATTGTTTTAAAATATACGATGGTCGAGTTCGGTTTTTCAAATGGAACTACGTTTTCTGAAGACCTGAGTTGATAGTGCGTTCCAAGACAAATTCAATAAGCTTTAATGTATACACTTTATTTTCACTGGTTTTTAAGATATTGCGCTTGCAAATTTACTGATTTTCACTGGAAGAAAACTGTCTGGTATAGCACGGACCGGGGACGGTCTTACTGGCGTCACGGGTAGCACTGCCTGTTGAAATAGATACCTACCTGCCAAAGGTCTGCGCCAGGAATGGCAGGCCCAAAGGCTGGACAATTCTTTTCCGCCAGAAATGCTACTTAGGTAGGTAAGGAAAGTAGAGACATGATGGGGAAGCTAAGGAAAAATGCAAATAAAGTGGTGATTGTTGCTATTAATTAAGTCTTTATCACTCCAAATACAACTATAAGTTAATGATTTAACATTTTTTTACACACTTTGGACTATTTGAGGTCAGGCGTCCAAGTGATTAAACTTTACAAAACAGATGGGAAAAAACCGTCCTCCCCCACTCGCTTTCGCCAGCGACCACACTATTATAACACAGTGGCTTCCTAGTGATGTATTTGTCACCTGCCTAGCATCTTTTAATTAGGGTTTAGGGAGATGCCCCATCTTACCTCGCTACCCCGTCATACTTATCATACGAAACAAGCCGCGATCCACGAGCCATCTGATCGGTCATGGCTTCACTCGCCCGGGCTCGCCAAGCCGACTTGACGAGCTAGACGAGCCGAGCTAGTTTGCGGTGCCAGGAGCCGTCTGATTCCACCTGGAGAGTAGTCGGGTCACACACTGCACAAATGATACAGGGTGATTCTGGAGCTACGCCCGTCGACGGATGCGGCCTGGTACCCCGTGGCCAGGACAACCCGCCCGCAGTGCCTCACCGAATTTTATGACTTTTTACGGAAAAAGGTACAAATCCTGGGCCGAACGTAGCGAATTGAGGTCGAGTCCCCGCAGTCGAGTGTGAAATATCAATTATTGCGTATTAAGAATTTCTTTTTTTCATCGTATCATAAGGGAAGTGACACCAATGGATTCCTTATGTTATTCTGATGAAAATCAGACCCAATATCATGCAAATCGGACTACTTTGACACAAGCTATTTGTATTCGCTATGTAAAAGTTGTCCGATTTACACGACATTTGTATTGATTTTCATCAGAAGACCCCAAGGAATCCATCGGCGACACTTCCATATCCATACGATAAAGAATAAAGAATTATTTTATTTCCTATACAGATACAGGGTAATTATGGACCTACGTCCGTCAAGGCGATGCGACGGCCTGGTACCCCGTGGCGAGGATAACATCCCGCAGTGCCCATCGAATTTTATGGCTTTTGACCCATGAAGGGGTTTGAATACCATTAAAATCTGAGGAATGTCTAGGGTTTCCGCATTTCTCTTCAGATCTTTTCGAAAACCACACCCTTCGATTCCTTATGTTCCGCCGATGCAATTGACACAAAGAACGACGTAATTCGGACCATAATGAACGAAATTAAAAATTCATTTCCATAATCTCAAGCTAATTTCGTCCTGGCCACGGGGTACCAGGCCGCATCCGTCGACGGGCGTAGCTCCAGAATCACCCTGTATCATTTGTGCAGTGTGTGACCCGACTACTCTCCAGGTGGAATCAGACGGCTCCTGGCACCGCGAACTAGCTCGGCTCGTCTAGCTCGTCAAGTCGGGTTGGCGAGCCCGGGCGAGTGAAGCCATGACCGATCAGAAGGCTCGTGGATCGCGGCTTGTTTCGTATGACAAGTATGACCGGGTAGCGAGGTAAGATGGGGCATCTCCCTAAACCCTAATTAAAAGATGCTAGGCAGGTGACAAATACATCACTAGGAAGCCACTGTGTTATAATAGTGTGGTCGCTGACGAAAGCGAGTGGGGGAGGACGGTTTTTTCCCATCTGTTTTGTAAAGTTTAATCACTTGGACGCCTGACCTCAGATAGTCCAAAGTGTGTAAAAAATGTTAAATCATTAACTTATAGTTGTTTTTGGAGTGATAAAGACTTAATTAATAGCAACAATCACCACTTTATTTGCATTTTTCCTTAGCATCCCCATCATGTCTCTACTTTCCTTACCTACCTAAGTAGCATTTCTGGCGGAAAAGAATTGTCCAGCCTTTGGGCCTGCCATTCCTGGCGCAGACCTTTGGCAGGTAGGTATCTATTTCAACAGGCAGTGCTACCCGTAACGCCAGTAAGACCGTCCCCGGTCCGTGCTATACCAGACAGTTTTCTTCCAGTGAAAATCAGTAAATTTGCAAGTGCAATATCTTAAAAACCAATGAAAATAAAGAGCATACATTAAAGCTTATTGAATTTGTCTTGGAACGCACTATCAACTCAGGTCTTCAGAAAACGTAGTTCCATTTGAAAAACCGAACTCGACCATTGTATATTTTAAAACAATAATCGAAAACAAAATTCGTTCGCGCTAATAAATTAGCCCCCTCGAACCATGCAATTCCATATTTTTTTTATATTTTTATCTCCTATAGTTTAGGAGAAAACCGGCTGTCCAGTCTTCCCGGGGACACCCTGTATAGGGTATTATCTTTTTCCGGATAGGTTCAGATTTAAAATAGAAAACGTACGAACTATAAGCATACAAAAAGGAATATTTCCTGGAGGTTTCATAATAACAACAATATACAGGAGGCGAATATTTTATTATTTCAAATTAACGTGTAAGAAACATAATTTTTCTATGTTCTCAGGTAATAATTTTAATCTATTACTGTTAATGATATCATCCGATCGCGTCCGAGTTTTGCCGAGCCGACCTGAAATCAAATTGTCCGCTCATGGCGGCTATGCTTGTAGCCCGAATCGAGTCTCGGGGTCCCGAAACTGTCGGGATCTCGAGCAACACGAAAGTATCGGGACCCCGCCCGATCCCGCCCGAAAGTTGCTGGCCCGTCCCGAGCCCGAAAAATCGGGTAACCGCACACCCCTAGTTACGAAACTCACCGGCCACTAAATCTGAATACGATCTTAGAAGTTCGAATAATCGACGAGAACCTTTGTGTCCCGAGCCGCGCGAGATCGCCGTGCTCGGCGATGTGTCATCGATTATAAAGAAACAGAATTTGTTTATTTTTCATCGTATCAATATGAAAGTGCCACAAATGGATTCCTGAAAATAATTTAAATCGAAATATTTTTAAGGAAACGGGCTTTCAATTCTGTAAACAATTTTTCACGTAATTTCCTTAATTTTGGTCCGAATTATATCATTTTTGGGGCCAATTTGATCGAGAAAACGTGAGGAATCGACTGACGTCACTTTCGCAAAGATCTGATTAGAAATGCAGAACTGCAGATTTGTTACTGCTTAGCGCGCAACATTGTATGGCCCCGCTGGTTTCAAGCGTCGATTTCTTGCCATTGTGCAGGACAAGAGGGGACTTTTCATGGCGAAGGAAAGTCAGCCTTATATTGAACCCAAATCGAGAAAGACTTTGCTGACAAACTTTATATTCATGTCAAACAAATACTTTAATTGTAAAATTTAGACGTCAAACTATTGTTGAATATCGCCAGTTCTTTCATATGCATCACTTGGTTGGGAATTCCTGATCCCACCTTTTCATGCATTTACCTATTGAAATGTTGCTTCAAGTCATCGGGAAATTGAATTGCTTTTTCTTGTACATACATATATCTGTTCGCGAGTAGGTGTCACGAATGACGCGACTTTGGTTTCCCAAATAAATTCACATTTATCAGGGCCCTCGTCTGAACCGCTTGACAAGGAAATTGAACGATGTAAATCGAGTGCGAGTGAAATAGCGCACCAGCGAGAGACCCTCGGTCGACGGCGACTTGAGTCATCCAGTACTGAATTTGAAAATGTTCATATTTCTCATTACACCTTGATAAGAGTGTTACCCCCGATGGATTGGTGAGTTTATGTCCACGAACATGAGTCGAGACGCAAAGCAATTCGGTCTATTTTTTTTTATGAATACATGATTAGGACACACACTACGTTCACTAAAAATGGACCGAATTCCTCCATATCTGACATCCTTTTAATCGAGAAACCCTAAAAACTCCATTGGTAATACTTTCCTCAACACTTATCAAACATGAACATTTTATCTGGCCCGTCGGTTTTATTGCTCTCGGCTGTCAACGGGTGGTCTACTGGGGCCCGAAGGACCTCGCTCGCAGCGAGAAAGCAAAACGGTGGGATGGGTAGGTCTTTCCCGATAATTCGAGCCCAACTATTTGCGTGCGCAGCTTCATGTTGCACGTCAAAAAATTCTTTTAATTACAATTAGTAATTCAGTTTGTAAGTGCAATTAAATTAGGCGTCATTAAAATCATGCGGTGTTCTGGTGAAGAACATCGTAATACGGAGCTAATATTCTAGGCCCCCGAATCTACGATATTGTCAGTGTGCAATTGAAACGTACGCCACTTCACACTATCGTTTCTTAGCATTGATACGGCGTGATTTTCTAGCTAGAGTCGTCAAACGCGATGCTCGCCAACAATCATGTGTCTCGCTGAATTTCCTGGGGCTTCGACGCTCGAAACCAGCGAGACTATACAATGTTGCACGCTAAGCAGTGAGGAATCTGAAGTTTTGCAATTTCTAATCAGATCGTTGCAAAAGTGACGTCAATCGATTCCATACAATTTTATATGTAATGTTTGTTCATAACTGCTTTCTGCATAGGACGTGTAATAAGTGTATTTCATGTTCTGTTCCGGTGCTTTGCTAGTAAAAAAATGTCTAACCTAACAACAAACTTCATTTTCTGGGGACATCCCCTCATCTATTTTCCCTTTTCACTTATAATTCCTTACTGCTAACGTAGAATATTGTAGCATAAGCACATTTCAAGTAATTAAAATGGACAATGAATTTTCTACGTTTGCTCTACCAGCACACCTTCCGTTTAAATATTTACAAGTACAACGCAACAGCTGAGAATTTCTTTCCTTATTCAGAATAGAATACGGAAATAGCAAACAGGTCCCTCTCGCATTTACAGGGCAATCGTCGATCTATCGGTATTACCATTTCTGTGCAGAAAAAACTTGCTGTAATACCGACCTGCCGAATCGGCCAGGTCACGTGACGTGTCTACCCCCTTAAACTTCGCTCGTAATTCACATATCGATTATATACATTCTCGTAGCTACATTCACGTGATCATGCAACACTCCAGCGAGCATCGCAACACCTCCCTCCATACAGAAAAAGGTGTTTCTAATAGAAACAGCTTCTACAACACAAATCATATATCCATTCATATTAATCTAAGTTTACTTTACTTATAAATACATTATTATAGGGTGATTACATATTTTATCTACATCTCTTCATTGCGTGTCAGTCATGTGGTAAACGAGCTACTCGGTCCACTCATATTCCAGCAAGAAACACGAAATGAAAAATATCTAGAGACGCGGTAGCGTCTCGACGCCTAGTACATGAAAGAAAAGACACCCTGTACTACGTACATATAAAAGACACCCTGTATATGAATGTCGACTGCCCCTGCCATGTATCTCCATTTTCCGAAATCCGAAATTCCGAGCCCTGCATATATCGTATAGACTGTCGCTACCGCTATCCTTTACTTGTCCCGAAAATATTCTGAAACTTATTTCATTATATCTCATCACCCCTGCAATATTTTTTAAATTTAAAGGCATTTTCCTTGTGTAAACCGCATTTAAGCTTTCGAATAAGACCAATTCCGAAAAAGTCGGTCCACGCATGATAGAGATATCGTAATATCGTCTCATGGACCAGTCGAAAACGGTAAGAGAAAATTCTTCTTCTGATTCTCCAGTCTCGAAAGTCGACATAATACATATACTACGCGTTACACACACACACACACCTAATCAGTTTCGCACACATGTTTCGTTCGTCGACTCTCGGGATCATTCCGCAGAGTATATACCCTTATATACCCTTATACTCTTATATACCTACCCTTATACCCTTATACTCTTATATACCTACCCTTATACCCTTATACCCTTACACCCTTATATATACCGTTATACCCTTATACTCGTATATACCCTTATATATATACTTACACCCTTATATACCGTTATACCCTAATACTTTTATATACCCTTATACCCTTATACTGTAATATACACTTATACCCTTATACCCTTATATACCGATTTACCTTTATACTCTTATATACACTAATACTCTTATATACCCTTATATCCTTATATCCTTATGATTTGCCCGATCCGACACCTGAGTGTGTCGACACCGCGCACATACCGATTGCCACAATCGAACGGCCGAAATCCGGCACAACCGCGTAAGGGATTTCGGAAGCGCATAGAGACCGTTAGCATATGGCGAAACACCAAAAACCAGGCCAAAGGCGGAGACATGATCCCCGCTTCATCCCGACTATAGTATAATAACGATGTACGAGCAACGCGAGGTCAGACTTGCGAAAGCTTAGTTACGGGAACGTTACCCGACTTTTCGAGACTCAGTGTCATTGTCACCCAGATCGGGACCAAATAAACTTGTTAAGCTTACGGTGAGTTCTAACTCTTCGACCTGCAACGATCACCTACCTCCGGGTTCTAAACCGAATTCTCCCGTCCCGGCATAAACCCCGAACCTCCGGAGCCCGAGGACGACGATCGTGAAGGACGCCCAGATTCGCACCCCGAGATTCGTAGACAGAATCTCGACCCCCAGGCGTCACAGCACCACACTTATTCGCTTACAGCCTTATATACCCATATCCCCTTATACTCTTATACCCTTATATACCGTTACACCTTTTACCCTTTATCCTTACACCCTTTACCCTTACACCCTTTGCCCTTACACCCTTTGCCCTTACACCCTTTGCCCTTACACCCTTTGCCCTTACACCCTTTGCACGCTTTACACCCTTTGCACGCTTTACACCCTTTGCACGCTTTACACCCTTTGCACGCTTTACACCCTTTGCACGCTTTACTCCCTTTGCACGCTTTACACCCTTTACACTGTTTACACCCTTTACACCCTTTACACACTTTACACCCTTTACACACTTTACACGCTTTACACCCTTTACACGCTTTACACGCTTTACACGCTTTACACCCTTTACACGCTTTACACGCTTTACACCCTTTGCACGCTTTACACCCTTTGCACGCTTTCCACCCTTTGCACGCTTTACACCCTTTGCACCCTTTACACGCTTTACACCCTTTACACGCTTTACACCCTTTACACGCTTTACACCCTTTACACGCTTTACACGCTTTACACGCTTTACACCCTTTACACGCTTTACACCCTTTACACCCTTTACACGCTTTACACCCTTTACACGCTTTACACCCTTTACACCCTTTACACGCTTTACACCCTTCACACGCTTTACACCCTTTACACCCTTTACACCCTTTACATCCTTTACACCATTGTTGTGTGCTGTGTGGGAATCAACTTAATAAATATAATAAATAATATAAACAACAAAGTAAAATATGAGTTCATTATAAGAAAAAAAATAAAAATCACATTTTTTTTAATAATAATCTCATATTCTTATTTTCCCCCAATAACCACATTTATTATAAAATGATCCTTAATTGAAAATATAATTTTAATAAACAATCAATTTGAATTAATTACAGTAGTAGTTATATTATCTAGATTCATCATAATCTGAAGATATCTGAACCAGGGATCGGTGGACTCGAGATGTTCCTAGACAACTACAGGAGCGGTGGTAATGTATGCGTGAATTGACGCTAGCGCGAAGCCAGCCAAGTAGCGACAACGCGAGGCGAATGTGACGTCACATGCTTACGTTACTACAGCTTGGACTCGGTGCTAGCGTAGCTTCGTCAGATTCGAGCAACTTGGCTGGCTTCGCGCTGGCGTCAATTCACGCACACATTACCACCGCTCCTGCAGGTGTCTAGGGACAGCTCGAGTCCACCGATCCCTGATCTGAACTTTATAAACAATAATATCTACAGACGCGGTAGCGTCTCGACGCCAAGTACATGTTTCGACACCCTGTATATCTCGACTGTCGCTACCGCTATCATTTACTCGTCGCCCGGCTAATCCAACCTAACCTGAAACTTATTTCATTAATATCTCATCACGCCTACAATATTTTCAAAATTTAAAGGCATTTTTCTTATGTAAATCGCATATCAGCTTTCGAATAAGGCCCAATTCAATAAAATCGGTCCACGCATGACAGAGATATCGTAATATCGTCTGATGAATCAGTCGGAAACGGTAAGATTTTTCTTCTTCTCCTGATTCTCCAAGAAATTTTCCGTCAACCATAATACGTATATAAGCGTTACACGCACACCTTCAGCCAAAACGAAACTAACACATGTTTCGTTCTTCGTTCGTCGACTCTCGGGATTATTCGGCAGGAATCGTCGTCCGTTAATGTACATCCCTTTTTTTTAAATATGACATTTAACTTTATAACCTACCTATCTTAACCTTCCAAGTCTCAAATAATGTAAGCTGACCAAATTTGAAATGTCAGGAGTTTTTACACTAAATAGGAGACTGGATTATTGTCTCATTTAACAAGGTAAGTCGCCAAATTTATTTAATAGATTTCTTATGTAGAGTCGCAGACTTGGAAATTGTCCGGAGAAAGTTCAACAGAGAAGCATTTTCTTTCGCCTGAGTTTCTGGAAATTTGTACCATGAATGTACAAAATAATACATTGTAACAAATGTTATAATTTTATAAAAGTAAGAGTCCATACACTGGATTGCAACACAACGAATTCGCAATATACAAGCACAGATCCCAACATCGCTCTCTCGCAACGCAAAACGCCCGTCTCGTGGGCCTCTCGTCGACCGAATGCCTCCTGGATGCCTCCCCCGGTCCCCTCGTCAGCCTTCTTTTGCGCCTCTCGACGCAACAACGCATCGCCTCTCTACTGTTTTTCTCCAGCTTTGCCACTACGAGTTATTGCCAACCGGGCATCATATTTGAACCCCATCGAGGCCGACGACGTTAAAATTCGCACTCACAAATCGCATTGCATTTAAATTGCCAGATATTTTTATATCAGCAGTTTAGAGTTTTTATGTAAATCTTATATTATAGAAATGAAGGGGACGCACAGGCTTGGATGGATAGAAATGAAGGGGATGCACAGGCTTGAAGGTTGTCCGGAGAAGATTAGGTAGATAGATAGATAGACAGAGAAGCATCTTCTTTCGCACAAGTTTCTGGAAATTTGTTAAATAAGGTAAATCGACAAAATTTTTCAAAAGACATAGCATTAAGAATTATTAAGAAAATAGATTATGGTGGACTGCTTGCGATGTAGAGCGAAGTCACATTAGTGAAGAAAGTACGCTGAAAACACATCTCCCTTAATGCTTTTCAATCTTTTGTCAAAGACATTCGTAATACTTTAATAAAATCCACAGTAGTTGCTACGCTATTCATTAATTTTACTAGTTTTCCATTAACAATATTTCAATGCACCAATAAATATACTAAACCAACACCAATAAAAATATTTAATCTCTTCGTTCATTTTCGCTAAATTACCATTAGCATTTAAATTACTTTCAACAAGACTTTCTACCGTACACTCTCACCTCCTTTATACATCTACACTTACTGTAGTAAAAGGCCACTCTATTTCTATATTATTGTTGCGAACACCCCTTGGATGGGAATCCAAGGCTCACTGGTGCTCGCGAGCGGGACAAGAGACAGCGAGAAGAAGGCGATCGGATCGATCGCCTGTCAAGCTATTATTCGATAGTCAGCCGCCATTGCCAGCAGACGTCTCGATATCCTATTACGCTTACTGATTGTATTCGTTACCCGTTCTTGTATTGGCCTTGTTATCCCCTAGTTAATGTTCTGTTATTGTCGTTGTTCAGTAAATGCGCGTTATGCCTTGCCCAAAACGTAACATTATAATAAGTTCTATGTTAAGTTGTATAATTAAAAAAAAAGTGGCTTTTATATATTTACAGATAATCGAAGCAGAAGATGATGCAGTGTGATCTACGTCAGACTATGTACACACAAATTCTGCTGCACGAGCAAATGTAATAAGTACATTTTCATGTATATGTATAATATATAATACAGTTTCATGTATATGTATAATATATAATACAGTTTCATGTATATGTATAATATATAATACAGTTTCATGTATATGTATAATATGAAATAAATAAAAAATTTATTTCTTTAAAATTATTACCAAGATGTTAAAAAAAAATCATTTGAATTTCAAGATATAATAAAACACAATTTCACAGGATGGAAAAATCTGAAAGATCCATGCAATAATTGTGATAATGCAAATTCAAACACAATGAAGAAAGTCGATATAACTGCTTCCAAACAAATTATTATTGCAAAATTATATTTGTTCGATCACGATAGTAATCCCTGATAACCATCTGACGCCAATCTGACATCAGATTGGCAGCAGGGTCTGCCGTGAGAACGCAGAGCCTGACTTCAGATCCGTAGTCATCTGTGTCCGCATTAGGCTGCGGTCTGAGGTACAGAGCCTGACATCAGGTCCTGACGTCAGATGAACAGCAGATTCGCATCAGATCCTGCCGTTCGCCTGACATACAGTAGCAGCGCCATCTGAGGGTCAGAATTGGCAAACAATTCCCTACGCGTGACGTCACACGGCCGTCCCTACGCGTGACGTCACATGCACGTGGCTACGCACCAACACATTTGTACCGTGATTGCTATAGGTGTGTCCCCCCACCCTTTCTACTGCGCGCAGGGAATTTGTAAGCAGCAGTTTCGGAGCAGATTATGTTCACATAACCTACGAGGTTTATTAAATAAGGTCTAAATTTATTTGTAAAGGTATGTTTCATTATTTTTAATAATACATCAATATATGTGGCATATATCAATACATCAATATATAATTCATTCTGAAAACAAATATAATATTAGTATAAAATTGAATTGATACTGGGAATGTATCAATCCATGATTATTTTATTAAACGGGCGCTGAAAAGTGCCGATTGATGTTCATTGTGAACATCGAGAGGTTGTTTACGTTTTAATTAATTAAAATGGGCACTGAAAAGTACCGTTTGGTTTCTTCACCACTGTAAAAGGAGACACTCCTCTACTTTTAATGGGCACATTTCTGAAAAATAAAATATTTACCATATTTAATTATCGTTTTCCCGCGATAGTAAATCGTGACTTTTACGGTCATGACACTAAAAATCATGACTTTTATTGATACGGACCTTCAAAGGTCAGCTTCTTCTCCGGGCTGCTGGTCGTCCGTCCACAAATCGTGGCGCATTCGCGATACATTGGAGGCTGCTGTCGCGCGAGGACCGCGCTTCTTACTTCGGACCCTCTCCTTGGCGGCTCGGAGTGCCTGCTGGATCGACCGTTGAAAATCAGATCGGAGCGGCTTGGTGAAGTGCAGATTTCCAGACACCGCTTCTGAAAAAGTAATGCACGCAAAGTACATTAGTAGGTAGGCTATGCCGATTCTGGCCCCTAGGGCGAGGGGGTGAGGCAGGTCCTCGCCCTAGGGGCCTGGTCCTCGCGCGACAGCAGCCTCCAATGTATCGCGAATGCGCCACGATTTGTGGACGGACGACCAGCAGCCCGGAGAAGAAGCTGACCTTTGAAGGTCCGTATCAGTAAAAGTCATGATATTTAGTGTCATGACCGTAAAAGTCACGATTTACTGTCGCGGGAAAACGATAATTAAATATGGTAAATATTTTATTTTTCAGAAATGTGCCCATTAAAAGTAGAGGAGTGTCTCCTTTTACAGTGGCGAAGAAACCAAACGGTACTTTTCAGTGCCCATTTTAATTAATTAAAACGTAAACAACCTCTCGATGTTCACAATGAACATCAATCGGCACTTTTCAGCGCCCGTTTAATAAAATAATCATGGATTGATACATTCCCAGTAACAATTCAAATTTATACTAATATTGTATTTGTTTTCAGAATAAATTATATATATATGTGCCACATATATTGATGTATTATTAAAAATAAAGAAACATACCTTTACAAATAAATTTAGACCTTATTTAATAAACCTCGTAGGTTATGTGAACATAATCTGCTCCGAAACTGCTGCTTACAAATTCCCTGCGCGCAGTAGAAAGGGGGGACACACCTATAGCAATCACGGTACAAATGTGTTGGTGCGTAGCCACGTGTATGTGACGTCACGCGATGGGACGGCCGTGTGACGTCACGCGTAGGGAATTGTTTGCCAATTCTAACCCTCAGATGGCGCTGTTACTGTACACTGTTGCGACTCCCGTCTAGCGGCGTGCAGTATAAGCTTCTGAAGCGCGGAGTTCAGATTGAATCACCTAAATGTAATAGGAAAGGGAGACAAGGTGAAGCTCGTACAAGCCCGAGGTGTTCGAAAATAGTTAGAGATTCTTTTAATAAGGGAACCTCAAGATTATAGACTAATCGATACTAGTCGATACTAATCGATACCCTCTTGGATACGGGTGTTTGAATAAATGAACTTCTCCTTCCTCCCTTCTCCTAGGTGTGCGATTCCAGCGCAACGTTGTTAAACGCTTGATTTCGTAAAAGTTGATAACCGAAAGGAATCGGATCAACGAATAAGAATTTAGCTAGCTAATTAGTAAATTTGCGATTGGCTCTCGGTAACCAAGCCATTTTGAAATTAACAAGAGGAAAAGCGAAGGGTTTTTCGGAAGCGTCACTCGAGCCCCAAAAGCTGTAACGAGCAGTCGCACAAAAAGTTCTTTAGAATCTATATTGTGTTACAACCTTTTATTTCATTCATTAAAGTTATAAGTTATTGTGTTCAAATCGTTTTATTCTGTTCTTATTATTATCGTTTTCATTATATTTAACACCAAAATAATCAACGTCCAAGGAGCAGAGTGCCTTAGCACTCCACGGGCATCGACCCTCGCCGAATTCCCTAAGAAGGATCCAGGAGGACCAGCCGGCCACGCAAGAACACTCAGCTCAAACGATTGTGGCCGTTCGAGATTCGATTGCATTCGAGCTTACCAGGGTCCGCTTTTTCACATCGCTAACATTCTACAGTATTTCATGAACATGATGAGGGCACTGCCAAGCCACAGGTTCCCGTCTAGAACACTTCTATTTCGTGAGGAAACATTACTGTGACGCCATCTAATATAAGACACGTTCGCGCAGTCCCGTCACAAAAGTTAATTTATATACATTGCTTCGGTTATGTTTATTTTCCCGATGTTAACATAAAATAACGGATAGTAAATTTTGAAGTAAATGCGTATTTCTTTGATCTACACATTTCCACTAATAATGAGCGTCTTAGATTTTAATCTATGAGGACTGCTAGGAATAAAATACCACAAGACTTTATACATCTCAGTATTCTGGTTTCCTAATCCTTGCCATCTCTACGAAATATATAACATTCGTTTCCATTCTATTCATTATTACCCCACCATCCCGCTCTATTTATTTGTGTCTACCATTATAAATCCATTGATTTATTTATTTTGGACATTACAAATTTATCGTTTACGGTCTCAAAATTATTATGATTTTTTTTAGGTTCATTGTAATAAAACTCATTTGACATTTATTTTTGGCGTCATTTACGCTACAGCATCGTGAACAGAGCCGATCGCGCAGATTTATATAAATATGACAATCATAGGCAAATGCCGCCACAGTGGTGTTTCATCATGAATTAGAAGTGTTCTAGACGGGAACCTGTGACTTGGCAGTGCCCTCACCATGTTCATGAAATTCTGTAGAATGTTAGCGAAGCAAAAAAGCCAGCCCTAGTAAGCTCGAATGCAATCGAATCTCGAACGGCCACAATCGTTTGAGCTGAGTGTATGTCAGGCGAACGGCTGGATCTGATGCGAATCTGCTGTTCATTTGACGTCAGGCCCTGATGTCAGGCTCTGTACCTCAGACCGCAGCCTAATGCGGACACAGATGACTACGGATCTGACGTCAGGCCCTGCGCTTCAGATCTGATTATCAGGGAATGGAACAACGAAAGTTGAAAATTTCTACATCAAAGCAATACCTACTACTAAAATACAAATGATAGATCACTGTCACAAACTTAAGGCAGCGATTTTCCACCACGGTAAAAGTATTTCCGATGGTCATTACACGAGTATGGTAAGGGGTAAGGACACAACGTGGGTATCCGTTGATGATTTACGAGTAGAAGAACAAGCTTGGCCACGAAATGCTAAAAATGCATACATATTTTTCTTCGAAAGGTGTTAATTGTGGTTATTAATACAGTTCAATGTTAAATACGTTCAGCGCCATAAGCTGCTTCGCGCACCATGACTGTACACAAAGTACTATACATATAATTCATATAGATCGGTAATGCAGTGCAAATGGTTTCTTTTCGTAGTTGTTAAACTTACGTAGAAGTTATCCTTAATCAAAAAATAAGTAAAGTAAACTCGTTGAGCTGCTTTGCGCTATTCCGAGTATTCCGAGTAAGTTTTACTGGCTGCATACGCGCCTTATCTTCTAACATCACGCGATAGGCTGCAGTGCGCCGTAAACACGTGGACGTGTGACGAAGAGAGATCAGAATTTATCATTTATTGGGATTTCCTTACTTTTTCCTTATTTTTAGGACCCGTGACAGTGATATACAGTAAATCCTCGTTAGGAGCCCGACGAACGGGGCTGGCGGCGGGCTCCTAACGCGACTGGACACTATTCCGGGCGGCCACTGGCGCGAGTGAGAAAACCCAATGAGCGAGCGAGAGGAAACGAAAGCGTTTCCTCTCGCTCGCTCATTGGGTTTTCTCACTCTCGTCCGAAGGATTCTAAAAAGTGGTGGGGATAGTCGCCGGGCTCCTAACGCGTGGTAGAAACGGGCTCCTAACGAGGATTTACTGTAATATAATAATATAGAAGATCCCCAGTACATGTATTATATGTATCTGAGGCAGAATTTAGCTGGCTATAAGGTACGTGTGTTATTTTATGCTTTTGTAAATAATGTATCGGGCAGTGTTCATATGATTATTATAGTCAGACGAGAAGGGGCATGACAGGGTAATGAAAGTGAGAGTTACCCATCATGCCCCTCACAAACCTAGATTGTTTCTTATTGTTCCAGGATGGTTTAAAACTACATACGTAAGACGGACCGAGGAAAATGATACTTCTTTTCTAATAATTAGACCAAAATAATTTATTCTCGTGCCAATCACAGAGCAAAAGACTCATATGTCCAGAAAACGTGGAAACACCGCAATTATAACATCCTTATTTCATCAGGATCACATACAGATTTTGCACAAATTAAAATTTACCTTAAGAAGTTATACCCTTTTTTGACCAAACATGGCGGAAAAATCGACGAAGAATTTATTAAATGTCCACATGTACAAACTCAACCTAACAATCGGGAGAAAGGACTTTTTCTGAAATTTTCTATTAAAACCTGTAAAGATTAGGTTGATGCACAGTTAACCTGTAAGACTTATTACCAAAGAATGATTCAAACAAAAAAATTGATTAGTTGATTATGAAAACCTGTGTTTTATTCACCATCAATCCTTAACTACCCCATCTTGTCCCACCTTCCCCTACAAGCTCAACCTAACAGTCGGGATTGCGGAGTTGTTGCGAGTGTATTTGCTGTTTCGTTATTATTCATCAATAAATTACCAGACAAAGTAACGTACAATCATGCGTTAATGCGTCAACTTTTGATCCAAATGTTTCGATCTAATTGTCTGGAAGATTTTCCATGCATTCAGGATAAATAAACAATTAACACGTGTGTATGAATATGAATTTGCAAATAATAGTACAATTAATTTTTTAAAAAAGAAGTGATATCCCCATAAAAAACTTCAAAAAAGTAAAAAAATTACGCCAAGTACATGAAAAATCAAATAAATCACAAAACATAGAAGGTAATAATTACAACATAAAAAAGATGTGAAATCAGAATGAGCTGCCAGTACATAAAGATGCTTTCCAACTGCGCTTTAGACGACACAACTACATATGTACAGCTAAAATTCCATTACTCATAATGGCTATATATACAAAGAAAAAATGTATTAAATAATATTAAGCAGATATATTTTTACGCAAATAAATATTTTAGTACGGTGTTGCTAAACTGAATAAACATGTATAAATTGGGGAGTTGCCAGTATTTGAAAAAAAAGGGAAAAGTAGTTAAATCTACAGATTTATTAATGAAAAGCCTAAAATGATAGAAATATTAATAAAACACTTATTAGTTTTACCAAAATTTAATGAATACAATTGACGTTTTTAAGTTGTGAGTCATGTGATTTCAAACGCCAATCACAGCGCGTGACGTCATTGTGCAGTAAACTGCGATTTATATGTAGCGACGAATGACACTTCGTGCATTTGCTCATACAAGGTTATATTAAAAATATCGTTTACGAGTACTTTCTACTCGATTTCTTTGGTAAGGAAAGTAGTAAAAGTATATTATTGGCATTATTGCAACATGTTCCAATCAATTACCAATATCTGACACACAATCTAATATAACCTCAATGAAATGAAATTATGATACGTAAGCATTAAAACTGCAGAAATAGTGAACCAGAAATGGAGATAGTTAATAATAAGTTAGTTACTTACATTGAAATGGTCTTCACTGTTACGTGCCGCGGCCTTTAGTGTTCGAGCGGCACGGTTTATACATGCAATTCTAATTAGGGGTATCCCACAGTCGTTAGACTATCAGAAATTGCAGTATCGGATATATTTTGTAAGAAAAGCTAGGAAGCTCGCCGCACTCGTAACAGTCAATTATTTAAATTTTAAAATATCTAAGTACCTTATCAGGGGGACAAGGGGTAGATTTTGGGATCGTTGGTGCTCTAGTCCCATACGGGTCCTTTCAAGGGAATCAGACAGGTAATTAATGAATATAATTTAATGAATAAAAGCATACAACAGAATTGAATAATAAAATATAGAAAAGCTCAATGAAACACTCGTATAATCGGAGATAATTCCTGACTAGGGGAATCCCACAATCGATTGATTGTCAGAAATTGTCGTTAAATACAGATTAATTATAACAATGTAATGAGGTGTACAGAAAGAGATAAGGGGTGCAACTCACCAGACAGTCACAATAATATAAATGCAAATATGCTTTAAATTTCCTTTTTGACGCTTGTGATAATTCTGAGTCGCTGGTGAACCTGAATCAGAAAGAGGGATGAGCCGCGAACACGCACACAAACTTTATTATAGGATGCAATACCAACGAGTTGAACTATTAAGTGAGACCGAAATGATAATAAATTTAACTGAGCAAATCCAATGAAAATTTAGAGTAAATCGTTAACAGAGTAAATTATTTTGTAAGTTAATAGAATAATTGTTTAACATAATTAGTTTTGAAATTGTTAGAAGAGTTTGTTTCGCAAAATTGACAGTAGACCGGAGAACTCTATCTCTAAAACACTTGCGGACCCCAATGACACGCACCTCGCGATTTACCGTCACAGAGTGTCGCACCTTCACGCTCTCGGCAGCGACCAGAGTGGGTCCGTACCGAAAATGCTTACGCTGCATTTTATCGCTCGGCCGCGCCACCGTGAGTCCGTCTACTTAACGAGGCGGTGCGTGTGCGTTCCCACGTCCATCCATCAGTTTCCCGATTCAAACATTTGATCAATTTTTACGGAACATTCGTACGCACAGAAAAACATGACATCCCACATCCTGAAAAACATACAATTTCGCACAGCTGAGGGCTCTTCCTCAATGTTCGTAATTTCACATACTCAATTTCTGATTAGGGGTATCCCACAGTCGTTGGACTATCAGAAATTGTATTGGGCATTTGATTTTAACAATAATTTGTAATTAATTAATAATTTGCACGTGCGCCAAAACCGTGGGAAGGCGCGGTTCCCTGCACCGGATGTACAGTATACAATTCCGTTAGTCTTCTACGAAATGATCCAGTCTGTGCATTCCTGCTGTAGCCGTTACTGATTAAGTTACAATGTTTAACGCGACGGTCAGAGGTGTTCTCAACGAGGGTTCTCCCATAATGCTGCAAGGCATTGTTGAAATGCTCCCTCTGCCGCTCACACAGAACGGATTCGGCACAACAGAAGAACCACTGGTCCTTTCGAACGCGACTATCCGGTGAGAACGCCGCTGCGTCAGCACCGCCTTATCTATTTCGCGGAACGGCAATGCGTCGAGGCGACGATGCTCCAAGAAAGGGGTTTTCATTACAGAAAGAATATTATTAATTAATAGGCAGGAGTATGATCAACAAGGGATTTCCCATAACGCTAGGCGTTGTTGGTGCATACCCCGCCTAAAAAGAAAAATTTTACGTTCCGAACGTAACACCATAAAAACATAAATTAGATTTAGGAGACACTTGAAAGTTTATTCTCGCAAGATTTAGCCACTTGTTGCGAATATTTGTTTCCAGCGGAACATGAATAAATAACTTCTTAGGCGTACGTATTGAAGTGTTCTCACAACAGGGAACAGCACAGTATTGGTAATAATTTTTATTAACCATTATTTTTGCGAGAAAAATTCACTCCTTACTTTCCCTAACCACAACTTTCTTTGTTTACTGCACGTTGACGTCACAAATGGTCACGTGACCATGCAGTGCGTTTTCGCAGCAATTTTTTATTTCAAATAAAAATTACATTTTTTTTCATGTTAGAGGTGTAGCAAAAAATTATTTTTTTTTACAAGTATATTTTATCATAATGAACAGTTTTAAACACTTTTAAAAATTTTGTCAACTCCCCAATTGCATCAATCTTTTTCTTTCTTGTGGGTGCGTTCGTAACTGTGTGTGTGCGTGTGCATATGCTACGTATTATATTAGAATTAAATATATGTAGAATAAATCTGACTGCGCTTCTAATATGTGTATGTATATGTTTATGTATTTCAGATTGTAAGGGAGTAATTGTAAATTATTAATACTAATTGTAAGACAATTAACATTTTTTCGGTTCCGCAGCGCCAAGTATTTATTTGCGTAAAAATATATCTGCTTAATATTATTTAATACATTTTTTCTTTTTATATATAGCCATTATGAGTAATGGAATTTTAGCTGTGCATATGTAGTTATGTCATCTAAAGCGCAGATGGAAAGCATCTTTATGTACTGGCAGCTCATTCTGATTTCATATCTTTTTTATTTTGTAATTATTACCTTCTATTTTTTGTGATTTATTTGATTTTTCATGTACTTGGCGTAATTTTGTTACTTTTTTGAAGTTTTTTTATGGGGTCAGCTATATAAGAATATTACTACAATATACATATGGTAAAATGTCATTCATTTATCATCAACCAATACCAAAACCGATTACTCGGTAACACAGCACCCGTACCCAGAAACAATTAAGTGCTACAATTAAACTTATTCAAACATTCCATGTGAATCACCATAACCTTTCCAATTCCAAGTGATCATAACCCATATAAATTGACATAACGTTTACAACGCACACAGTTAAAGCTACTTAAGAAGAATCTAATCTTATATATGCTAACTTTAACTTACTCGCATGTACTATCTTAGATCTCTGCGCCGTTATTGCTATTTCTATAGTTAAATCATCATACATTCGTATAATCCTATAAGGACCAGTCCAGTTAGAGTCAAACTTGGAAGTGTTAGGTTCCCTAAGCAAATATACATCGTCGTTTACATTAAATTTATGGGGATTAACATTTTTATCATAATATAATTTACTCTTTTCCTTTGCCTGTTCCGGATTGGCTGTCGCTGTAGCTTCAGTAGTACTGATTGTTGTAAGAAGTTGGTCTAGATATTGAACGAACGTCCTAGGTACTTCCTGCTTAGCGAATTCCGAAGGAGTGATGGATTTCCTATCAAAGACTAGTTCATGTGGTGTAAAGCCAGTAGCTTCATGTACAGAAGTATTGTAAGAGAATATTCAGAATCTAATTCAACCATCCCAATCGGTCTTAATACAAAATGGTTCAAATAATCAATGAAGACACAATGAGCCCGCTCTAAGGACCCCAATGGCTGTGGATGGAATGCGGTAGAAGTAATCCTTTGTATTTAGAAGATTTTATAGAAATTTTTCATTATGGCGCTAACAAAATTACTCCCCTGATCTGTATGGATAACTCGAGGATAACCAAACCGACTGATGAAATGTTCAGCAATCGCGACAGATATGGAATCAATAGTAGTGTAACCGTGTAACGCGGGGTTACCGGTGGGACGGTGGAGGTACCGTATCGCCAGCTCAGGACGGTGGCCCAGGGCTGTCGATCGAATGATCGTGCGCAGAGGTAGTTTGGAGTACGTCAATTTATTTGTGCTTAAATCTAGATACAGGGTATCCCGGCCAGGTCTATGCTGGCACACAGTGTGAGAGCGGCTTAACCTATCGCGAGGTCCGGTGTGTACGACGGCGCGGGTCCCGGCGCGTGTCGCGGCGGCGTGTGTCCCGGTGCGTATTGCGGTGTGTATGGCGGTATGTGTTCCGGCGCGTATCGCGGCGTAAACCTCGCTGATCGTTAGCGGCGTTTCGGCGAAAGGGGAGGGGATAGACGACTTGGTCGTTTGGTGTCCTGGCGGGCCAACCCTGCCACTGGACCCTGATCGAGGAGTCTTTGATCCGGTCACCCAGTGGGCACAACCCGCGGGTGATTCGGAGACTTTAAGGACGCTCTCGAGAACGGGGGTGAATCCGTTCGGGAGATCGATGGTGGATAACGGTCTGCGTCCAGAGGATGGCTCACGCTGTCCTTCTGGGAACCGGGGAGGAGGAGTATTCAAAAAGACACAGGGACTCAGTCTGTCAACGCACGAGAACTGATGCTTACAAGAGCTATTGTCTTTCGCAAGAGCTAGTGTCGGCACAAGAACGTGGAACTGCACAGAAGGTCTCTGGGAGAGGCGTACGCTCGGTACTGTTGCTCGAGGCGGTCTCTCTCGAATAGGCCTATGCCCCCGCCTTATATGTCCTCGTCCGCGGATTTTCGGCGGCGAGAGAGCTAATTAGTCGGTGACCCTCTCGCGCCTGTTCTCGGAAACCGCGGACGAGTGGTGGGGGGCAAGACCGTTGGCGCGGTGCGTTGTCACGGTCGGGCGCGTGGTGGGGGGCAAGACTGTTGGCGCGGTGCGTTGTCACGGTCGGGCGCGTTGTGGGGGGCAAGATCGTCGTCCTACCATAATAACTCGTTACATCACCTCCTCCGTTCGGAGGACGCGATCTTACCCCCGTTTCCCCCCCACGACCTCTGTTCATCGTGTTGACGGTTTCTTTTATCCTTAACCTATGGTACGCGGGTTTAACCTACTATATACACTACTTATATCTACTTCCTCGTTTATTTCTACCTTAATCCTATTTTAAAACTACTTATTTTCTTAAACCATGATCTTAGCCTACTTATTCTACGGGGGGCGGGGGGTGGAGGCTGAAACGGGCCCGCAGCTGCTGTCGCCGCAAGAGCTTTAGCTCCATGTAGCCCCCAGGAATGGGGACTCGGTAGCGCCGGCCGGTTTGCAGGGCCGGGAGATTGATCCGGAGCTCCGCTGGGTTGCCCGGTGGATGCTGCCATGGTACTCCGGCGGTCGTTGGGGTGATGGCCGGTGGCGTGGGCTGTGGCCGCGGCTCCGGTGGTGCCCCTGTCCGGTTTGGTGGCTGCTCGGCTGGCCCTGGCGCCTGTGGTGGCGGTCGCTCCGTCGGTGTCGGTGCTGGTGGTGGTGGGAGGGGAATGTCGAGGTCCATTAGGGCCGGGGGGTTCGGGGGTTGAGGCGGTGGCTGGTCGGAACCTCCTGACCCCTCTAGTGGCGGTGTCGGCGCTGGTGGTGGTGGCGGTGGCGGTACCCATAGCCGTTGCGGCGGTGGGTCTCGGCGTTCCGGAGGTGGAGGCGCCCATGGTGGCTGTGGCGGTGGTGTCTCCATTGCCTTCCACGGTGGTGGCGGTGCTTGGAGGAGTGCCGCCAGCAGTGATGCCGCTGGGCTGTCCTCGGTCGTCGGAGGTGGCGGCGCTGGCTGGAGCGGTGGTGGCAGTTGGCTCTTCTCCACTTCCTCGACTAGGGTGATTCCCATCACTGAAGGGGGCTTCCGTGGTGGTGGTTGAGGTCGCGCCGGTGGTCCTCTCACCGGAGGGGGGGGTCCGCCAAAATCCAGTCGCCTCTTTACGGTAGGGGCGATCCGTGGCGTCGTCCCTGGTCGCTTCCGGACCTGGCATTCCATGGGTCTGGACGCGTTGGCTGCCCGAAGGGGTACGGCTTCCGTCCTGGTGACCTCGTGCGCTATGCGTCTTTTCGGCGGCATCTTTCCAAAGTTTTGTCGCTTTCCCCTTTCGTCCGTCGCGGGTCTTATAACGTCTTCCGTGTTTATTATTCCAGCGCGAAAGAGGTCCTGTGTTGTTCATCGTGGAAGCCACCTGGTGCCCGTAATTATGGACGGTATCCTGGCGTTCGACGGTAGTGGCGGTGACTCGGTCAGTTTCGCGTAGAGGGAGGGCGGTGGTCGGCCTGGGTTTGTCGGTGTCTTGCTTCTTGTTCGGGAGGCCTCCCCCTTCTCCTCCGCAGGGTTTTAGGTCCTGAATATGGGCCCTCCGTGGCGATTTCTTCCCGTATCGTAGTAGGACCAGATTTGGCCCCATGTATTCCTTAACTACGTGGGGCCCTGAGAACTTTGGCGCGAGTTTTGCGTTGAAGTTTTTGGCCGCGGATGACAAGGGGTGCTCCCGGAGCATGACCTTGTCTCCGATCCGCGGCCGCCAGTCCCGTCGTCGGAGGTTATATATTCTCTTTTGAGCTTCTGTGGCTTGTGCTTGGGCGTGGCGGGCGATGCGAATGGCCTCTTTCAAACGTTCCATGTCTTCGGCGCGGTCGGCGCTCGGGTCCTTGGTGTCCTCTTCGGTGAGCGCGGTTGTCGGTTGGCGGATCGCCCCGGGGATTGCTGGTTCCCGGCCATAATTTAGGTAGGCCGGAGTATATCCGGTGGAGTCATGGGGCGCGGTATTGTACGCGAACATGATTTCTGGTAGCCAGTGGTCCCAGTGGCGGTGGTCCCCGTCTGTCAGCTGGGCAATCATGGTTTTTATTACTCGATTGACCCTCTCCACTGGGTTACACTGGGGCGTGTACGGGGGCGTCCGTCGGTGCTCAATTCCGTACTTACGGAGCATTTCGGTAAATTCCTTGCTCTCGTATTGTCGGCCGTTGTCCGATATCACTCGTCGGGGGCATCCGAAGCGAAGGACGATCCGTTCTTTGAAAGCCCTGGTGACGGCGGGGGCGGTCGCCTGTCGCAGTGGCTGAAGTTCGACCCATTTGCTAAATTTATCCTGCATCACGGCCAGCATCGTGCATCCTTTTGCTGACCGTGGCAAGGGACCTACTAAATCCACTGCGACCACTTCCCAGGGGTTGGCGGCTGGTGTCGTCTGCATCCCGCCAGCGGGTGCCTGTTGCAGTGCCTTGTATTCCAGACACTTCTGGCAGCGGTTTGCATATCGCTTAGCGTCGCGGGTCATCCCGGGCCAGAAATATCGTTGGGTCAGTCGCGCGGCCGTCTTACTGACTCCTAAATGTCCAGCGGTGGGTGCGTCGTGGTTTTCCTGCAGCACCGCTTCCCGGAGTGGCTGGGGCACGCATAGCTTCCACTCCAACTCGGAGCGCGGGCCGTGGGTGTCGGAAATGTGTCGGTACAGACGCCCGTCTACCACGTGGTATTCGGGGTAGCGGAACGGTTCACTTTCGGTGGCTGCTCTCATGCGGTCGTACCAAGGGCACCCGGTTGGCGCCTCCACGCTGGCGATCTCGGCTGTTCGGGAGTCTCCATCCGGTTGACGAGAGAGGGCGTCGGCGACCAGGTTGTTGGCTCCCTTTCGGTACTGGATGTCGAAGTCGTATTCTTGCAGTTCTAAACCCCAACGTGCCAATCGACCGGAGGGGTTGTCCATCGTGCGTAGCCATTTTAGCGATTGGTGGTCGGTGAGGACGGTGAAATGGTACCCCTCTAGGTACGGCCGCATTTTTCTGATGCCCCATACGACCGCGAGGCACTCCTTTTCTGTGACCGAGTAGTTTTTCTCGGCGGGGCTTAGTGTGCGGCTGGCGTATGCAATGACCCGTTCCTCGTTGTTAATTTCCTGTGTTAGGACTGCTCCGAGCCCCTCGTTACTGGCGTCGGTTTGTAGTATGAAGGGTAGTGTGAAGTCGGGGCATGCGAGTACGGGGGCGGTTGCGAGCTGTTGCCGGAGCTGTCCAAACGCTGCTTCCTCGGTCTCTCCCCATGCCCACCGTACCTTTTTTTGTAGTAGGTGGTTAAGGGGGGCAGCGATGTCCGTGAATCTAGGTATAAACCTCCTGTACCACGAGACCATGCCCAAAAATCGGCGTAGCTCCCTCAGGTTGGTGGGGGCCGGTATCCTGGCGATGGCCTGCACTTTCTCGGGATCAGTTGCGACTCCCTGGTCGGTGATAGTGTGGCCCAGGTACTGCAACTCGGTTTGGCCGAACTGGCATTTTTCCTTATTTAGTCGAAGTCCCGCCGCCCGTAGTCGGTGTAATACCTCGCGGAGGGATTCGAGGTGCTCCTCGAAGGTGCTTCCTAATACGATAATGTCGTCCAGGTAGGCGAATGCCCGCGGCTCCAGCTGCGGGCCGATTATTTGGTCGAGCAGTCGCTGGAAGGTGGCCGGCGCGGAGTGTAGCCCAAAGGGCATCACTCGGAACTGGTACAGTCCTCTTCCCGGTACGGTGAATGCGGTTATTGGACGACTTTCAGGATCGAGCGGTATCTGCCAATAGCCGTTGGCGAGGTCTATCGTTGAAATGTACCTTGCGCCTCGTAGTTTTTCTAAGGTCGCCTGGACTTGGGGTAGCGGGTACGCATCCTTTTCTGTTAGCTCATTGACCCTGCGAAAATCGATACAGAATCTACGTTTCCCATTTTTTTTCTTGACCACCACGACTGGGGAGCTCCACGGGCTGTTGGAGGGTTCTATTATTCCCTCCGCGAGCATCCTGCTTACCTCCTCGTCGATGATGGCTTGTGTGGCCGGATTCCTCGGTGAATAGCGGTGCTTGATGGGCTCTGCGCCTGCCTTTAGCCGGATGCGGTGTTTGGCCATGTGGGTGAGGCCGGGTAGCTGGTCAAAGTGACCGAGTTCCTCCGCGAGGAACGCTTCCAGCCTCTGTCGTTGGTCCGGGGTGCACCCTCGTAGCCCGGGGTTTTCATTGATTGTGGCGGTGTCCTCCCGTGGGTTCCACTGTAGTTGCCCGACCTGAAGTGTCAGCCCTATGGTCCGTTGTGCGTCGATGCCGAGGAGCATGTTGCACGAGAGGTTGGGGAGGACCGCACAGTCGAACCGGAATATGCTGTCCCCTACTTGCGCGGGGAACGATATCTCTTCGGTGACGGGTACCTGCTCTCCGTTGGCTACCCTGACCATTCTCCTGGTTGTGGCTGAGGGGCTCCCGTGCCTTCGACACCAGGCGGCCATGGCGGGGCTTACGTATGACATTTGGGCCCCTGTGTCGATAAGCGCGTGGAACCAACGGTTGAAGATCCTTATTGGGATGTGTGGTCGGTCGTCTCCGTTGCATTTAGCTGAGGCTGTCTGGGCGGAGTGTTCCGGTCGGTGCCTCGTCCGCCGGCTCCATTGTCGTTTCCCGAGGGCCTTGGGCATTGGCACTCTCGGGATGTTCGGCCCGTGGTTCCGCAGCGGCTGCAAAATAGCTGGGCTGTCCGGCGGCAATCCTGTCGGTAATGGCCCCGTTGGCCGCACCTCCAGCAGCAGTCTTCTCGTCGGTACCCCTCCCCGACGGCAGCGAGTTTTTGGCCTCCCCGGGCCTTGTTATCACTGGTGAGTTTAGGGACCCTGGCGGCTTCCTCCATTCGTAACCGTTCGTAATCGGTTGCTCGGTCGATGAGGTCGGGTATCGTGGAGACCTCTTGTCGGCGTACGTAAAAACGGTACTCGGGGCGTAGGTTTGAGTAGACCCATTCCAGCTGGTTTTCTTCGGAGATGTTTCCGTGCCGGTGCATGAGCAGTCGCAGGCTGTCGGCGAAATCTGCGGCTTTTTCGGTCGGCCCTTGGAGACGCTGGTGGATTTCTTTTTCCAGATCGTGTTGCCTGCGCCGCGGCATGAATCTCCGTTTGAAAGCCGTAAGGAACGTGTCCCACGTCGAGAGGTTTCTTTTCTCGACGCGGAACCACTGGAGTGCCGTACCTTTTAGAATCCCCGGGAGGCAACGCAGAATTTGCTCCGGCGTGACTTCGTAACCGTCTTGAAGGTCTTCTAATTGTTCTAGGAAGTCTTCTGCTCCTTTTTCGCCATCGAAATGCCCGCCCCATCGTCTTACCCGGTCCATCATGTAGTGGGCGGTTGGTGGGCCGTTAGCGGCCTCCGTTGTCATTTTCCCCGTTTTTCCGGGGGAAAAGGTGACCAGCGGTGTTTCTATGGGGATTTGTTCGTCCTCCATTGTGGCAATCCTGGCGGTGCTGGACGAGGTGGATGGAGGGGCTGTCTCTGTGTCGTCCTCCATAATGTTGTTGGCCCGTACGTATGCCACTATTCGCGCTCTCAACGCGTCGATTGATCCGGAATCGTCGAGGTTGAAGCGTTTCGCACGCTCCACGAGCTCGGCTTTCGTTTTGTCGTACACCCAACCTACCTTGACCATTCGATCGTCCTCCGTACTTCCTAAGGTCCCTGTTCGGGCGCCAAATGTAACCGTGTAACGCGGGGTTACCGGTGGGACGGTGGAGGTACCGTATCGCCAGCTCAGGACGGTGGCCCAGGGCTGTCGATCGAATGATCGTGCGCAGAGGTAGTTTGGAGTACGTCAATTTATTTGTGCTTAAATCTAGATACAGGGTATCCCGGCCAGGTCTATGCTGGCACACAGTGTGAGAGCGGCTTAACCTATCGCGAGGTCCGGTGTGTACGACGGCGCGGGTCCCGGCGCGTGTCGCGGCGGCGTGTGTCCCGGTGCGTATTGCGGTGTGTATGGCGGTATGTGTTCCGGCGCGTATCGCGGCGTAAACCTCGCTGATCGTTAGCGGCGTTTCGGCGAAAGGGGAGGGGATAGACGACTTGGTCGTTTGGTGTCCTGGCGGGCCAACCCTGCCACTGGACCCTGATCGAGGAGTCTTTGATCCGGTCACCCAGTGGGCACAACCCGCGGGTGATTCGGAGACTTTAAGGACGCTCTCGAGAACGGGGGTGAATCCGTTCGGGAGATCGATGGTGGATAACGGTCTGCGTCCAGAGGATGGCTCACGCTGTCCTTCTGGGAACCGGGGAGGAGGAGTATTCAAAAAGACACAGGGACTCAGTCTGTCAACGCACGAGAACTGATGCTTACAAGAGCTATTGTCTTTCGCAAGAGCTAGTGTCGGCACAAGAACGTGGAACTGCACAGAAGGTCTCTGGGAGAGGCGTACGCTCGGTACTGTTGCTCGAGGCGGTCTCTCTCGAATAGGCCTATGCCCCCGCCTTATATGTCCTCGTCCGCGGATTTTCGGCGGCGAGAGAGCTAATTAGTCGGTGACCCTCTCGCGCCTGTTCTCGGAAACCGCGGACGAGTGGTGGGGGGCAAGACCGTTGGCGCGGTGCGTTGTCACGGTCGGGCGCGTGGTGGGGGGCAAGACTGTTGGCGCGGTGCGTTGTCACGGTCGGGCGCGTTGTGGGGGGCAAGATCGTCGTCCTACCATAATAACTCGTTACAGTAGGTAAAGAAATAGCATCTGAATATTTTATCAGATTATCTTGGAGTGTGAACAAGTATTTATTTCCTTTTCCAGTTATAGGCAATGGACCAACAATATTCATCTGTACCTTTTCGAAAACCCTTTCAGGAGTATCAGTAATACGCATTGGTTGTTTCGTCTTAGCAGAGAGCATCTTATTTCGTTGACAACTCGAACAAGTACGAACGAAATTTGAAATTTCCTTTCTCATACCTAACCAATAAATGTCTTCCCTGAGACGTTTGTAAAGCTTAAAAGCTCCTTGATGACCACCCACCACAGATTCATGGTACTCCTGAATAATGGTAGGTCTTCTTAGAGGTGGTGGAATCACAATTTCACCAGTACAGACGGTAATAACATACTGAGATCTTTTGAAAATTTCTTTTAGTAACTGCTCTATGGAAATACATTCAATGGGTGCAAGATTGTTGTGGAATAGTACTGCTAGTTTTTACATTCAAAGAATCTGTTTGAGCGTTTGACCGTTGGCCACGTGAGCGTTTACCGGTTTGAGGTTAGGCGCGGGAAATAAAGCACAGCACTGATGAGCAAAGCGTTAATGTTTATTGTACACTCGCGGAGTGAGTCGAAGAGTAAAAAGAGTTACACGTGAGGGTGAGCGTGGGCACGTTGTGCAGAAAATGAGAAGTTATTGTCTCGCTGAGACAAGTCGCGTGGTTAAACACGTGGCCGCGTGAACTACCACGATCCACAATCGATAGCCGTTAGTGTGTTTTTTAAAGAGAACTAATGCGTGAGCAATGAGAAATCACTAACTGAGCACTAACTTGAGCAAAATGTGAGAATTCACGAGTTACAGTGAGCAAAACGTTCAGAGAAACCGACTCGTCTGTCCTTGTACTCTGCGTGAACAAGATTGAAGAGCAATATGGCCAATCGATATTCGTTAGTCGTCTTCTCCAAAAGTCTGGAGGATCGAGCGACGTGGGGAAATGCGATTGGCTGAGCGTTCTGTCGCTGACAGCTGATTGGTCTATCGATTGTGGATCGGGCTTGTCGCTCCGCGGTCCAGGAGGTGCTGCGGTGAGTTGGGTGTGGCGGAGATCGGAACTACCGAATCTCAAACAGAATCCATAAGGTATTTAAGGGATGTTTGTTGTTCTGTAGGCACTATCTTAGAAAATAGATGAAAGATTAGATATTTTCCACTAGGGAAAACCATTGCCTCGCCAATGTTAATGTGTTGTTGTTTAAATTGTTCCACAGAAAATCTACCTTGGCTGAACAAATTCCTACTTACTTGCAATACAATTTGGCAATGAAGAGTGAAGAAATGGACAAGATTATCTTTCTGCATATGAAGATGATCTGTAACCTTTAGAGGGCCGGGATTTTTTCATTGAAATTGTAAATTTTATTTAGTTAAAATGTATCGATATGTAGCACGAAAATGGCCGACAAGTAGGTAGGCTATGAGAGTTGTGGACGAAATGTGGGCGAGGGGGTGAGGCGGGGCGGGGGTACCGACCGGTGGTGGGGGGTCGAGGTGGGGAGGGGGTAC
Organism: Andrena trimmerana; assembly: GCA_951215215.1. Lineage (NCBI taxonomy): Eukaryota > Metazoa > Arthropoda > Insecta > Hymenoptera > Andrenidae > Andrena > Andrena trimmerana. The sequence continues at coordinate 23,235,945 of OX578061.1, forward strand.
CGCGTTCGTGGGTGAGGGGGCGGCGTCAAGGGGGATGTGAAGACCGCGTCTCGCGCGCAACCGTTTGCGCTGTAATTCGACACCGATAAGTATTCGAGCTTAATTAACGTAAATAGCGGAAGCATCTCATGAAAGAATGCAACGTCGCGCTCGTATAAACATCCAGCGACGAAATGTAATTCGACGCGCTGTCGCGATAACTAATCGAGAGCGATTAATGTAAATAACGGAACTGCCTCGTGAAAGAATGTAACGTCGCGCTTGTATAAAGATGCGCAGACGAATATTTGAAAGTTTGGGACCGGTCCCTTATCAGCAACGCTATAATTCGATATACGTGTTACGGCATGGGACGCATGCTACACCGTGTCTTACACCGTGTGTGTGTGTGTGTGTGTGCGTGCGAGCGTGCGTGCGTGCGTGCGTGCGTGCGAGAGAGAGAGAGAGAGAGAGAGAGAGCAAAGTCTAAGGAAACCCTACACCCATTGATAGCTGATTTACATCACACCAGTGTCAGGACCGTCCATACTACCTACCCTAAAATACAATTGTCATTCGCTAAAGGGGGAAAAAAACAGACATCTGGCTAGCGAACCTATTCCCCACTCTTCAGTCGGATCGTCTTACCAGGGGTACGGCTTATGATCACATTGTTCCGCGAGTAAGCGGCATGTACACGTTCGAGGTTGCCACTTACCACCCGCTAATAGGGAAAATCGACGGATTATCGCGGAGTGAAAATTCCCAAAGAAAACGGTATGATGTCGATTGCCTCTTCGTCATCTGCCAAACAAATACCCCCCAACGAATGCTTTACGAATAAGTAATTACCCACCGTATTGGTAGGAAAGGATATTATAAATGAATCGTTACAGGTATTAACGTGAAAATCATTCATTTATTAAAACATATACGCGTACTATAGTGGTACGTGACTTACATTGCGCAACATGGATTGCATTCCTAACGCTAATAATTCGCAATCAATCAAAGAAGGTTGTTCGAAGTGATCGCTTTCGGAAATTAATTTTACATAATCTGTTGGTGCGGTACCGCTACGTAGAACGTTTACGAACGCGGTATATTTACTGGTTACAGCGTACATACTTTCGGTCAACCAAGTGAACATATGATCGATGCAATGTACATACGCGAGCAGTTTTCGCATCGTGACTTCCGTCATGCATAACGTAACGCGATTATCGGTGATTTTGACGAGTTGATCATTGTGCATGCGCATGAATTCGATTCGCAAATTATCAATTTCGATATGTGTTTGGGGCGATGTTGCGTTGTCGCGTAATTTTTTAAGAATGTCAGCGCCACTTTTGCAGTAGGAGCTTCCACGTAGACATTGAAAAGCTCAACTCGCCACCTTTATTGTCGACTATGCCGATCTCGACGTGGGACAAGTCCCGCCCCAGGATTCGCACGATTGATGGTTTTGGCGTTTTCGCTGTTTTTGGCGTTGCGGATCCAGAACTGTAAGAAACGTATACACGGAATTAATACGCGGTTCGCTTGCGTTTACAGTGAAAAAGTACGCAAATGAAGTAAGTGAAAGGTGTATAGTAATGCGTACGTACCTCATATTGGACTGTTGATGAGGATGTTCCTGTTGCTGGCGTTTATTGGGGTAATCACCATTGATGGCGGATGCGTAGGATGAATCGTTGAAGCTACGTTTGTACATTTTGATATGCACTATGTACGATTATACTCATCGATGAAGAAATTGACGCGAACGATACTCGTTAACACTCGGGCGAACGTGGTGTAATGGCGTTCACAGATCTGACCAACGTCGCTTTTATACAGATTCACGTACATGTACACACACCAATGTGCAAGAGTATATTGTATCAATGATTGTGATGATCATGGTTGTGTTACGGCACAAACATTAATATGAATAGTGCGCGTTAAATTCAAATGGTGGGCGCGGCAGATTCAAATAGCGTACGCGATAAATTCAAGATGCACACGTGTCGCAGAAGAGTCGAAGACGAATCGCGGTGCGAACCATAAAAGTGCACTATAAGCTGGAATAATTAGTATCAAATCATCGAAGGAGAAGCCACCCCCACCACGCCTACTCCACGACTACCCCTACCCTGCAACGTGCAGGGTAGCCCTCTAGCCTAGAGAACCGAAATGCATATAAGGACGTCGACCGCCGCCGCACGGGTCAAAATATAATCATGACACACATGAATGCATATGAAATGCACCGGTGCATCGTAAGTGTAGTTTTTTTGGTGAAAATTAAATTAGTGCGCGTATTCAATTCGACAGCATTTTAAACAGTTTATACGTATGTTTCAGCGAATGCATTGTGAACAGATGGATGCGTGGCGTGCTGAGCGCCATAGGATGTTGATAGCCGTTTTAAGTGTCGTTTCGTGAAATTGCATCGGTACGCGCAGACCTGTCGACAGTGTTTTAATCTAATCGTGTGTTTATTGCAGTATCAGCAGGAGATGGCAATGCAGCAGTGGAGCGACCGTTATTTGGGGTTGCTTGGACATCTCGTATGTAACATCTTATGGAAATTATACTAACGCGCATATCATTCGACGATGCTCTAATCGCATCGCGCGTTTGTTTCAACGCCGTCGCGACGTCGAGGCCCACGCCAGAGCCGGCGATCGGGACGCAATCATTCAAATGCTCGTAAGTATTATTTCACACAAATCGTATTGGTATACGTATACCATTCGATGGTGGTTTAATCGTGTTGTATGTTTGTTTCAGCATCAAGAATACTACGCGCGCGCGGACGGGCGAATATGCCGAGAACTGCAAGATCGAATCAGGCGCGTCCGAGCCAATTGGCGCGATTGGAGAAAACCCATAGATTATACGTACATGGCACGTCTATTTGAGGAGTAAGTATAATGAAATGTATTTGTTTGATGTTACGCGCGCTAATACCAGCGTTTAAATAATAATAATAATTTGGTGTTTTCTCTCTGTGTTGCAGGAATTAAGATCAACCATTTTTTTAAAAATTTTTTACATAGAAAATAATTGTTATAAATATATATATATTTTTAAATAAATGCATATATTTTTTTTTCTACAAAATAGTGTATGTTTATTAATGATTATCCATGCATGTATACTTTAATTATAAAGTCAGTATTTGCGTATAACGACGTTCGTATGGGACGGATATTCTTGTTCGCGGGTAAAGGGGGGCAGTCGCCGCCGTCGTTGTGCTCATCGCCGCCACCACCGTTATGTTCATCGCTATAGAAAATAGAAAAAAAATTGTTATATATTCGTTTCTCTGCATATGACGCGTAAAGTAGATGCAATGCGTGTGTATGACTTACATTAGGTGCCGCTACGTAAAAAGATCGACCAGCTGAATAATCTACAATATGGAAGAAGACATATCATCTTCGCAAGCCTCATCTGCGCAGGGTTCCGGCGAACTCCCCCCCTGCTCTAATGTCTGCAGATTGGGGAAAAAAACAGCCGGAAGGGCCAGACCTGTACGTGTCACGCTTCCCTCGAGGGCGGACGTCCTAAATATTCTAAGAAACAAGAAGAATTACTCCGGCCCTTTGTCAATCCGCGAGGACCTCACTTTAAAACAACGTAATCACCTGCGGGACATGAAGGTGGAATTGAAAAATTTAATCGACTCGGGGACCACGAATAAGACTCTGCGGTACATTGGTGGAGTACCTCGCATTGTGGACAAGGCTGAAAAAACTAAGTTGGCGCCCTTTGGTCTATTACCAGAACGTCCGTAGACTCAGGACGAAGCTGTGCGCTCTACAACTGGCTCTCTCCACCTCGTGCGTCACCTACGATGTCATTATCCTCGTCGAAACGTGGCTCAACGACTACATTAATATTGACTACGTTTTTAAGGGATATCGTATTTATCGTCTCGATCGCAATCTCCGTACTAGCCCTTTTTCCAGAGGTGGTGGTGTTCTCATTGGTGTCCGCGATATATTTGTAAGTAGCTTAGTTAACACCCACGTTGATCACATTGAGCAATTATTCGTAAAAGTCCACTTTAACCGCACGGCATGTATATTCGGGTCTGTTTATTTACCTCCGACGTCTGACGTTGCAGTATATGCCGACCATTGCAAAACGATCGAGAATGTGATGGTATCACATCCTGATACGAAAATATACATAATTGGGGACTACAACATACCGCACACCATCTGGTTTGACAACATGCACGGCGCTTTAAATTTTTCGACAACCTCCTCGCCGACTTATCAGCAGGCTTACCTATTGTGCGAACACCTTAACGTTCTCAATATGACACAGAGAAATTCTATTCGTAATATAAATGGCTCTATTCTAGACCTGTTCGTAACGAACGATGATACTGCTAACACGATGTTAGCGACTGATAACCTTCTTGTTACTGACATACATCACCCGGCTTTAATATTTGGTGTCTACGCTCCTTCTGCAGGACCGAAGCATCGTCCTCACAATTATGTTCGGCCCAGACGCAATTTTAATAATGCAGATTATTTATCGATCAATAGCTACCTAGGCTCTATTGACTGGGACCTTATTTTTCAAAATACTGAGGTCGATGCTGCGGTCGACATCCTGTATGCACACCTTACATACGTCACTGAATCTTTTTTGCCCGAATCAGTACGCCGTGTCTCCTCTTTCCCGGTATGGTTTTCCAATAACCTTATTAAAATGGTTAAAGCGAAGAAGTTGGCTCACCGCAGGTTTAAACGTAGCAACCTTTACTGCGATTATTTAGTTTTCACGAAGCTACGCAAGGACTGTAAGGTGGCTTCCAGAAACTGTTGGTCGTCATACATTTACAAAATCGGGAACGCGATACCTCATAACATGAAGATCTTCTGGAAATTTATTAACTCCAATAAATCTGCTAACACCTCACCAACCATTATGCATTACCATGATCAGGATGTTGTTAGTCCTGGTGTTTGAGCAAGAACGTGGAGCACCTACGCTCCTGCCCTTTGTTTAAGGCGTGAGAATTAACCCACGCGGCGCGGTTTTTCTAATCGTTAGTAATAAGTTTAAAATGTAAAGTAATGGCGTCACAATATACGAGATCGTTTATATTATGAAAGACAGTAATCTTATTTTATTACACTAAAACACTTATTTACGAAAGACACAACCACGTAAGCACGTAGTTTGAAAAGAAACTTGTAGAAATTCCGAGCTAGTTTAGAATTATCGGAGCGCCGATAGCTCTTTGTTTTCGCGACTTTGAGATAGCGATGTTTACAGTAACGCGATTCATACAGAAGAGAGCGATCGTGGAGACGGCACGGGCCAAACCACCGGTTCGGGAGAGAGGACACCTGGCCAATCAACGCGGTCCACGTACCTGTCGCGAAACAAATCTAATTAGTGGGGTGAAACAGCTAATCAGTCCAGGTGTCAATCCCGAGATGGCCCGACCAGGCCGTCACCGCGATCGCCCAGCCGCGACACAGGGAACCAAAGCGAGTTCAAAAAACCCGCGCCGCACGGCGAAAGCGAGCATGCGCATGATTGGTCGTATCGCTGCGACCAATCCCAAACATTCCCGCCCGTCTCGTCACATTCTGACGAAACAGACAGCTCGCTACTGTATAGTGAAGTGGATACAAGTGCCTGTGTGATTAAAATTGAAGATAGTTAAAAAGAACAAGAAGGTGATTAAAATTAAAGACAATTATGAGCGAGGAGCGCCGCAGATCGCGCTCTGAGACGCGAGATAGTGTGAAGTGACCAGGTCATGTCGATCATCGTCAATCGACAACGTCACTTTGAGAGCTCCCAGCATCGACCTCCTCGGTGGCAGTAAACGGTAAGAGAATCAATTTGTTTAACGGACGAGTGAACTCAGATGTCGCCGTCTTAAGTGTAAGAACACGTATGAGGCCATCAGGACCCGGATGAGTTTTAAGAACTCGAGCCAGGGGCCATCGCGAGGGCGGCTGCAGTTCACTCTTGATTAAGCACAGATCGCCCTCACGAATCACCGTTCGAAATCGACTCCACTTACCACGAGTCTGCAGCGTGTTCAGGTAGTCTCGAGACCACAAGCGCCAGAAATGCTGCTGCATTTTCTGAACCAACTGCCACCGAGAAAGTCGATTGTCTGGAAGCTCCTCCAGTCCCGGTTCGGGTATTGCGGTGACCGCTTCACCGACTAAAAAATGACCCGGTGTCAAGGCTTCTAGATCATCGGGATCATCTGTTAAGGGTATTAACGGCCTAGAATTTAAGCACGCTTCGATCTGAGCGAGTAGCGTGGCCAGCTCCTCGTAGGTTAGCCGATGCTCGCCGAGTACTCTCCGGACGTGGTGCTTCACCGACTTCACCGCGGCCTCCCAGATTCCGCCGAAGTGAGGAGCGGAAGGCGGGTTAAATTTCCACTCGATTCCCTCCGACGCCGAACGATCCAATAGTTGCTGGTTCTCAGCGCTGACAGCTTGTAGAAGGCACCGCAGGTCCTTGTCTGCGCCCATGAACGCCGTACCGCAGTCGCTGTAGATCTGGGAGCAGAGGCCACGGCGAGAGGTCAAGCGTTTCAGTGCGGCTAAGAAGGCTTCCGTTGTTCCGTCCGACACCACCTCCAGATGCACAGCTTTGGTAGCTAAACATACAAACAGAGCGATATAACCTTTACTCGCGTGCTGGCCGCGCCCTCGGCTGGATCGTATTAGAATGGGCCCTGCATAATCGACGCCCACACGCAGGAACGGACGACAAGGGGTTACTCTAGGAGCAGGTAACACCCCCATCAGCTGGTCCGCCGTCTTGCCCCTCCATCACACGCAAGTGAGACATCGATGGATGCAGGACTTCACCAGCTGTCGACCTCGCAGAACCCAGCAATGCTGGCGAAGTGTTGACAGGGTAAGCTGTACCCCTCCGTGTAGGCAGTGTCGATGCGCATCGGCGATCCACAGCACAGCCAATGGCGATTCATCGGGAGGTATCATGGGGTGGCGGCGATTATATGTGACACTTGAATAATGCAGCCGCCCGCCAACACGTAAGATGCCGTCCCCCTTATCCTGGAAAGGATTGAGTCACAGCAGGCGACTTCGTCGAGGTAGTGGTTGGCTGTCTTGAAGAGCGGCTATTTCAGCAGCGAAGGCAGTAGATTGCACACATCGGACCAGCTTAGTTTGGACGTCTCGTAGCTCGCTGGACGTAAGGTAAGGTGACCTTTTCCCATTGGCAGTAGGGAGCCATCGACAGCACCACGCTGTAACTCGGAGCATTCGGCGAAAGTTAGAAAACTGGTTTAAATGCAGGCTCACCTTATCCTCCGGAGAATGCTGGATGTGAAGGATATGCCTTCGTTCAGCGTGCGGCATTTCGACCGGTTTTTCGCCAGTGCTGGGGCGCCCTTCGCTTGAAGATAACCAAGACGGTCCAGACCACCACAGTAAATGCTCGGGAAGCTCCGAAGGTTCCAGGCCTCTCGACGCACAGTCGGCTGGGTTATCTTGGCCTTGTACATGGTGCCAATGGGCCTGAGGTAGCGTACGCTGAATGTCAGCTACACGGTTGGCCACATAAGTTTGCCACCGGCTGGACGGGGCTTGGATCCAACCCAAGGCCACCAAAGCGTCCGTCCACAAATGCACGCCATCGATGTTGAATGCCAGCGTAGACAGAAGATGCGCCACCAGGCGAGTGAGTAAGTGGGCGCCACTCAATTCGAGACGAGGTAACGACTGTTGCTTAAGCGGAGCCACCTTCGTTTTTGCTGAAATGAGATGAATCTGAACGTCACCTGATGCGTCTTGAACTCGTAGATAAGCCACAGCAGAGTAAGCTCGCTCCGATGCGTCAGAGAAGCCGTGAACTTCCACCGATTGGCTAGTGGAGGTCAAGCCCATGCAGCGTGGGATCTGAATTCGACGAAGAGCTGGTAGCGACGTCATAAATTCGCGCCATTCGTTTTCAGATTTCTCCGTTAACGGTTCATCCCAGTCAGTCGTGAGCGACCAGAGTGTCTGGATGAATATTTTTGTCCATACTGTTACAGGTGCAAGCCAGCCGAGGGGATCAAAGATTTGTGCGGCCTGGCTTAAGACGCTCCGCTTCGTTGTCCTCGGGCTTGAGCTACCATCCAGCAGTCGGATCTGAAAGGTATCGGTATCGGGAAACCACTGAATTCCCAAAACACTATGCTGAGTGTCTGTATCCCAGTGACGTGCAAGATCAGTGACGTCATTGTGGAACGACCTCATGAACTCGGGCGAGTTCGACGCCCACTTGTGTAGTCGAAAACCGCCCGCCATTGCGAGCTGATCCAATTCTTCCTTCAAGGTTAGGGCCTCCTCTACCGTAGCTGCGCCAGTTAGGATATCGTCCATGTATACATCCGAGAGCATCGTCCTAGAAGCCGAAGGATATAATTCGGCCTCATCTGTGGCCAACTGCCGCAAGCATCGAAGGGCTAGGTAGGGCGCACAGCCTAAGCCGTAGGTGACGGTGCAGAGCTTATATTCTGTCAACTTTAACTCCTCCCCTTTCGCCAGAGTATACGCTGATAGTCTCAGTCGTCTAGATGTATTACGATTTGCCGATACATCTTTTCAACGTCAGCGACAAAGGCAATGGTATGACGACGCCATCTCAGCAACAAGTCGGCTAAAGCTGGTAACAGGTTGGGTCCGGTGTGCAGAACATCATTGAGAGACCTTCCGTTGCTGGTTGCCATCGAGCCATTAAATACTACGCGTAGTTTCGTAGTCGAACTAGTGGACTTCAGAATACCATGATGTGGTAAGTAAAAATGACGACCCTCAGGGGGGGCACGCGCCGCCACCATATGGCCGAGGTTCTCATACTCTTGGAGAAAGTCTTGATAAGCTCGTTGAAAGTCAGGATTCTTACGAAATCGCTGCTGCATAGAATTCAAGGAGCGAAGTGCAGCAGACCTCGATGGACCCAGCTCCGGAATAACTTTAAAAGGAAGTCTCACCATAAAGCGACCTTCGGACGTGCGTCGATGTGTGGCCCGGAAATGATCCTCCGCCTCTTGGTCGCTGCGTGAGAGCGTGGGTGGCACATGGATTTCTTCTTGCACCCAAAATCTCTCTAGTAGGTCAGGTAGCTCCTGACTGACCGAGCAGCACTGAACGGTCGCGATGCTCTTTCGACAGAGTGCACATCCATTTCGAAGACCTCCGGTAAGGATCCAGCCGAATGTCGTCTCCTGAGCTAGAGGAGTACCTGGCTTGCCCTTGCGAACACCTTTTAACATAAAGTCATTGTAGATGTCCGCACCCAGAAGCAGCTCGATAGGGTCCTGACTTCCAAGTTGTGGTTCGGCCCACTTCTCGAACGTATTCAGATGATTCCAGAAGTATGGCGGCTCGAAGATCCAGTGGGTGATCGTCGACGTTTCATCGGTATTGCTGCTGCTGCTTGTGCGAATCGCGATCTCTTTCACGACGAAATCACGTTCGGTTTTGAAACCTTGCATGTCGACAACGGCGAACATCGTTATTCGTATAAGTAGTACCGTCGGTGACGAATCAGTAACTGCGGACTTTGACATCTACATCATCGTTTTAAAACAGTAGCAGTATCCATATTAGTAGTAGTAGTATTAGTAGTAGTAATAATAATCGTTCACGCACGCACACTATATTAGTTTGCGTACCACGTTTTAACATTTTCTTTGAATTCGAAATCTATTCGCACGTCCACCGTGGCGCTCTTCAACGACTCGTTTTGCCTAGAACAATCTATGACCGCGATAGGCGCGTATTTACGGAATTCGATCGCATTCAGCAACGGTTCTCCGTGACCATAGTACAATCGACCGAATTTCGCGTACATGTCGTACAGGAGCGCGTATTTATTCTTATCGAAATCCAAGTTCAAATCGTCGTACGGAAACGCCCCGGAATTTAGGTAGAGTCAAAGGTTCGTGAGATTATTCGAGTCAAATCTGCTCGCGAATTTATCGAGACAATTCTTTCGATCGGTTTGCGTGCCGAATAACATGTATCGGGGTTTCTCGATTTGCGACGTAGCTTTCACGGTCCACGTGTGTTTATTTGTAGCTTGCAGTAACGGGTACCTGTGCAAGCTCCACGATCGGAAACTCATCGCGATCGGACGACCGCTTGCCAGGATACGCAGCATCGATAGTTTATTCACTTCCTCCAAAACGACATGGGGCATACGCCAGTGCACCTTGCGTATCTCCAGTTTCGGCCACGCAGTGGCAGAGGTGCAGTGCATCACGTTCGTATCGACTCGTGATCGTATGAGGATCAGCTCGTGCCGCGCGTTCATCACGATGTGTTTGTAATCCTCGCAGAATCCTAATAACACGTTCAGGGGTACGCAGAAATTGAAAGTACCCGAATGAAAAATGTTGTTATCGTAATCGATGGTATAATTTCAACCAGCATTCGCGAGCACTTTGCTTCTATCGGCCGACAACGAAACGTAATTTTTCAACGCGGTAGTGATTCCTGGATTTCAGCAACAATCGATCGCGACACCGTTCAATTCGTATCGAATCTCATCGAACATGAACGCAACGCAATTATTGTCTAGAACAGCGGTCGTGGACATTGCTGGACCTGTCGCGTTCTGCGCCGTCAACGTGCCACGCCCTTCGATGTACAGAAAACTATCGCACGGAAGCGTGTACAGATCTTGCTGCTGTATGGGGATTCTTATCTCGTCGCTATTGTCGAACGTCGTGTTGGCGTACGGATTATACGTGTGTAACTCGATCTTCGTGATACGATTGTCGAAGGTTGGCGTATTCGCCACATCCAGAATAATCGACATCGTGGTTGCGTGTCTAATAGGCAACGATGAATCCTAGCAATCGTAGGAAACGTGCGTTTCGGCGAGTCAACGGCTTGCTTCTCCTTATGGGTCCTCTTCTTACCGCTCGACCCGTCTTTATTCTTCTACTTTCGCCTATCGATAAAGGGTCGCGCCGATGACGCGAGACAGAGACGGCAGGAGTAGCAGCGGCAGCGACGATTGATGATTCGTACGTGTGATCTAACACTAACATACTACACACGCGCGCACACACGTGTGGGCAAGCTACCTATCGCGCGGACGTCGTTGAACGTGCAAACGAATCGTTATTTCTTCGTCGCGAAAATCTATAGGACGATCGTATTGATCGACGATGCGCAACGTTAGATCGTGTATTGCTCGTGCGACGATCGGCAGGTAAATGACATGTCGCGGAGTTTCCGATATCTTATATCCCGGCGGCACGCAAGCGAAAATTCGTGGATAGTGTGTACCGGTTTATCGTTGCTGTACGCGCCGGTAGTTACGTTGCACGTTACTCTGATCACGTTAACGTTTATAATATTCACGGGTACGTCGGACTCGTGCCAGATTCTTGGTATTAAGACACGATTCGGGGAAAATCCTAGCAACGAGCCTATATTGTTCGGTTTCGTAAAGTTTACAAAGAACAAACAGTACAGCTCGCTTTTCATGGTGTTGTTGTTAGCTCGTAGCATTAGAGGGTACTTGTCGTCATCTTCGTTCTCGTTATTACCGCGATTTCGAGGATATTGATCGAGTAATCGTTGCTTCAGATACTCGGCGATAGCGTCTAATTCGTAGGAACCGTGGGGGATCGTAATGTATTCATGAGCGGCGTCGACGATGGAGTTGTTTTCGATGTCATAGTTCACGACGAAATAGAATTTATGGTTGCTCGAGTCGATGTTTGGTATCGTGTGAAACGTCTCCAAGTCCGTCAGTCCTAATTCGTATTGACCATCACTCAAATCTATCGGCGGGAACTAATTTACCGTGAGCACGCTGCTGCGACCCGTTAACGTGAGCGTGAACGACATATCATAGATTACACTCGCGAGACGAAGAAATGGAAATTGACGCGCGCGTACGAATACTCGGCAATTTATCAATATTATGGATCTTTATTATAGAAGATACGAATCGCCATTACGCATGGTTACATTGAAACGAAATCTTAGTACGCACCGTTATTAGTACGTATGCCATAATTCCATAGATTTTGCTGTAAAAATTGCATGCATAAGCGACCACAATTCATCTCGTTGAAACGTTGAAAACGATTGTGATTGTACGTGATAGTTGTACCGCGTCCGAAATAGTGGATTAATTCCGTTGGTGGTCGCAGATTCCCAAAACTATCAAAGTACTGTACTCGTGACCCGCGTTTCGCGTACGCGACCCAGTGCGTACCGGTGCCGCGATTCTCGTTCAGATACGCGATGCCGCATTCGTTGCTGCGTGCGCGCGTGGGAAGCGTGTTGCGCATAAACACCCCTCGAAAGAATGGAATGCTGGCGCACTCGCGCTCTAATTGCAGGTTCGTCATAGGTTGTTGGTTTATCGCCGCCACCGTCGCCATACGCCTACGCGATCGGCGTTTTTTTTTACTTCGTCTGCACTCGTCGCTGGCGCCGCCTTCTCGGGTTCAAGCCCGTGCCTCGCTTGTATGGTGCCAGATGCATCCCTCGCCCTTCCATTGCACGATGACGACGCAACGTTTCTTCCAGCTGCTTTCGAGACGCCTTCGCATCGTTGACCGCTTTGGTTATACCAGCCGCTCCACCGGCCAATGCTCCGATAGCAGATAAAGCGGGCAACACGAACGGGAGAAACAGAAGAAAGCCACCGCGTTTCGCCACTCGTAGATTACGATGTCGTCGTCGCCGAGTTTGCGGATGTTTCCTTCCAGACTTTCACTGTTTACGTTTCGTCCTTCTCATACCCATGCCGAGTTTAGTCTTAACCTTCATCGTTGCCCACACTCCAGTCGCGGTTGCTTTTTCGCCAAAGGTCGCGTCGTTCGCGAACACTCGTTCTCGCACTCGTTCGGCTAACGCACGATCAGCCTCCTGTCTTCCCTCTAAATCCTTTCGACGAGAGCACGCGATATCGTGGTCGCGGCACGCTACGTCCAGGGGATGCACACCTTCGTCGCCACGAGCCAATCGCTTTAGCAAAGGCGTTCCCGGTCCGCAGAACTGATAACCCGGAACGTGTAGTTCGAATGGCAGACGGTTTATGATACTGTTCACGAGACCCGATCCAGTCTTCTTCTTCTTCAGATTCTTTTTCAGATTCTTCTTCTTCAGATTCTTCTTCAGATTCTTCTTCTTGTAAGACGTCGCAGTCGTTGATGCTATCATATACGTTAGAATAATCAGGATAGCTACTACAATAATAGACGCGTACGCACGCTTCACCGATCACAGTGATAGTGACCTGCGCGACGCGTGCCACGAATATAAATAGTCATCCTTCGTCACACGCGCACGAGTACCTGAGAAACCCCGCGAACATGCGATTCGCGAAACAGTCGAACGTTATTCGCGTAACCGCGAATCTAATGCTCGAAGATGATAGGGATGTGAGTCGAGCGGACAGACACAGCCCGTTGCTGCCGAACAGCGTGCGAGGTGTGATTTGTGGACCGTCAGGGTGTGGAAAAACGAATGTGCTTTTAAATATGCTAGAGAGTCCGAACGGTTTGCGTTTCGACAACGTGTACATGTACTCGAAATCGTTGCATCAGCCAAAGTATCGTTATCTCGAGCAGGTGTTGTCGCTGGTCAACGGAATCGAATAATTTCCCTACTCGGACAACCCTGAGATCGTTCCACCGTGAGACGCTCGGCCCGATTCAATCTTCGTGTTCGACGACGTGACGTGCGACGAACAGAACGCGATACGCGAATACTTATCCATGGGTCGTCACTCGAACGCGGATTGCTTTTATTTGTGTCAGTCGTACGCTAGAATACCTAAACATTTGATCAGGGACGACGCAAATTTTCTCATGCTATTCAAACAAGACGGCACGAACTTGCGCCGCATGTACAACGATTATGTGAACCCAGACATGACATTCGAGTCGTTCAACGACTTGTATGCGAGATGTTGGCGTCGACGATACGATTTCGTGGTGATCGATAAGGATAGTTCCATGTACGAAGGTCGGTATCGAAGAGAACGAATGAACGCTTTACCCAAAAAATCGAAATGGCTATCGCGAGCGCACGACTGGACGCCGCGTGTCAACGATCTCAACTCGAGACGCGAGTAGAACGAACGATGTCGGATATCGTTAACGCCCAATTGTCCCAAGTAGAAGATGATTTAAATACCGCGATGGAACGACGCTTCGATCACTTGAAACACAGACTCGAAGAGTTCACGTCGTCGACTGTGATAACAACCACGGATCGGTACAAACGAAAAGCAAACGAGGGTCTACGGCGACGATGACGATGATCAATGATGCTGACAATAACGGCTACGACTTCGAAACGACTATAAACGAACGATCGCGAAATACGTGCACCGATTGCCTTTTTGCGTATGCTCGAGGAATTCATACTAATTCTAACGTCTTTGGAACGTCGCGACCATCCCCGACCACACGCGAAGCATGAACAAGGAGCGAGTACAACTAGAGAACCAATTACACGCCCCGGCTAGACGGAATTTCCCACGGCGTAGCGTCGTGATTCGCGGCTACGATGATTTGTGGCAGGCCGATTTGGTGGAGATGCGTCCGTATGCGAAGCAAAATCGTGGATATCATTAGATACTAACGATCATCGATACGTTCAGCAAGTACGCGTGGGCCATACCCGTGAAAACGAAAAGTTGACGACCGTATTACGGCAGAGCGATAGATGCCCGCGAAATTTACAAACCGACATGGGAAAGGAGTTTTACAACGCGGAGTTTCAACGATGCGCGAAGATGCGCGGAATCAACCACTACTCCACGTACAGCGTGATGAAAGCGTCGATCGTCGAAGAGACACAGGAAGAAAAAGAGCATGTAGTTCGCTGACTGCGCGTAGTCCCGCCCGCTTCGTCCTACCTTCAAATTAAAGACGGATCCCTTATCTCTCGAGTATAAACACGCGCTCGAATTTCAAAACAAAAGCACGCGTCGAAGTATTCCGTGCGAGAAAAGGTGGGCCTTGGGGAGGAGATATTTCTGTGAAGAGGCCCTCTTCAGGACAGTGGCCGTTTGGAAGGGATGCAGGGCAGATTGGTTAGATTAGGGCCAATCGGACTTCGCGAGCCGTATTGATGTTGAATAATACTTTTTAATTGCTAGTTCCCAAAAATTAATCAGGCTGATCGGCCAGAGCATTTCGCTAGGGTCGCGGTTTATGACCGTATTGTCTCGCTAGTCGACGGTAGACAACGGTTTTCTACTGTTTTGAGTAATTTATGGCTTAGTTGGTTCCGCCTCGCAGCAGACGTGAACTCTGGGTATCGGAAACAGGAAACAGAATTTTTTTCTTTATAGCAACTCGAGGACTTTCTGTTACTCTTCTCTTCGGACCCTTTCGAACCGAAACACGTGGTGTCTGTTGCCTACCTCGAAGCAATGGGTGGTACATTGGCAGTAAAAGGACGGAACGCGGACTTTTGTAAAAGCGCACGATAGTCCGTTCGTTGCACTTCTGCGAAGCACGTGTGCTTCGAAAATGTGCTGGCTTCTTTTTACTTGAAGTCTCTTCTTAGCCTGGTGGGGATCAACTCATAATGGAACGAGAGAAACTTTTTGGGGATAGAAGAAGTCGCTTGGAAAAAATCTTGTCAGTCAGCAAGCAATCACGCCGCAGAAATGTTCTCTGCTCAAGAGTATTACGCGATGTCCTGGGTGTAACTCCCGAACAACGGGGACGCAAGTGCTGCAGCGTGAGATTTTGTGCGAGAATACCCACGGCTCCGAACGCCAAGTAAAAATTCATTTCCACCAATTTTTATAACGTAGGAACAACACGTTCCATGAATAATAAATTAAGTGGTCAGTGTTAGTAGGCGTGCAGTGAAGTGAATATTCAATGCATTAACCCGGACGCACTTGACGTTGCGACCCTTAACTTTGGATGTTGTCGTGTACCTGAGATCAGCTGTGCACTCGGCGCGTCTGTCGATGACCAGGATCGGTTCAGTGACCTAGTGACACAAGTTTTTAAGCTGCAGGTGAATTTTCGAAAGGGTGAGTTTTAGTTACATTATTGGCGACTATTATTTTTTAAGCCTAACGCAGGCTGTGGCTTATTTCCGGCGATAATTCTTTAAATTTCCGTACGTAAATTTTTCTTCGCAGTTTTTAAACGGATTTATTCATTATCAACAACAGTGTTGGCCGTTATTGAACTACGGATTTTTATCACAATAACGAACTACGATCACTTTTCACTCGTTCCCTGTTGCATTACCTTTTCGTTTGTACGTTATTAAAAAAGGAAATTTACGTGTTCCTTATCCTCTCACTCCAAATAATTATTATTTTCGATTCTTCTAAAAAAAAAACAACTGTGTATTCGTCTTTTTACGTTACACGTGATTTTCATCCATTTATCCTTTTTTCATTGTTCACTTTAAATGCCAAAAAACCATGGCAAAAGTTCCGATTTTTTTGTTACATCTTTTTCATTTGCCATTCTACGCAATTTCCTTCGGTGCATGCCGCCTTGCTTGTTCGTAGTTGCAGCGCGGCCACGCTAGCGCGGGAGCTCCAGCGGAAGGCTCGCGCTCTGATTGGTCGGTGTTTTTGTTATTATCTCGTTAACGGAACCTCGGAGAGAATTTTCGCAAAGGAAAAAGTTGTTTGCAATCACCCCCTGAATCACCCCCTTCAAGGAACTTCGACATTTTTGGGACACCCTGTATACTAATACGTATAAAATACAATTTTGGTTGTATTCTATACATATTGTGACGTAGTGTCCCAGCGCGAGGAGTCGAGCGCACGGCGGTGCGACCGGGAGTGAGCGAGAGGCCGAGCGCACAGGCGACCGCAGCCGAGAAGCACCGAACCGGCCCGAGGCGCGCCGGTCTCGCGACGCGTCAAATGACGGTCACTCCACACTGGGCCGCTAGATCGCGTCGATTTCTCGCTGCTGGGAATTTCCGAGAATCGGGACATAAGCCTCGACGCGACTGAGGTAAGCAGTTTGAGTGGGGCTACGGATCCCCCTCCTAGTCCGCCTGCCTGGATGCTGCCCGGTGCAAGCACACTAGCGAGAATCTCCGTATATCCGACGATCATATGATCGTAGACCATCCGTTTTCCCTTTACCGTACCGTACAGAGACGCCTGGATGTTGCCCGGTCTCTTTTCCTTCACCGTACCGTACAGAGACGCCTGCACGTTGCCCGGTCTCTTTCCCTCTACCGTACCTTACAGAGACACCTGGACGTTGCCGGTCTCTTTCCCTCTACCGTATCATACAGAGACGCCTGGACGTTGCCCGGTCTCTTTCCCTCTACCGTGCTATACAGAGACGCCTGGAAGTTGCCCGGTCTCTTTCCCGCTACCGCTCCGAAACAGAGACGCCCGGACTCTGCCCGGTCTCTTTCCTGCTACCGTTCCGAAACAGAGACGCCCGGACGCTGCCCGGTCTCTTTCCTGCTACCGCTCCGAAACAGAGACGACTAGCCGTTTCCAGGTCTCCATCGTTTCGGACGTAACCGCGAAGCAAAACGCGATCGACACAGCGGACATAATTGTAAATGGGTGTATATAGTTGGCGATATGAAGAATAAAGGCAATAATTAATAAGGAGAGGATTTCAATACCCTGGCATCCCGACTGAGTGCATCCTCCACTATCCTCATCTCCGGACGGACGACCGTCACAATATATTACATATCCATAAATATATAAATAACATATACAAAAGAAACGTATATACATATGTACATGCAAACATACAAACATACAAGCATTCTATACAATGGGATTCTCGAGGGACTCATCGGGATCAAGCTCGATCTCGGGGATTCGATAATGTCCCCACGGAAGGGTGCTGACCGGATCGGTTAAAATATATCGCTTGTCGTCGAACGGACTGAGAGCGTTCTTTTCCCCACTCACGGAATACACCTCGTGCTGGCTGGGGCGTATATTGTTCTGTCGAATCGATTTTTCGGTGAGATCGCGGAGACAACGAATGTAATCATCGAATTGTATATCGTTCGCGACCACGTGTCTCCGCACACCCTTCACCTTCTTAGTCTCACTCGTAGACCCCACTGCCTCGTTAAACGTTCTAGTCGCGTACATCTTAGACCGTAGTCCGACGAACTCGGTCATCAAGGCGCCGTTGTTCTCATCTTTCATGAGTCCCGGAACCTTTTTGTTTACGCGGGGCATACCGTACGGATTGTCCACCGCGTAATCACTCGTGTCGAATCGGGCGACGTCACGCTTCATCCTTTCATACACATCCTCGCATTCCACACTATACATTAAACTGTCAGTGTCGGTGTACAGAACCTTACACCGATCACCGAACTCCGCGCGCATATATGCATACCGAAAATCATACAGACTGTCACGTCCCGCGACGTGGAGTCTACTATTATCTAACCCTTTAAATCGAATATATTTACTATTTCGTACTTTGGTGTATTGTAATCACCTAGTATACAAGTGTTGCCGATAAGGCATTGTAATCCGTAATCTTCAAGAAGAAATCAAGTCAAGAATCAACGGACGGCAACAGTGAGCAGGAGGACCAGCACGAAGGAGGTAGCCGCACACCTACTAGCTGCACACCAGCTAGCCAATCGAGAGCACACAAAGGGGACCAGTGGACGCCAGCAGATGAGTCAGAAGCCCCTTCCGCCAGCGGAGTCGACACCTTCACGAAGCTGCGCTCCTGATCATCGCCACAAATTTGCCCTCCCTATTATATCCCGTAAGTCGAGCTCCAAAACGGAACCGATGTATTTTAACTTCAATCCCTAGTATGTGGCCTGCACGAAACCAATCGTACAGAGCACATCGAAAACCCAGTAGCGTAAACTTCTAAAAAATGAATTAAAATAAGAATTTAAGTATTGACGCTACTGAGGGTTTCGTATAACTCCAGAAATACGTCTTAAGTAAAGCAGAAGACACCGAAATAGGCGCGCAATAGCTCAAATTCTGCAGTAAACAAAACTCTCGGATAGCCCGCTGGAAAGAATTCTTCAGGTGGATCCCACGGCAGATGATTGGGAGATTTCATCACCCACCGTCTAAATTGTCATGTGACAAACCTGGAGAAGGAGTGATCCATAGTCCTATAAAAAGGGATCGAACCACCCGCGGACCTCATTACCATTATCATAAAAATTTCTTATCATAAGATAATTAATAAATTAATTATCAAAATTCAATTCATGATTGAAGGCAATCACAATATATGTGTATTTAAAAAACTCGTTAAGTGTTAAATAAGTGACAATAAAAGTGTTGTTAAAGTTAAAAGTGAGTGAAGTTTTACTATAATAATAATACATATTCCTACTTTGGGCATTAGAATTTATCTTTATTGATTTTTATAAGCGAGAAATGATGATTGGACTGGTCGTGATTTGCACCCGTCAATGATGACATTTATAAGCAGGACAGCCGCCCACGGTGTCATCGGGTATTGGGTGTGAAGCACGATTTTCGTGATTAGTATCATTATCGCTGAAATGAATCTAAAATGTTCGCAATTTGTTTCCACCAATGGTGACACCTACAAGCAGGACAGCCGCCCACGGTGTCATCAAACAGTGGTTGTAAAAAGCGATTTCCCGGGGAATAAAACAACTTATACTAAATTCTACCCCTTCCTAGAAAATAATAATGCCCAAAGAATCCAGTCTGTTGGGGGCATCTAATACTCCCTGGGCCCGTGAGATTCACCCCATCAGACCATACGAACAAGGGTCCGTGGTGACACTCGGCGATTGGAAATTGGTACCTATCGACCAATAAAAAGCAAGCAAGTTTAATGTATATCGCGTTAATGTGCGTCCACATATGGTCTCAACTATCCCAGAGCGTAAATCCCTGGATTAGCTCGAAAAGCGGATCAAAAATATAAACTCCCTAAAATCGCGCCCCAAATAGGAAGTAGGGACGTAAAGGTAGGATTTCCTAGACACGATTCGCCGCGGCGGCGGATCGCGGCGGCGAATCCTAAGCACCGCTCTTATGGAGAAGCGTGTATCTGTTTTCCTAGGCGCGTTTTCCAACCGCTGTGTCAGTGCGTCTGTCTAGGCAGCTACCTAGGCTACTCGAGACGCAATACAATGCGAGGAGTGTCTGTTTTCCGCCATTATGGCGGAATCTCCTGGCGGGCAGCTAATCGTGGCGGCCAAAAGCTTGACTGCTCCAAACTGAGTCTAGCGGAGACCGCCGCGCGATCCATCTCCACAGAGGGACAGAATCCCAAGAAATATGGAAACTAATTGGAACCCAAAAGTTATGGGATTATGTTTTCTTTATATATTTCTTGTAAATTAATAATATGAGCACCTAAAAAAGGAAAAAAATATCACGGCGGCTACTTCTGATCTGTGTGTAAACACGTGTCAAAGTTTGTATGTTTTTATTTTGTGGAAAAATTTATGTCGAGGCTTTTGAATTTCGATGATATAAAAGAAAAATATTTTGGGAACCGAAATGAGTAATATCGTTTCCGATAAGCAGTAGCAAATAATTAGTTACATATAGTTTTTACCATAAGAAACCGATAGAAAAAATATCAGCAATTGTCGGCCTTTTAGTTAACCTCCGGGAACTTCCAAGCAAATTTATTTTTTGTTTTATAATCAACACATACTTGTCCTTGCAACTGCGAACACAAGATTTGGCAATATTTGCCAATCATGGAGTAATTACTTGTATTCCATGTCGCACAGTGGGACAGAATCCCAATAATTAGGGGAAAAATACATCCCATTTTTAGCACTAAAAATGACGAACATTATGCAGGAAGTTCATAAAGGAAGAGTTAACATACAACTCATACGAAGGTTCGACGTTATCTAAAAAAATAACGTTAATAATTCCAATAAAACTAAAAGAATTTGATAAATATACATACTATGGAATGTGCAGAAAAATTGTAAACCTGTATTCATGTTATCCCGGTACCACCTACTAAATAAATAGGTACTGTTCACAAAGTGTTAAGACATTCCTACGAAATTATATAATATTTGGGCAAGCTTCCAATCGACTAATTGGGAGAAGGGACCCAAGACGCCAGAAATGAAGATTTTAAAAAGTATAGAAAACATTGTATTTACGTACAAAATAGTCTCATTGCAATACAAACGAAGAAGTTTTAAACCTTTTATCGACTTCTTGAGATCCAGTAGTAGATTAGTTTTCAAGGTATCTTCGCCAAAAAAAGACAAAAAAACTTTTTTTTTATAAGTAGCTTCATATGATTCGGCATTTTGATTGAAAAAAATGGCATGTCCACTTTTTTCTCTACTCTTGAGATTGACGCCCATTGTGTGTTGGAACAGAGGGGGCTCAGAGCTCAGCGAGAATTCATTCGTTGTTTTTGACCCGTAATTTCATATTTTCCCAAGAACGTTTGGACATCTGTTTGCCAGCATTTCAAAAGGGCAATCATGATCGTCGTGCTGTCTTTAAGAATTTTAGACATTCTTCAATCTGAGTTAATCCGTATATTGCTCTGCCGGTGGGTAGTAGGTACATGCGATCACTTCGGACCTGCGCGTGCCGTTTTTAACCGCCGACTCGTGATGCCGCACCGAATTTTATGGCTTTCGACCCTCGAAGGGTTTGGAATACCATTAAAAGTGGAAAAATCCAAGTTCCACATATCTCATCAGATCTCTGCGAAAACGGTACCAATCGATTCTCTATGTTTCGCCGATGAAATTAACACCAAGAACGACGTAATTCGGAGCATAATGAAGGAAATTAGATGAAAAAATCATTTATATAATTTCTCGCTAGCTTCGTTATAAATAGTCCGATTTACATGAAATTTGGTATAATTTTTATCGGCAAAACGTGAGGAATCCATCGGTGTCACTTTCATATCGATATGGTAAACAATAAACAATCTGGTTTTTCTGAAACAGGTATACCGACCGTTAGAATAGACCCTTTTAAGTGCTCGAACCCAACTGAGTCCCTTATCGCGGTACTTGAGGTCTGCTCGCCGCGGCGACTGGCCGCGATTCACCGCCGCCGCGGCGAATCGTGTCTAGGAAATCCTACCTTAACACAGACATTCCTTCGATATGTCGAGCACACTCATACCCACGTATATCGGTTTGTCGAACTTAACTTTCAGTTTACGCATTTCGATTGCCACTAACTGCTCCGAGAAGATCGTGCGGCTGTGAAAGTTCGATTTCGCGATCAGCGCTTCCGTGCCGCAACGACCGTCCCACCGCGTCACCAGTCGCACGTCTACGCGATTCCGCACATTTTCCATTGTTTTCCCGTACACCGCGTTGTTCATTAATTTAAATAGAGTCTTTTGAAATTCACTCGTGGCTCGCGTCCTCAAACCGATGTTCAATTGGATATAGTCGCGCAACCAATGCGACTGATCAAATCGTAACACTCGATGAATTCGCGTCACGCGTAAACCGTGTCGGACGCACTGTTTCTAGTAGCGATAATGGATGACGTATCGCTCCTTATCGTCGAGCGTGGCAAGCAGCTTAGTGTGTTTTCCTTCTGGCGCGTGCTCGCGCACCGGGCAGAATGGAAGGTCGGCGTGGGCGTCGTGGATCTCCTTGGGATATTCGATGTCCACCTCCAGCAGGTATCCCTCAGATTCCTCGGAGTCCTCGCCGTCGGGTAAGGATTATACGTCGAGCGCGGCCACTGTCGCATCGTCCAGCCATCGAAACCCTCCTTTCGGCATAGCCTGCGACATCGCCCAGCCGTACAAATTGTTGACGTCGAAGTACATTAGATACGTCGACGGCTTCGACTCGTCGTACATCCCCGCAGGCAGGTGCTTGTTGTTGGCTCGCGCGTACCTGTGCGAGCACTGGCCCAGACCACCGCGTATGCCACGCTCCACGAACAGTAACATGTCCACGTCCGTCAGAAGCTCTAATCGTACGCTGGTGTACTTGAGCATCGCGTCCCACGTGAAACTTGGTAGGGTGAAATAATGCGCGGGATCCAGATCGTAACTCGCGATACAGTCGGTGCGGAAACTTTCGAATACGTCGGCGAGTAACAGCACATCTGTTTTCAAATACAAATCACTGTACTCGCCTAATGTCTGTACGCGAAAAGAGTTCCACACGTTCACGGCGTGCGCGTAATCAGGCTCCGACGCGGCGCGATCGTTCAGCTGGTTATAAAACGCTTCGCGGGATGATAAACGCGTATCGTTCAGTTTGGAGTACGACGATACATAGTCGTACGGGAAGACGCCCTTCCTGGTCAGAAGATGGAACTGATCGTCCGACAGGGATTAAAACTCGCGTCGTAGAATCGGGAGTCGTTCTTTGCTGAGGTCCGAAGCGAGTTTCTCCAGACTAACGGCCAAGAACTTCAACGAATCTATGAAAAGAAACTTCAATCCCCTCTTCCAATCATTGTTCTCAGCGTCGATTCCCTTGACGTGTTTGGTGAACGATATGTACCGCTCCTTCGTCACTGGCAGCAGGTCGATCTGCCCCTCGAACGCGGACGCCAACTCCTTAATCACGAAATGCGCGTCGTAGCCTGATAGATTGTGAAATACTAGCGGTATCGTGTACGATCGTTGGAACTGCAAGTTACACGACACGTGAGCCGCGCCTCGGTACTCGCCCGTCTAGTGGCAATGGTCGCGCACTTTTTTGTTCCCATCGACGAACGGTTGTCCGCACACGTGACACGCGATTGCTTTGTTAAAACTTTGCCACTGTTGATCCGTCAACGAGTTCATTGGTTTCGCGTTCCACAACCACGAATACGCATTGTCCGCAAAGTCTCGAAGTTCTTGCATGGACGATACGCCCGATAACGGCACAGAGACGCGTCGGTGGAGCAATGGATGTAGTATCCCACGTTGTACGCTCTGTGCTGCTGGTACGCGTACGTCCGCAGACTCGACGTCCTCCAGCATGCATTCGAAGTCCGCGTAGACGATGAATGGTGCTCGTTCCGTGTTCTTGAAATTTTTGAAGTGCAACCATTTATCCTCCGCGGACGGCAATTCGACGTCCACGTTGTACTTCGTCAATTGCTCGGATGAATGGAAGAAGTTGAGACACCTGCGATGATAATAGTATTAATAATAATAATCAAACAAAAAGAATAAATAGTACATCAATTGAAATATTCCATATTTGACTCACCTTTCGCAAACGAATACTTGGCCATTGTGATTGCCGAGTTGCTTCGATATGAGCCTTGATATGCTTCGAATGCACGCGAAATGGTACCGTTGAGGGTCCTTGGAGTCCTGCACCAGTAGCAGATTCGCGTGTTTCTCCCACTTGTCCTCGGTCAAACGCAGAGGCGCGCAGCTTCCGTCGGACCACGCGTACACGTTCAGGACGACGGCGCGCGGAAGCGGTACGTCGCAACCGGTTCGAAGTGGATTATGCTTATTAATATTCACTAGAATATTTAGCACAGCCTTTAGAGTCCATCCACTGTCGCGATCTTGAAACTCTTCGATCGCCACTAACGTGGGAGCGACCACACACTGCGAATACCACTCGCGCACGTTCGATGTCCAGAACAGTACGCGATTTCGCGTCCCGAAACTTTTCATGTCTGTATTCGTATTTAACATAAACTCCGCGTTCAGGACCGCATTCACGGCCACACCAGAATGTTTTCTGATAGCGTCTGTCACGCGCGATAGCGCCATTCGTCGGGCCCCCTCCAAAAATTGACGCGGATCGATGTAACCCACGTTAATGACCGCACCAGTCGAAATACGACCTTAGGTGTCGTCAACCGACCCGAAACCCTGAGTCCTACTCGCGACAACCGTACCCGCACGATCGTATGTAATGTCTTGATACGCGCGATTAGCGATACCAGACGCTGCTTCGATGCCATCGACACTCCTTCGCCGCACTGATACTCGATGATGAGTCGCAAGCACGTGTCGCACTGATTCACTCCGTCTTGGAATTCCGCAACACTGCTTAAAAGCCCGGATATACGGGACAAAACCCCGTATGTGTCCATGAATACCTCCATGTTTACTTCTTCTGCTTTAATATTCAATGAAAAGGCACGCACTAGCAGACACGAGTGGTTGATGCGACTCTTCCGCCTGATGCGGTTCTGATCCGGATATCAAAAACTCAGGGGAAGAATGATCGCGAAGATGTCTAACCACCTACCCTAGCCGAGATTCATGAGTCGGTATCACTCCGAATTCTTTTCTTCGAACTCTCGCACCCTCAACGTCTCAATCAGGTGACGTGATGTAGCGCTAACTCTATGCATTGCCACACGTATTGAATTGCAGCTTTCACGATAAGGGTGTTTAAAAATATGTTGGGCGATGCCCGAATAAATATCGCTGTATACTTCTATATGCGTCATCATGGATCAGCTAAGTTAAAATTAGTTCTCAAATGCTACTGCGGCGGTCAAGACATACGTTGCCGCGAGAAACGTTTTAAGAATTTATCATATCTAAGTCGAGTACCTTAAGTGCAATTGCTTCGAAATGAATCGCTTTTGAAGTGGATTATTTTTGGAAGTGCATAATTTTGAAGGAGACTGCTTTTGAAGGACATCGTCAGTCGTTCAACGCACGGAAATACAAGCGATTATACCGTAAGTATCCATTATCATATTTTAGTGAATCATTGTGTTAGTAACTTTGAGAATTATAAGAAAAATTGGTTTCAGATTATGTCATTACCCGTGAATTTGAATCGTCCAGCTTCCGCTACGATCACCTCTGCTGTGATACCAATCCATACCTCCAGCCCGAAAGTATACGTTACGTGTCAGAATGTCGAGGTTCAAACCGAAGATATTCGGAATGACATCGTCCACGAGGCTGAAGTTACTCACGATGGCGATATTTTTTTAAAAGTATTTCATAATGCTGACACCGAAATTGATGAACCACCGAATGATTACTATGGGGATGAACAATTTTGGCTGAATCGGCATGTTCAGCAGAAGTTTTTTTTTAGATGACGACGACGATGATGATAATGATGTATATGGAAATATATATCGGCGGAATCGTGCGGGTGCTCCACGGAGCGTGGTTTGGCGAAACTGCGTCAA
Organism: Andrena trimmerana; assembly: GCA_951215215.1. NCBI lineage: Eukaryota > Metazoa > Arthropoda > Insecta > Hymenoptera > Andrenidae > Andrena > Andrena trimmerana. The sequence continues at coordinate 23,261,997 of OX578061.1, forward strand.
TGCCAAAAAGATTAATTTTGACGCTGTTTATGCGAATGCAGTATCGGGGCTTTACGCTTCTGATATTGCAAATCAGACTGAGCTCGAGCAAATTGTCGATGATACATTTCATACCGATGGGGATGTATTCGGTGAAATCGTAGACAATGTCATTTTTATCGACGACGACGATAGTGCCCTATTTGCTGGCGATGTAGTCCAGTGGGAGAATTAAGTTTAATAAATTATTCAACCTTAAAAATCTTAATATTAATATGTCAGGTTTACTTACTTACCTATCTTCCACCTTCCCTGTAAAGTAGTTGCGCTATTTAGATTAATCATTTTCGAATAGTTATCGCGACAGTGCGTCGAATTATATTTCGTCCACGAATGTTTATACGGGGCTGCGTTGCATCCTTTCGTGAGACGGTTGCGTTATTTAGGTTAATTAATCTCGAATAGTTATCGGTGTTGAATTACAGCATCTACGTTAGATCCTTTCGCGCCTGCGCACCGATCCCCGCACGCGTACGAAAGTTGCGCTACGAGACGCCGTCTTGAAATCCCCCTTCCCCCGTGACATCGCCCCCTCACCCATGAACGCGGTACCCCCTCCCCACCTCGCCCCCGTACCCATCACGCGGAAGAGCGCGGTACCCCCTCCCCACCTCGCCCCCGCACCAGCGGCCGGTACCCCCGCCCCGTCTCACCCCCTCGCCACATTTAGTCCAGAACTCTCATAGCCTACCTACTCCGGCAACGTATCCAAATTCTTAGGTGGCGACTATAGTGGCCAGCCCGGCCGCGAACGGTATGGCCTATATTAGAATTTTCAAAATTTGAACTTTAATGTTTCTAAGGGTTTTTGATATTGCTAATCACGATTCTCAGGTCAGAGTATCGAAATTTTACGCAGAAACAGTGTTGCCAACCTAAACAAGCCTAAATGAATAACGGCAGTTACATTCATATATTATTCTTTCCTTTGGCGTTACCCAGGGCTAACGACATGGACGTAGAAAGTTTTGTAGCTCTTTTCTTGTTTTTGGGGTTTTTTGTGTTATTTTTGGATGTGTTTTTTTTATTTTTCTCATTTTACTATTTATTACACGAGCTGCACTCGTGCAACGCATGCATTATACAAAATAAATAATGAATGTGTATCCTTTCCTTCATTTCGTTTACAAGTGCTTAGGGCTTTACTGAATCTTGATCCGGACGACTCCATTTCTCATCTGCCCAAACTCTCTCGGCTAATAGGTCGTCATTTTCCAAAATTACTGGATAAAAACCGACGATGCAATTTGTGTTCATTACGACAAACTAGACGAACTCTATATATGCTCTACATGTGACACTGCATTGTGCATAACACCCTATTTTGAGGATTTCCATACGAAACAATCAATACCGTAAATTCGAATTTCTGACATATAATTTTTTTTTTCATTTGGAAGGACAAAAAGTATGAACAAACAGATAAAAATCGCAACAAAGAGATACACATCCATTATTCATTTTGTATAATGCAATAGTTGCACGAGTGCAGCTCGTATAATAAATAGTAAAATCAGAAAATACAAAAAAATCAAAAAATAACACAAAAAACAAAAAAGGAAGTGCTACAAAAATTTCTACGTCCACGTCGTTAGCTCTGGATAACGCCAAAGGAAAGAATAATATATGAATGTAACTGCTGTTATTCATTTAGGCTTGTTTAGGTTGGCAACACTGTTTCTGCGTAAATTTCAATACTCTGACCACGGAATCGTGATTAGCGATATCAAAAACCCTTAGAAACAAGTTCAATTTTTTAAATTTCCAGTGGCCACTATAGTAGCCAGCCCGGCTCTCTAAAGGTTAATATAAATGATGGAAGGTAGGAGTGAGAGATGGGATATTTGAAGTGGTGACAAAGTATTCGTCTCTAATATTTTGACTCTACAATTTTCACGTGAATCATCATCGTTCTCTGAGGTCATTTCTACGGAGGATCGTGTCAAAGCATCACCATGCTTAATCTCAAAAACGCTAGGCTCGTCAGCCTGTACCACACCAACACTCTCAAAAACAGGCTCTCTCGCCAACGCCCCAACACGGACAGTGGACCCCAGGTTAGCAATGTGAGCGGAGTCTTTCGTATAGACCTTCCCGTTAGCGAAGACCCTTCCCCGAACGGTGTCTGAAGTGGGGTGCCTTTAATATCGGCCTTTCCGATAACCAACAGACTACCGAGTCGACGCAAATCCTCCGTACCCCTCAAATTCCATCCTCCAGCCTTACATTGTCTTTGGAAAAATTACTACCAGACTGAGAAAAAGTTCCCTCATTCTCAGAGAATATTCTCTTACAAGAATGGGGAGTTTCATCCTCATCAGCTGTGTAATATTCGTCACCGTCACTGTCAGTTAGATTAACGTCAATACAAACTTTATCAAGGATGACCTCAGGTTGATGTTCGCAATTCTTTCCGTATGTCAAAAACACGCCGGCTACCAATTTTTCATTGTCAATACTTACAAATTCGTCTAAATCAGTATCCTCATCCTTCTCAGAATATGCAACTGGTAAGTCGTTGGCGCCTACGACAACCCTTTGCAAACGGCTCGGAGAGTTGTCAATGTCATTCGTCTCGGAAGCATGGAATTATGAAAAAAATTCTTTATTGGAAATCGGAGGGTTACGGGATAATGCATCAAGGAAAACACGGGCAATCTTCTAACTTCTTTTAAATTGGTCCTGAAGCAGGCTTGCTGGACTGGGCGCGTGCAATCAGGGGTTTGTTTCGCGCCGCACGCTGAGAAGCCCCCTTGGAGTTTAAATTATCGGCTTTTGTTACTGAGGGATACTTACTGGTCTGAAGAACCTTTTCATTTTGTTTTTTGTAATAACGAGACTCGAGAAGACCTGTTTTCCTACAGTAGCTACACCTAATAGAACCGCGAGCTGGCAATTTTGCAAATTTTTCTTTGACACGAGGGTAGTTATTACGAACATGGTCCATTTGATTGCACTCGAAGCATTTGATATTGTACGAGGAAAGTAGCCGGCTAACGACATCTTGAGGCAATTAGTCATACTTAGGCCGGTGGCACTGGCCTGCTCACTCGTGTGGAGCGCGAATCGCGTCCCCTTCCATCGATTCGCGATCCATGGAAGGGGAAGGCTTGCTCTTCCCAGAAATCGACCATGATTTCTGGAAATCGTTCTCAGTTCTTGATCTCGCTTTGCTCGTGTAACTACTTTGTATCGCCTTCGCACATTGCTTGCGCCGCTTTCGACTTTGCTTCGAAATTATCCGCTTAGCGACATTGCTTCGCTAGAGACTAGGTAGTGCCTAACATTCGTATCTTAAAACCATTAACTCATTGTAAATAATCATTCAACGTGCTTGTAAATAATTGTATTTTTTGGAGCTTGACCTTGTACATAAATTCAAGTATAACGGCTTTTCCAACGCAAAACTTACTAAATATACAGACTCTTATTCCTCTAGAACGTTAAATTATCTGTGCAGTTCGTACCTGAAAATAAATGTGTTATTTGTACCTGTTCGCGATAGCGAGAAATCATTAGACCCTCCTTTTACTTGTACAGTTTCTTTAATATTTCTGTTTTGCTTGTACATATATTTTCTATATTACATGTTGGTTGTAAGATGTACATATTGTAATAGGATATCCGTTTGTATTTGGGCGCGCTCGCGCGACCAATAGGTGATCGGCCCGGTCGCTCACGTCGTTCCCGTGGTTCGGGTGGACCGAGTAGCTCGGGCCGCGGGCGCGGCGGGCCGAGGGGTACCGGTCCTTATCGGCAATCCGCGAGGTATCGGCTTCCGGCTTCCTTCTTGTTCGCGCACCTCTAGCGTAAACACGCGTGCTTCTTCGCTTTGTCATTCGCGAGTGAGTGTGTTTGGCCTCGGGCTTCGAGCCTTTTCTCTCTAACTCGCGATTAGATTAAGTGCGTGGAAGTTGTTCGAGACGAGTCGGTCTCGACCTTCGTCGATCGGTGGATCGAAATTAAAGAAACCTGATCGCAACCACGCTTGCTCCAAATTTCACTTTGATCCGCCAATTATTATCCTACAATTAATTAGAGCGTGATTAAATATTTCAAAACAGAAATACATTTCGCTCAGTACCGTTAAACGACTTAACTTGAAAAGAACCATAATTTTCCTTTAAAGTGTTAAAATCATATAAACTCTTACATCAAAAATAGTTTAATTAGTGCTTGTAATTACCGTCACACTTATCAATTCCTATTGCTGATTTTCCGATACTTTATAGTAACAGATATCACAGGCAAAATTTGAGAAAAACTTGGCGCTAGAAATAAACGGTTGGGACGATGCAGGTGATGCAAAATGTTCATTTGTTCCCAGCTATAATCTACTGGCAAGATTGACGGCAGTTTCTAAATTATCAATTCGTTCCTTGTAAACAAGAAGTCGTACGACTTCGCTATAAAGACCTCGCCCTGATAACCAAATCGGACGGCAGGATCTGCCGGCAGCTGCGGCGCAGCCTACGCCCGCATTCGACTACGGTTCTGCCGGCAGACCCTGCCAAGCAGAGGCTGCCGGCAAATTGACGGCAGATTCGCGGCAGGTCCTGCTGCCCGCCTGACACATCCAACAGCGCCATCTGAAGGCCACAATTGCTAACCAATTTCCTACGCGTGACGTCACATGGACCTACGCACCAACACAAATGTACCGCTTTGCTGTAGGTATATCCCTACTCCCACAGTCCCACATAATTAATTCTATTTATTTCAAAAAGTAGTAGTAAATAGGTTTATTTTTTGCCTTTCGGCCTCAAAATGGGGTTACATGTGTTGTGTGTGTAAGTGTTTCTGGGACTGTTAACTCAAGATTGTGCTTTCGTTTTGACTTCTTGCTTCATCTTGTTCTTCTTTTTTCTCCTTCTTCTTCTCCCTTTAGTATCCCTTGGATCGTTGAATTTTCTCTTTTCAGCTCCTTACAGTCTTGTAGCATGTGACGCAGCGTCTCTCTAGCCCCGTTACATAGTCTGCATACTGTCTTTTTCCTCCTTCCAGTACTTGCTTCCCCGCTCTTCATTCCTACATCTGAACCTTGCAATCATGCTTTGATCTCTGCCTCCGTAGTTTCCGTTTAGGTAATTTGCTCTCTGGTTATCCCTGATTACTGCGTAATGTGTGTTGTATCTGCCTCCTTGTATTCTGTCGTACTGCCATTGAACCTGCTCTGCCCTGTCTCTTTGCGTTAGTTCCTCAGCAAACTCTCTTCCTATCCTTCTTTCTATTTCAATTTCTTGGATATCCACCATTTTTTGCCTGTAGTATGCGTCCCTCATTTCCTCCCATTTCGACTTTTTCTCTGCTTGCTTCGCGTCTATTTCCCTCCAGCATTCTTGTACTATTTTGTTCTTGTTCTCGTGTACCGTTTCGTTTTCTCCTCATATTTTATTGCTCTTTTCCCCGCTTCTATCCTTACTTTGTCCGTTTTTGTTTCCTCCAAAATTAGATATGCTGGTGTATTGAAGTCCAAGCCTAAAGTCCACCTTATGTATTTCTCCTGTATTTTCTCTACCTTTTCTGCTTCCATCCATCCCCAAATTTCTGACGCGTAAAACAAGATACTTTTCACTATGCTTCTGAATATTCTCACTCTTCTCTCAAAATTGTTCTTGAACATTCTTTGTCCTATTCCCCATATCTGCGCCATTGCTATTCTAGCTTTCTATATCACTTCCCTTATATGCATCTCTCTGCCCCCATTTTTCTGGAAATTATATCCTAAGTATTTGAACTCCTTTACTTCTTCCAGACTGTGCCCCTGCCAGCCCCATTCTTCTCTCTTATTCTTTCCTCTTCCTTTATGGAAAATCAGCACCTTAGGTTTCTCTGCGTTCAGTTGCAACCCTTTCCTTTCAAGGTATTTCTCGAAACTTCGTATCATGTCCTTAACATCCTTTGGTTCATTTGCTAGTAACGCTATGTCGTCCGCATATGCTAGAGTCCAGATTTTTTCTTTTCCTACTCTTACTCCTCCTGCTTGGTTTTTTCTCATGGTTTCCTCCAAGTCCGCTACATATATTGTAAGTAACGTTGCACTCACTGGGCATCCCTGTCTTACTCCTTTTGTTGTCCAGAATTTGGATGACATTTCTCCGTTTGCTTTTGTTTGAGCAAGAACGTGGAGCACCTACGTTCTTGCCTTTTGTTTAACGTGCGAGAAACTTAATCTGCGTGAAGTAGAATATTTAAGAGATAAAAAGGTTTAAATTGTAGAGTAATGGCGTCACAATAAACGAGCACGTTTATTACTAATACACAAGGACTTTCTCTAATTTCAACTAAACCTTGAAAACACACTTAATAACGCAAATTAACAATCACGCAAGTACGTGGAAAGGAACTTCTAGAAATTCCAAGCTAGTGGAGAATTATCGGAGCGCCGATAGCTCTTTGTTTTCGCGACTTTGATAATAGCGATGTTTACCGTAACGCGATTCACAGAGAAGAGAGCGATCGCGTAGACGGCACGGGCCAAGCCACCGGTTCGGGAGAGAGGACACCTGGCTAATCAACGCGGTCCACGTACATGTCGCGAGACAAAGCTAATTAGTGGGGTGAAACAATAGCTAACTAGTCCAGGTGTCAATCCCGAGATGGCCCGACCAGGCCGTCACCGCGATCGCCCAGCCGCGACACAGGGAATTAAAGCGAGTTCAAAACCCGCGCCGCACAGCGATAGCAAGCATGCGCATGTTTGGTCGCATCGCTGCGACCAATCCCAAACAGCTTTTATAGTATTTCTTGTTTCTTTATAAATTTCTCCGATTCTTATCCTCAAGCGTTTACTTATTTCCTTTCTCTTCATGATGTTTTGAAGTTTTACTCTATCCACTTTGTCGAATGCAGCGCTTAGGTCCGCGAAAAAGGTATACAGCTTCCCTCCTTTTTTCTGTATTTCTCTGTTAGCTACATAGTTCAGAATAAAAATGTTATCTGTTGTCGACCTACCGCTCCTGAATCCTGCTTGCGTTTGTGGTATTATGTGGTTCTTTTCCATTTCCTCTTTTAATCTTTTTTCTAGCACCATAGCATATATTTTGTACGCCGTGTTTAGGATCGTTATCTCCCGGTAGTTGCTTACCTTTTCTCTATCTCCTTTTTTGAATATTGGTGAAGTCACCCCTTCTGTCCACCTCTCCGGAAATCCTTCTCCCTTCCACACTCTATTGAAAATTTCTGTGATCCTTTTTACTATTTTCACGTTACCGTAAATCCAGGCTTCATTTTCTATTTTGTCTTCTCCTGCTGCTTTCTTCTTTTTTAATTTCCTGATTTGTTCTCTTACTTCTGCTTCTATTATTTCCTCTTCCTCTTCTCCTTCCGTGTTGTCTATTTCTTCCCACTCTCCTACTTCTTTTTTACAGTCGACGCCTTCTAGCAATATTTTAAAATGATCCTTCCATTCTTTTAACTCTATTTTATTGGAGATCCCTATTCTTTTCTTTCTTTGTTTATTTATATATTCCCAGATTTGATTTTCTTCCTTTAGTTGCATTATCTCATTTTCTGTATTTTCTTGTAATTCCCTCCTCCTTTCTTCGCACACTTTTTTGTACTCCCTTCTTTTCTTTTGGTAGTCTTCTTTGTCTCCTTTATCCCTTCTCCAGTTCCTCAGTGCTTTCCTGGGTTATCTTTTCTTTTTTGTACAATTCGCATTCCACCACTTAAAGCTGCCCAATTTCCATTATTTTATTTTTACTTCTTCTTTCCGTACTGCATTATTTATTTTTCCTACCATTTCTTCTACCATTTCATTCATCTCTGTCCTATTAAAGTTTATTTTGTTTAATTCCATTTGAAACTCTCTCTTTCCTTCCTCTGTCCAGACTCTTCTCTCTCTCTCCACTTCTCCTCCTGATTTCCCTCTCGTTCTCTCCTTTTATTTCCCCTATATAGTTCTGCTATCAGCGGCATATGGTCTGACTCAACTCTTTCTTCCACTGTGAATTTCTTGATATCTTCTTTCGCCTCGACATTTGTTAGTATATCTAGAGACGCGGTAGCGTCTCGACGCCAAGTACATGAAAGAAAAGACACCCTATATATGCCTGTCGCTGCCGTGTATCTTTACTCGACGCAAAGCTATTCCAACCTAACCTGAAACTTATTTCATTAATATCTCATCACGCCTGCAATATTTTCTATATTTAATGGCATTTTTCTCATGTAAACCATATATAAGCTTTCGAATGAGATCAATTTCAATAAAATCGGTCCACGCATGACAGAGATATCGTAATATCGTCTCATGGATCTGTCGAAAACGGTAAGATTCTTCTTCTCCTGATTCTCCAACCAAATTTTGTCGACATAATACGTATACTACGCGTTACACGCACACCTTCAGCCAAAAAGAAACTAACACATGTTTCGTTCTTCGTTCGTCGACTCTCGGGATTATTCGGCCGGGATCGTCGTCCGTCATTGTATATATATACCTATGTATACTATTTTGAATTTTATAATCTACCAAGTGTCATTTTCCTTCATAACCTGCAAGTGTCAAATAAGGTAAGTTGTCCGAATTTGAAATGTCACGAGTTTTTACACTAAATATGAGACTGAATTATTGTCTCAATTAACAAGGTAAGTCACGAAAATGTTTTAATAGACTTTTTTATGTATTCTTATAGAAATGAAGGGGACGCACAGACTTGGAAGTTGTCCGGAGAAGGTTTGACAGAGAATCATCTTCTTTCACATAAGTTTCTGGTAATTTGTACCGTGCATGCACAAAATAATATATTGTAACAAATTGGAATGCATTTAAATTGCCAGATATTTTTATACCGGCTATCTAGTGTTTTTATGTAAAGGTGATGGTATAAAAAAAAGGTAGAAATTGTATGTTTGCATAAGGTGTCTTCTATGAGTCGCTACACATTTTCAAAATGTATCGTTTAATAATATTGTTTCAGAACGCCCAGAGGAAACGAGATTTTTTATCTTTCAATGGTGATTCCGAAGATGATGGTACAAGCAATTTACAGGTTTTATGTTATTATAAGTTTAACGTAGGCAGAAAATCATTCTTTTGCCTTTTACGTGTCGCATTCATAGATCGACAACTAATTATAAGAGACTTACATTCCAAGTAATTTTATTTCATATGAAGATTCCATGAGTTTACAAAATTTGTATATATGTATGCGAAACTCTGTTTAAATACGTTTGATAATAAAAAGTTTCACAAAATTTAAATACCACGTGTCGATGTCACAGCAGAATACCTAATACCTATATAATTAAATACATAAATAATTACAGACACTATTATATGTAGATTCATGAATAAAATTATATGTATGCTATATAAGTAAGTATACTATTACAATGTTTAATATCTTCTGAAATACAATAGGACACGTTGGAACATATATTACGTACACGACATTAAGCATTTCTGAGAAATGTGACGTAATATTAATGTAAATTAGAAGATTAAGTCTCTTATTAATTAAAATATTCTACCTTTTTTAAAATTCAATTGGAATTAAATTATGCAGAAGTATCGTGCTCTGAAAGTTAGGATCCATGAACCGTAAGTTTAATGTGTATAAAATTCCATTTAATAATTCTTGTTTCGACATTAAAGGAAATTTTATTCGAATGTTTTTATAAATAATATATACCTACCTGTTGTCACGAAAATTTTTGTGCCGAGCGCGATGAATTAGTATGATGATCGTTAGTGGCAACGATCACTGGGGCCCCCAAGAATCCCAGTCATTCGGGCCTGTCGTACGGGTATGAGGCTGCACCGCACACTACTACAGTTTTCCCTAGCCGTGGCACGCACACGTTATCATTGGCTTTCAAGCTCTCCTTTCGCGCGGCTATGGTAAACTTCGTGGAGCCCGGACTCCCAAATAGCTCGATTTGGCCTTCGCTGACCTACAGAGTATAAAAGAGTTTGCGGCCGAGGATATAGATCCTCTTTAATAATGATATATTCAAAGAATCGTGCATATAAGGCATCATGGAGCGTGTAAAAAGATGGAAAATCTTTGCACCTGACAGTGGCGAACGCATTGCTCAAAATGGAAGTTCGTATGCTGAAATAACGAGATCCAAGTAGCGCAGCTTCCCCGAGTTTTTATTACTTTGAGCAACGCGTGCGATTCGATTGTCGGTACAAAGAGCCTCTTTAAAGATTGAATTATTAGAATTTATTTAATCGACAAATTTTTGAATTTATTTATTTTAATCGACAAATTGGAAATCCTGTAAGGATTATAAAAAAGTAAAAAAATGACGCCAAGAACATGAATTATCTTTGTAAAAAGAAGTGAGATCCCCATAAAAACTTTAAAAAAGTAAAAAAATACGCCAAGTACATGAAAATGTCGAGGACAAAATGAGTATTATCAAAAATCGCAAAAAAAAATAAAATATACATGAAAAAGTACAGTATAAAAAAAGATGTGAAATCAAAATGATCTGCAAGTACATCACAAAAAAAAAGAAATAATGTAATCACACAAAAAAAGAAAATAATATAATTACAATATAAAAAAATATGTGAAATCAAAATGAGCTGCAACTACATCACAAAAAAAGAAAATAATATAATTACAATATAAAAAAAGATGTGAAATCAAAATGAGCTGCAAGTACATAAAGGTGCTTTCCAACTGCGCTTAAGATGACACAACTATATACACAGCTAAAATGTTGTGTTCATAAATTTCATTACGCATATCGTGGACATTTTTTAATTAACTCATCAAAAAGAATCCCATTTAAAAACATTGTCGTAAATTAATTAATAGCTTAACAAAATTAATGATATACAAAAATTGCGCCAATTATAACAATGACTATTTATACAAAGAAAAACCATGTATTAAATAATATAACACAACAAAAGACAAAAAAAAAATGTCCGCGGCCTGGAAGTCAAATACTTGGCGTGGCCAGGCACGGTCAAGGTGTCGTTGAATAAGAAATATTTAAAAATGCAAAATAATGAAAGTGTATTCATATTGTCAGAGTTTTAAATGGACAAATTATCTGAAAGCCTGCGAGGGGGAAGATATGGGTATTGATGATCTCAGAATACCTTGCCTGGCCACGCCAAGTATTTGACTTCCAGGCCGCGGACATTTTTTTTTTGTCTTTTGTTGTGTTATATTATTTAATACATGGTTTTTCTTTGTATAAATAGTCATTGTTATAATTGGCGCAATTTTTGTATATCATTAATTTTGTTAAGCTATTAATTAATTTACGACAATGTTTTTAAATGGGATTCTTTTTGATGAGTTAATTAAAAAATGTCCACGATATGCGTAATGAAATTTATGAACACAACATTTTAGCTGTGTATATAGTTGTGTCATCTTAAGCGCAGTTGGAAAGCACCTTTATGTACTTGCAGCTCATTTTGATTTCACATCTTTTTTTATATTGTAATTATATTATTTTCTTTTTTTGTGATGTAGTTGCAGCTCATTTTGATTTCACATATTTTTTTATATTGTAATTATATTATTTTCTTTTTTTGTGTGATTACATTATTTCTTTTTTTTTGTGATGTACTTGCAGATCATTTTGATTTCACATCTTTTTTTATACTGTACTTTTTCATGTATATTTTATTTTTTTTTGCGATTTTTGATAATACTCATTTTGTCCTCGACATTTTCATGTACTTGGCGTATTTTTTTACTTTTTAATCTATTACCGTACTGCCTCCCGGTCCCGTATATGTATACTCTCCTTTATCGTCTCCCTCCATATTCCCGTTCAGAATATTCCATCCTCTTTCCTCCACCATCTCTAATAACAACTTTCTCTCTGTGTTTTTAACTTTATCTTTTGATCTCCTTACGTCCTGCTTTTCTTCTATTCTAAAATAGCCCCCTTCCTGTCCAATTCCCGCATTGAAATCTCCTCCGATTATCAGTTTCTCCACTTCCCTCTCCTCTATTATCTGGTTTAGCTCTTCTTTCGTCTCCTTCATATCTCTGCTGTATACTGTTACCCATAAAAAAAAACTTCAAAGAAGTAAAAAAATTACGCCAAGTACATGAAAAATCAAATATCGTAATCCTCTTTATTTTTCCCCTAGGGGTTACAATCTCCCATACAACCTCTCCTTTACATCAGTCCTGATAATCTATCTTATCATTACCTTAGTCTAACTTAACCTAAACTTATCCTACCCTAAACTTATCTTACCCTACTCTATCTCTCTCGCTCGCTCTCACTCCCCCGTCCCCCGGACCTCCGCTTCCGCTCGCTTCCCCTCTCACTCCCATTCCTCCATTCTCACCCCCTCCCCTCCCCTCATACACCGCTCTTTTTTCCTCCAACTTCCTCATCCATCCCCCCCTCCCTCAACCCCTAACACCTCCCTCACCACCTCTTGCCATCCCTTCTCAATCCCCCATCCTGTGCACACCTCCCAGATGTGCTCCCACGACTCCTCCTCCTGCCCACACATTCTGCATCTCCTCTTTTCCCCCTCCTCCCAATATCTCCCCCCCTTCATCTCGTTACCTAACCCAAATCTCGCCACCCTCCTCCACCTATCCTCCCCCACCCTTTCTTCAAATACCCCGGTAGCCTCGTCCCTTTTACTCTCCCGTACCACTTATTATAATTCGCCTCTCTATTTCACCTCCACCTCTCCTCTTCTTGCATCCTTCTCTCCCTTTCTACCAACTCTTCCCCCTTATTCCCCCGTTAACTCTTTCCCCCTCAATCTCCTCCACCGTCCACCCCCTGTCCCTAAAATACTGCTCCCTTTCCTCCTCCCATCCTTGCAGAACCCTTCCCCTCCTCATCCTCCTCTTCATTTCCTCCCAGCACTCTCTTGCCAACTCCCCCCCTTCCCCTCCTCCAGCTTCCTCTCGTATCCCCATGCCCTCATTCCCGCCCCTCCCTTCATCAACCCCCTCTGCAGTTCCTCCCTTACCATGTATCCTGGGGTATTCCGGTCCACTCCCAACACCCACTTTAAATACCTCTCCTGCAGCCCCTCCACCTTTTCCCTACCTTTCCACCCCCACACCTCCACCCCATAGCTAGTTACTGCCCACACCAACTTATCAAACAGCCAAAGCCTTCTTCCCCAATCCTTCCCAAATTTCCTTTTCCCAATCCCCCATACTTGCCCCATCACCGCAGCCCCCTTTCTTACCCTTTCCTTCACATGTTCCTCCTGTCCCCCATTCCCCATCAGCGTGTATCCTAGATACTTAAAACTCCTTACCTCCTCCAACTCCTTTCCCTTCCACCTCCATACTACCTTGCTCCACCTGCCCCCCTTCTACACCTCATCACCTTCGTTTTCTCCACATTGACCTGCAGCCCCTTCCCCTCTACATACTTCTCCAGCTTCCCCATCATTCCCTTCATTCCTTCCACATCCTCCGCAAGAACCGCTACATCGTCCGCGTAGGCCAGCGAGTAAATTTTCCTATCCCCCAGCTTCATCCCCCCAACCTCCCCTCCCCCGCTCTTCATCCATGTCCGCGGTCAACAGTGTGAATAGCGTTGGGCTTAGCGGGCACACCTGCCTTACCCCCCTTGCCGTCCAAAACCTCTCCCCCTCCTCCTCCCCTACCCTGACCCTTCCTATCGTTTCCCTCAAATCCTCCTCACACCTCACTACCAACCCTTCCCTCACCCCCCTTTTCCTCATAGCCTTGGCTAACACCTCTCTGTCCACTGAGTCAAACGCGGCCTTCATATCGACAAACAACACCACGAACCTCCTCTCCTTCCTCCCAATTTGCCTGTTTATCAGGTAGTTTAGTGTGTATATGTTGTCGATACAGCCCACCCCCCACCTAAACCCCGTTTGACTCGGCGGCAGCAGCTTCTTTTCCTCTACCTCAGCCCTTAGCCTCTCTGCCAGAACCGACGCGTATATCTTATACGCCGTCTGCGTTAATGTTATCCCCCTATAGTCTTCCACCCTTTCCCCGGCCCCTTTCTTCAGCACCGGAACCACCACCCCTTCCTTCCACCCCTCCGGCCACCCTTCCCCCCTCCATACCCTGTTACACAGTACCCACAACCACTTTTTCACCTCCTCCCCTCCGTACTTCCACACCTCATTCTGTATCCCATCCCCACCCCCCGCCTTCCCGTCCTTTAGATTCTTCACCACCCTTCTTATTTCCTCCCTTCCTATCTCCCTCTCTCCGTCCCTCCCCCTCACCCTCCCTTCACCTTTCAGCACCCTCCACTCTACCCCGCCCAGCAGTCCCCTAAAATACTCATCCCATTCCTCCATTTTTATTCTTTCATTCACCCTCCTTCTCCTTCCCCTCTCTCTGTTCACCACCTTCCACACCTGTCCTTCTGTCCTCACCCCCTCTAGTTCCCCTTCCCAACGCTCCATCTCCTTCTTCTTCTTTTCCTCACACATCCTTTCATAAATCCTCTTCCTTTCTCTGTACTCCCTCCCATTTCCTCCCTCCCTCCTCCACTTTCTCAACTCCTTCCTCACCTTTTTCTTCTCCTCCCTACACTCCTCATCCCACCAGCCTCCCTTCCTTTTCCTCTCCCCCCCTACTTCTGACTTTCCCACCGCTACCTTTATCCTTTCCCTCAACTCTCTCCACTCCTCATCCACCCCCCTATCACCCTCCTCCCTCTTCCCAAACCTCTCCATGAACACCATTCTCCCCTCCTCAGTCCAATTTCCTCTTCCCCCTCCCTTCTTACTACCTTCCTTCTTCCTCTCTACACCACCCTCACCCTCTCCCCTCACCCAGATCACCAACGGCTGATGGTCCGAGTCCACTCTCTCTCCCACTTCTACCCTCTCCACCTTCTCCCGTGTGTCTTCATTCCCAATTACATAATCTATTACCGTACTAGACCTCCCTCCTGTAAATGTCCACTCCCCCTGCTCATCCCCCTCTACACCCCCGTTTAGAATTGTTTAGACGATTGCCTGGTGAGGCGGTGTGGATCGCCACTGGGAACGGCCAGGGAAGGGATGCACTCCACAGGGGACTTAACGTTTCCTCTCACGGCACGTTTATTTCGCCGAACGTGGGCGTCGTTACAAAATAGACGAACACTCCACACAAATGACGAACACTCACTCACGATACTCGACAAACACGACGGACACTCAACGGAAAGTATATACAGGGCTATATACAATGAGCGCTGGGCGCGAATAGCTCGAAGGGCCGTTTTCGAAGATTCGAAATTCGTGGGTCGCTGGGCGACAAGGAGATTCCGTAATAATCGTGCGTGCGAGAGCGTGTTGTCGTCGGAGCTGTTCCTCGAACTCACTGCCGGATTCTTGGAAGCGCGCAGCGCTCGAATCCGGGCAAAAACTTATGACGTAGGTAACCGTCTTACCGGACGGTGTGTCATCGTGTTTACACGCTCTCGCACGCACGTTCAAAATCCGCCGATCAGCTGTTGCTCTGATTTCGGCTGCAACAAGAATGCTCCACCCCTTTTCTTCCAGGAAATCGCACAACCTTCTCCCATCACCATTTACCTCCTTATCTTTTGATCTCCTACTCCCCCGCCCCCGTCCCTCAACATCCTCCCATCCAAATACCCACCCTCCTTCTTCCCCTGTCCTAGCATTGAAATCCCCCCCTATTAACCCCCTCACCCCCCACTCCCTCTCTTCCATCCACTCCCCTATGTCTTCCAGCTTCTTTTGAAGGTCTCCATTTACATATACCCCCACTATCCTCCACCACTCCTCCCCCAACCACACCGTTTTCGTCATGATCCCTTCCCTTCCCCCCTCCCCCTCCTCTACCACTTCCAACCCTTTCCTCACCCCCGTCAACATTCCTCCTATTGCTCTACCCCTCTTCCTCTCCCTCCGTGCCCACTGTCTAAACCAGACATATCCCCTGGGTAGCCTCCTTTCTATATATCCCCACCCCCCCTCCTCTATCCATGTCGCCCTCATTACTATCACATGCCACTCCTCCAAACCTTTCCAAAACTCCTCGTCCTTATTCCTCAACCCCGCCACATTCCAGAATGCAATCTTGTGCATACACCGCTTCCCTCCCCTTCCCCCACCCCCTTACTCTCCTCTCCCTCCCCCCTTTCCCTTATCCCTCGCTTCCCTGTTCTTCCACCCATCTTTCCCTCAGTTCATCCCATCTTCTCATCTTTCCGTTTACCCATATTTTCATATACCCCACCTGTACCTTCTTTCCCCCCTCCTTTTCCCTCATTGCCTCTCTTTCCATCTTCCATCTCGCCTTTCTCTCCTCCTCCGTCAGATCATCATCTATCCTCTCTTTCCTTCCCCTCAGTTTTTTGAAAAATCAAATATATCACAAAAAATAGAAGATAATAAAATCACAAAAAAATAGAAGAAAATATATAATCACAAAAAATAAATGATAATAATACTTACAAAATAAAAAAATATGTGAAATCAAAATGAACTGCAAGTACATAAAGGTGCTTTCCAACGGCGCTTAAGATGACACAACTACATATACACAGCTATAATGCTGTTGTTTGAGATGAAAATGGATGGTGAGAGTTGAGAGGAGAGGAGTCTAAGACAGGTTAGAATCACTTGATCACTTCTTGCGGTGAACAGTTTGTCGATTTATTTAAAAGACTTGATGAGTCGATGAGCGTGAGTGTACACTGAGAAATGTTTACACTTGAGAAGTCTGATGCAGTGATATTATTTATCGCGGCACTGAGGTGAGAATGTGAATTCTACGCGACCACGCGTTGCGCCACGTGGTATCCACACAATTATATTAATTGTGTGGAATTATGAGAGTTCAATTGAGCAGAGATATTGCACAAATTATCGTGCGGTGAGTAGCACTGCGAATGAGGTGAGCTGACTGTGAGAGAAACCAAAAATATGTAACAATTCGCGACGCGATAATTCAATGAACTTTCTTAGTACAAAGCACACAAGAGAAGAAAAACGAATATGGCCGCTAGCCGTTGCGCGTCTTCACTCTTCTCCTAGAGCACCGTGCGGCATCCCGATTGGCTCATCGATCCGAGCTGATTGGTTCATCGATTGCGGCGACAGTTGATCGATCGCCGCTGATTGACGGCTCGCCAATCGATCAGCGCTGCTGAATCGCGGTCCGCGAGGTGCTGCCATGAGAATGAGTGTGGCGGCGTGGGAAACTATTTTTATTCCCAAACAGCTGTGTTCATACATTCCATTACTCATATCGCGGAAATTTGTTAATTAACCCATCAAAAAGAATCCCATTTAAAAACATTGTCGTAAATTAATAGCTTTACAAAATGTATGATATACAAAAATTGCGTCAATTGTATCAATAGCTATTTATACAAAGAAAAAAATGTATTAAATAATATTAAGCAGATATTTATACAAATAAATATTTTAATACGAATAAATATTTTATTCAAAATACTTGGCACTGCGCCCCGAATTGGTGTTGCTAAACTGAATAAATATGTATAAATTGTATTAATCTTTTTCTATTTTTCTTGTGCGTGCATTCGTGATTATGTGTATGTGTGCGTGTGCATATGATACGTATGATATTAGAATTAAATATATGTAGAATAAATCTAACTGCGTTTCTAATATGTGTATGGATATGTTTATGTATTTTAGATTGTAAGGGAGTTATTGTAAATTATTAATACTAAAACTATTAACCTTTTTTCGGTTTCGCAGCGCCAAGTATTTTGAATAAAATATATATTCGTATTAAAATATTTATTTGTATAAATATCTGCTTAATATTATTTAATACATTTTTTTTCTTTGTATAAATAGCTATTGATACAATTGACGCAATTTTTGTATATCATACATTTTGTAAAGCTATTAATTTACGACAATGTTTTTAAATGGGATTCTTTTTGATGGGTTGATTAACAAATGTCCGCGATATGAGTAATGGAATGTATGAACACGGCATTTTAGCTGTGTACATGTAGTTGTGTCATCTGAAGCGCAGTTGGAAAGCACCTATATGTACTTGCAGCTCATTTTGATTTCACATATTTTTTTATTTTGTAAGTATTATTATCATCTATTTTTTGTGATTGTATATTTTCTTCTATTTTTTTGTGATTTTATTATCATCTATTTTTTGTGATATATTTGATTTTTCATATACTTGGCGTAATTTTTTTACTTCTTTGTAGTTTTTTTATGGGTAAAATATTTCTTTTATAATTTTTAAAATTTATTAGATAAAATAAAAATATACTACACTGATAACCAGATCTGGCAGCAGAATCTGACTTCCGCACCGTAGTCGTCTGTGTCCGCATTTGGCTGCGTTCTGAGGTGCAGATTCTGATGTCCGATGCCTGATGTCAGATCGGCAGCAGATGGACAGCAGATTCTGCCGTCTGCTAGGCACAGCCAACAGCGCCATCTGAGGGCCAGAATTTTCAAACAATTCCCTACCCGTGACGTCACATGCCCGTCCCTACCCTTACATAACCATCAAGCAGATTCTATATACTTTATATTAAATAATTAATTCTACTTATCTAAAAAAATATTTAGTTTTGAATAAAAAAGAGGATCGGTGATTACAATTGTTACAAAATAAGTTGTGCATATAAATACAAAGAGGGACACATTTAAATTTAAATTTACAAATCCAAGTCCCGTAACCACTGGTACCTAGTAGGGGCAATATCAGAAAATTTCATTCAATATTTTGGACATCTTTTTTGTGGAAAAGCATCATATTTCCTGTTGTGTTAGCTCTGAAAACAAACACAATATTAGTATAAAATTAAACGTAACGTATGAATAAACAGGATACATGCGATACTTACATCAGCTCCATCTCCACACAGTACACACCCTAGCCGATCATGCAAGCTCCTGCGAACATTAACATTTTTAAGAAAACATGTGTTAAAATATTATCTACTAAACAAGACGCTAAACATTCGCACTTCGCGCATAACCATACTTTTCTGTCTTGCAGATGATGTGAATGTCGATTTCCGCGACGGAGATAATTGGAAATTATTCAATTTCATAATTACCTTTGCCTTCTGGATACGTCGAGATATTGATGGATGAAATTACTTGGAATATTCTTTGATTTGGCCGGCACTGATTGCCACTGCCAGTGACTGCCACCACAAAAACGAACGCAAACTGGACGTAGAGTCTTGACCAACGCTCTTCAAATCGACACTCGGAATGGCTGCGCCATAGTGCCGAAACTGAAGTGCTAACACAACAGGAAATATGATGCTTTTCCCCAAAAATATGTCCAAAATATTGAATGAAATTTTCTGATATCGCCCCTTGTTTAACGGAATGCCTGATGAGGCGTGTGGATTGCCACTGGTTGGCCAGAGAAGGGATGCACTTCAACGGTGATTGACGAAAACTTCTTTATTCAGCACGTGGGCTTCGTTCACACGAATGACGAACACTCCACAGAGAGACAGCACGTGGCAAATACGACTCACAATTCACACGAAACAAAGATATGTACAACTATGTACAAAGCGCAGGGCGCGAGGGCTCGTGAAGCCGTTTTAAAGTTCGTTATAACCGTGGGTCGCTGGGCGACAAAGAATAACGGTAATCCGTGCGTGCGAGAGCGTATTGATGATAACAAGGTGATCGAGGAACTAACTGCCGGATTCCTGGAAGCACGCAACGCTCGAATCGGGGCAAAAACGCGTGACGTCGGCAACCGTCTTACCGGCAGAGGTGTAAGATGCGAAGATTTCCGACTGCAGCGCCGCCTGCGGTGGAGTAAGGAATCTCAGCTTGTGATATCTCCGCTCTATAGAATAATATTCTTTGGTAGTTTCGTGCTATGCAAGATGCGAAGAATTGAAGATTTTCTACTTCAGCGCTCCGCTTGTACATTGTTGGTACTACATTACGCGGGCTTTCTTGGCGGGATACCGTAACGGACATACGCGAACGTAGAGTAACCGTCATTCGTAGTCCTGTGTACAGTGCGTGTGGTCCATCTTTTGAAGACATCAACTAAACAGGTAAGTTTTTTTTTTCATTAATTTATATCCTTTCCTCTTCTTTTTTTTTATTTGTCTTTTTCCTCTGTCTGTTTTTCTGGTTTTTATAATGAATTCTCCTACAGCGAAACGCAAATATAGTTCGAGAACTTTTCTTCGCCAATGGTTAGAGCGCGATGATTTTAAACCTTGGCTACAACGCGTTTTTAACGACGACTCCAAATTTCATTGTTCCGCGTGTTGTAAAAATTATACGATTAATAGCGGGTTATCAGAAATTAAAAATCATTTTGGTACAAAATCACACGCCGAGAACGTTTCTAAATTATCCGCACGTAACAGTGCTGCTTTTGATGATTTTGATGTGAGTGATAATCCCGAAAATATTCAGGAGAAGATTCAGATTGCTGAAATTGCTTTGTGCGCTTTTTTTGTCGAGCACAATATTCCATTTCACATTAGTGCTTATTTAATTGGCCTTCTGAAGGTTATATTTCCAGATTCGTATATAGCCAGTAAATTAACCTTGAGCCGCTTAAAATGCAACAAAATTATTACAAACGTGCTTTCTAAAGTAGAAGTAAGTAGAATTATTGAAAGTGCTCGACATCATAAATTTTCTATATTTCTTGACGAAAGCACAGATATTTCTAACGTAAAATGGCTCACTCTTTTAATTAAATACGTAAATTCGGAAACTTCTGCAGCTTTTACAGAATTATTAGAATTATTAAAATTAGACGCCATAGATTGCTCTGCAGAAGGTTTATTTTCAGCATTTGAGAAAGCATTGCACAAAAAGCAAATTCCTGTGCAGAATGTAATTGGACTCACATGTGACAATGCATCAGTGATGATCGGGCGCTTTTCCTCATTTTGTTCAAAACTTAAAACGAGGTGTCCTTCATTAATAACATTCAATTGTATTTGCCATTCCGCGGCATTTGTATCTAGTAAAGCATGTTCAGAAATCCCAAGTTATATTGAAAAATTTATTTGAAATTTAACAGTTTATATTAATATTAGCGCCAAACGGTCGGCGAATTTTGCTAATTTTCAAGAATTTGTTAATAATAATTAAAAAAAAAATTTTAAATTGTGCGAGACGCGTTGGCTAGCCATGCACGCTTGCGTAGCACGCATTCTGGAATGTTGGGATTCGTTAAATCTTTTTTTAATTTCGGAAGTATTTGAAAATCAAAAAAACGATACGGCTGATAATCTACTTTGCGATATAAAAAAAATAGAAACAAAAGCTTATCTTTTGTTTCTTAAATATATTTTAAGTTATTTCAATTCCTTCAACGCGTTTTTTCAAACCCGCAGGACAGCCGTTCATTTATTATATTCTAAATCTAGACTTTTGTTTCAAGATTTGTGCGGACATATTTTAAAATCAGAATATTCAACAATAAACGACTCGATGTTTCACATAGATTTTTTTTCCGGTAACAATTTGTTAGACTTGAAGGACATTTGCCTCGGTTTTGAGTGTGAACATTATTTGAAGGATCATGTCGATGATAATACTTCGCCCCAGGAAACGTTTCTTGAAATTAAAAAATGTTGCTTAGCTTTTTACATTAGAGCCATTACCGAGATAATAAAACGTTTCCCTTTAAAAGATACATTTTTAGGCAGTTTGCAAGTTTTTGATTCGAAATTAGCACTTTTTGATAGTAATAGAGACTATACTTTGAAAAATTTAATTTACGTTGCACAAAAATTAGGATCTTTTGACCACTTAAAATTAAAAGAAGAATGGAATAAGTTGTATTATACTTTCGACAAAGTGCAATGTCAAGAATTGTCACAGCTGCGCTTTGATGACATATAGGTCCAAATTAATTCTGCGAGTGATAAAGATAACAATCTTCTGTTCCCAGTCTTGAAACAACTCGTGAATGTTGTAAGGAGTCTTCCTCACTCAAATGCAGAAGCAGAAAGAATTTTCTCTATTCTGACCGATGTCAAAACTTGTAAAAGAAGTAAACTTAGTCATGATTCTGTAAATTCCATTGCCGTGATTAAAACAGCTTTTACAGCCCGCGGAGAAACTAGTTCTACAATTTCGATTGGCCCAAGTCATTTTACATTAATGTCAAGTAATAATTTATATTCGTAGCCATTAGTTTCGTTTTTATTCAAATTTTTAATAATATTTTGGAATTAAATTTGTGTTTGTGGTTTATATTTGCAATCGTTTCGCTTTCTATCTAAACGTTTTTTTCATTCTTGCTTGATATCTATTCATTTAATATTTCTCAACTGATTTTTTCCTCTTTTCAAAGGTGTGACATGCTTAATCACTTAGGGACAAGTTTTTCATCCTTATAATGTTTACTTTTGTTTGACTTTAGATATCTTAAAAGTTTCTTCAATAAAATGTCTTTAATATATTATTCAAGTAAAATTCGTAAATTCTTCTCAGAATCTTATATATGTATAAATACTGTTTCTATATGTTCATTACTTCTCATATTTTTGCGTTCCTTAATTTTTTTAATATTATTTCATTTCATTTCTTCTCATACCTTATGAACTCTTTTTGAATTCAAGATTTTAGTCATTCTTTTTGATTTCTCCCTAAGTATAGGGAATTTTAAATGAATATTTTTAAAATTGTGTCCCAACTATTGATGCTGCATGAACTTTTCCTTCCTCCCTACTGTGATATCGTGGACAAAGCATGTGACACCATTTTTTCCCTCCCTATGCGTCTCTACCTTGTCGTGGTGGGTGGGCTTAGGGTACGCCTTACATTTTCCATATTACCTTATAATTTTTGATAATGTTGTGTGATGCATCATGGGCATGCAATGACTCTCTCAGAGATGTTTTATTCAAGTTATTACAGTTAGATATGTATTTTGTGAAATGCATGGACGTACTTAACTAAAAGATGACGCTCGTTTGCAATTATTTGAACAGTATGTACAAGTATTACATATTATATTAGATTATACTGTAATAATTTTTTTTAGTTACGAAATAGTCCTGGTATGGCTGACATCCACAACAGCAGTAACAGAACAGAAACCGAGCACAATAAATGGTTACGAAAATGCAATCGAAAAGCATATTGTACAATTTGTAAAAGTAATTTTAAACTTAATAACATTCCGCGGCACTCAAAATCCAAAAATCATATGCGTAAATTATTGAATATTGGAAAAGTGAATTTGCATTTACCTGATTATATATCAAAATGTACCGAAGACAAAAATTTGAAAAAATCACTCAATCGTATAAAAAAAAAGTTCAGCAGATTGTTGATAGTGAAACCTCAAGAATTTGATATAATGGATGCAAATAGCATTAAAAATATGTATGGAATAGTTTTATACGACAAATTATTTGAACTGATTAGAAATAATTACTTTCATATAACTATACAACGTATTTGCAATGACGTCTATAAAACAAAATATTTTATCAATGCTACAACTCTTTCATTACATTCATTTATTAGGTACGAAATCGTAATTGGTACCCCATAAACATGACTCATGTATGAAAGAAGCTAATTCCCTTTAATTCACGAAAAACATTCTCACGCAAAGATTGTGAAATCAACTTTGCTAATTCCAATTGTATTCTCGTTCTTCGTTCGAACATTGATTCCTCTGTCACTTTTTATACTTGACATTCCTTTATTGGCCACAAATCAATTCAGTGCTCAGATTTTCAGCTTCGGTTTTAAGGAATTAGCGGGCGTTGTATAAGAAAAAATTGCTATTAATCTATTACCGACTTTGATTCGTTTAAATTAGTCTCTACCAAGTTTTTATTATTTTCCATCGTAAAACGATTTTCATACGACATTTTTAACAGAAGATGTCTCTCTTATAAAAGTTTTTGTGTCAACTACAGGCCTCGCCCGCTAATTCCTTAAAACCGAAGCTGAAAATCTGAGCACTGAATTGATTTGTGGCCAA
Organism: Andrena trimmerana; assembly: GCA_951215215.1. Classification (NCBI taxonomy): domain Eukaryota; kingdom Metazoa; phylum Arthropoda; class Insecta; order Hymenoptera; family Andrenidae; genus Andrena; species Andrena trimmerana. The sequence continues at coordinate 23,285,915 of OX578061.1, forward strand.
TAAAGGAATGTCAAGTATAAAAAGTGACAGAGGAATCAATGTTCGAACGAAGAACGAGAATACAATTGGAATTAGCAAAGTTGATTTCACAATCTTTGCGTGAGAATGTTTTTCGTGAATTAAAGGGAATTAGCTTCTTTCATACATGAGTCATGTTTATGGGGGGGGATTTCATCACTTTTTTTTTCATAATTTGTGTATTTTTGTTGTGTTGATCTTATCAAGCTAATGTACCGCCGGTCACTCTCTAGGAAATTTCACCACAAAGAAAACGTATAAATGCGAGGAAAGAAATTTATTACTTAATAAATTATAAATAAATTAACAATATTAAGTTAATAAACTTTTCCGCCTTGACGGCTGTCCTCCTGACCGCCACGGCCCCGACCACGATCACGGCCTCGGCCACGATACTGTGCGTGGATATTAACGTATGCGAATTTTACATGTTCGTTTACGTTATACTCAGATATGTTCCTTTTTTTTAATAAGTTTATTAAATATTTTCTAATTAATCCTACCTTTAACCTTGATTAAATATGTAAATTATGTTATACGTGTTGTAATACGTATTCAGTGGATTGGTGGATTTTGTGTTAAATTCGAGTTTTCAGATATGTAGCAAACATACAAGAAGCAAACAGAGGATCGAAGCTGAATAAAATCGTGTAAACGTATGATTTTTTTTCAATTTTGCCGTTGCAGAAAAAGAATATACACATTTTTGGTGTTTTTGGGCCATTTCGTTTGATTAATTTTGTCGTTGTCAATACATTTCCATGCTGATCTACCATCACGTATCATGCATGAATATGAACCGTTCTGGGGATGAGGATCGTTATGAAATACGGCACTTAGTAATTTATATTTTTTATTACATATTGATATTGGTTGTGGGGCAGCGGTAATTTTACAATTAATTTCTTTAATAATGTTGCCATTTTCATCATAAGAGAACAACAACAATTGCATTATAATAATTATTGGCGGAGTAGTAATTTCAATTTTAGTAAATATTTGCTCAGAAAATTGTTTGCACAGTTTTTGCGAACTTGATTTCCAACCAATCGGTAAAGGAATATTAACATAATCTTGTAAAGGTGTACCTTTCTTTGACTTTAAAAACAATTCTTTAACTGTCAAGGGGAGAATATAATGTCTGTTAGTGGTTGTTTCTTTATGAGAACATTTTCTGCAGTGTACAGATGTTGTCATTTCAAATTGAACTATTTTTTGGAGCCCTTGTAAATTATTGCATAATGCTAAAAGAAATTCAGATGCGTCTTGTTGAATCTTTTGCAAAAATTTGCCTCCTATGAACCTCCCGCCATTATCGCGCGAGATCTTCTTTACCATCGTGACGTTTCAAAAATGTTAACAACTAGCAGGTTATGATTGAATGACAGCCAAGTGACATTTATATAAATTATGCTTTCGAGGCGACACCTACTGGCGTCAAGTGGAGGAGGAAAACGTGACGTCATACCTCGTAATTTTAAAAGTGTCACTTTTATAACTATTAATTCAGAATAAATCTTATATCTTTTAGACAACTAGCTTGATACATTAAGTAAAACGACATATGGGTTCGAAAAAAAAAAATTATTCGCTCAATCATGTAAAAACTAGAGCTCTTACTTTTGACCCGTCGGGTACCCGGGTAGTTGAAAATTACCCGAAACAACTTCAAGCCATTGAATGTAGTATTGTCTGTGGTATAGTCTGATGTTAGCCAAATATGATTGAACAATACCACATTCAATGGCTTGAAGTTTTTTCGGGTAATTTCCGGCTACCCGGGTACCCGACGGGTCAAAAGTAAGAGCTCTAGTAAAAACACGGGACTATGTCATAAAATAAGATAATAAGGCTAAAATAGCTCCGACGACCTGTCAATTTCGCTATCTTTCGTGTATAGATACACGGTCGCTCAGTGTGCCTATGGGTAGAGGGGAAGGGGGAATTAGCTTCCAGACGCGACCGCGTCTGTTGATTATGTCAATTATTTTATACGAAAATTATAAGAAAATAAATTTTATTCAATTTTAATAAATTGTTCTCTGTAATAATTGTAACTGTACAAGTAAGTATCGGTGCCCATAGCGTATGCTAAAGCGTCTATCGTCAATGTCAACGGTTTATTGCAATTCGGATATTGCAAAATCCTACGTGTATCGTGAACGAAAATCCTTTATGAGCGAAAATAGGGAAAAAATTTATTTAACTTTTTTACGTAGTATTTAATTCCCTGTGAGATTCATTTAGAGAATCTTTTTAATTTGTACGAATAACGAATATTTATACTAAATAATACGAAAAATTATAGAACTATAAGAGGTAACTATCATTATTCATGAACCGATTGGGTTAAAAAATTAACCAGATTTAAAGATGAAAATATGAAATCTAAATATAAAGTTTTATTAAAATCTATTGAGCCATTTAAACGCAATTGTATTAACAAACATTCGAGATTTTGAAAAAATCTATTTTTTTAATAGTCTCAGTGTGATCAGGAGATCCTAAAACGTGTATTTCCGCAATAAAAATTTTGTCGAAATTTTTTTTCGTTACGAGAATATCTGAGTCGGATAGTGAAAATATCCGGGAAGCCAAAATCGCATTACGGTGGCTCGTGCCGCTTGCCAGCGACCAGGGTTGCCGTTTACCGTCCGAGGCCTGTAAGAGTGAAGGAGTCCGTGATAGGTACAGCATGAGTAAGTAAGACGAAAGACCCCCGAACGGCAACCTTGCCGGCACTAGAATCTCAACGTTTCAAGAGCGAGAGAGAAAGGCTCATATTCATCGTCCCTCTCAACTCCCGAAATTGTCCGAAGTCATCCGAAGCGCTGGGCTCACATACGCGCGGATCGTGGAGTTGTTTATGTGCATGGTGGGGGAAATTCTCGATACTCCGGCCATTAACATTAGCATCACTGAATAGAGTACGGACGAATGAAAACTATCAAAATTTCCTCACTCTACCGCAAGCGACGCTGCACCTCTGGCAGTCAGTGCCGGCAAGATCGAAGAATATTCCACGCGATTCTAAAATTCTGGGTATCAATATCCAGATATCCACTGCACAATTGGCTGGCAGGATATATAGGGGTAGGGATACACCTACAGCAATAACGCTACATTTGTGGTGGTGTGTAGGGACGGCCATGTGACGTCACGGGTAGGGAATTGTTTGAATAGTCTGGCCCTCAGATGGCGCTGTTGGCTGTGACTAGCAGACGGCAGAATCTGCTGTCCATCTGCTGCCGATCTGACATCAGGCTCTGACATCAGGCTCTGCACCTCAGAACGCAGCCAAATGCGACTACGGTTCTGACGTGCAGACTCTGCTTTCTCGTACCAGAGCCTGCTACCAATCTGATGTCAGATTGGCAACAGATGGTTATATCTGGGATAGTTTTTCAAATATTTTTTTCTTTACAAATATATACAGGGTGTAAACAGTATACGTAGCAATATTTTAGGAGGTGGTAGGGGAGGTCCAATGGAACATAAAAGTCCTATGACATAATGTCCGATCGGTCTCCATTTTACAGTAATAATGCCTCAAAGTTAACATGTCTATATGCTAAACTAATAGTCGCAGGATTCCATAATTTTGCACATACATTGGAGACCACCAGTAGAGTAAAATGGTCTGAATACATTTTGTTGTATCTCGTATAGTTTTGCTGTTATAAAGGTTTAAACATCGGAGATGTTTGTGGGAAAGATCGTCGCTACACGCACACAGATGAGCCGTAGCACAAAGACCGCCCGTTGTGAGCTGTTCAAGATGACCCAGTAACCAAGTAACGTTGGGCCCCTTACAGTAGCGGTCCCATTGAGGATCTGTTTGCAGTAGCGGAGGCTAGAAGATAAAAAACAAGTGAACGAAAACTCTACACGTGTTCTTAGGTCAGGTGCGCAGTGGTGGCAATTTATTGCGTGACAGTTTTGATGCTAACGAAAAATGCATTGATTTACATGGAACTAAACTCCTTTGACGACGTGACTGCAAAACGTGTTGTTTTTTTTCAGAAAGTGATAAAACTGTTTCTTTCCTTTTAGTGTGACTAAACTGTCACGCATCAAGCTACTGTCAATGCGTGGCTACTCTGACCTGAATGTGTAGTAAAGAAATACAAATTTCGCTACCTACATTTATTTACAAAAGATGCTCGAAATGGTTGCCGTTTGCATCCAGACACGCCTGACACCGACGCAACCAATTGTCGCGAACGCGGGCGAATATTCCAGGCTGCTCGCGTATAACGTTACCAGCATGAAATACTCTACCTCGCAATTCCTCTAAGGTTTCAAATTCGGTGTCGGTGTATACTAACGATTTCATGTGGCCCCATACGTAAAAATCCATTGGATTTAAATCTGGGCTTCTTGGCGGCCACGCAACCGCACCATTCCGTGCAATTACACGGTTCCCCCATATTCGTTGTATAGCTGGTATAGCTCTTCCCATTTGGACTAGGGCGCCGTCGTGAAGAAGCCACATATTTCTTCGGGTGGCCAGGCAAACATCTTCTAGCAGAAGTGGCAAATCCCGTCGAAGAAATCTAGCATATTTTGCGCTATTTAGACGCGCCGGCAAAATATGCGGTCCGAGGAGATGATCGCCTACTACCCCAGCCCATATGTTTAGCCTCAGCTCGTGCCGGAAGTGCCCCGTCACAATATTGTGGGGATTCATGGGTCCCCATGCGTGGGAATTGTGGAAATTAAATATTCCAGAACGTGTGAACGTTGACTCATCTGCTGCGAGTACGATCGTAGGAAACTGGTCATCTTCTTCCACTCTATCGAGGAACCACCGGCAGAAAGTCCGCCGTCTCTCAAAATCCCCTGGTAATAAATTTTGCACCCGTTGTGAGTGATAAGGGTATAAGCCTATGGGATTTTGGAATAATAATTCTTTAATTAGTGGTAGTTGGTGTTATTAATGAAATATGCGAAAATAAAAGATAAAATAAAAAGTATCTAATCATTAGTCGATAGCCAGGATAACGTCAGTGACTCAGATATTAAAGGCATCCCCCGGTTAAATCGCGCGAAAACATAGGTGACTTTTATGATATTTTGTAGAAAATGGTATACAATGTATGAGTCTAAAACTTTTTGCACTTTATTCTCCTACAAATCAGAGTTGGGCAAAATGTAATGTAATTACAAATTACGATTGAAATGTAATTGTGTAATTCAATTACAGATTACTTTCTGTAATCGTTAATTTAGTTGACCACAATTACAATTGTAATGTGTAATTAAGGAATATCTTTGGTTTTTTTAATTTGGAAGATCCTGTCTAAAGCTGAGTTGAGTATAATCAATTACAAGTGTAATTACTTTCATTACAATTACAGAGTAATTCCGATTAAAATGTAATAGCAATTAGATGTAATTGTCCTGCACACTTACAATTGTAATTGTAATTGTAATTGTAATTGTAATTGTAATTGTAAGTGTGCAGGACAATTACATCTAATTGCTATTACTTTTTAATCGGAATTACTCTGTAATTGTAATGAAAGTAATTACACTTGTAATTGATTATACTCAACTCTGCTTTAGACAGGATCATCCAAATTAAAAAAACCAAAGATATTCCATAATTACACATGTGTGGTTATCGCGTTATCTTCGGGGAGTGTTAAGAAACAACTGGGCGATGATGGCTAAATGGTTAAACGGTAGAGTCCCCGAAACATGGGGTTTTCTCACACAAAAATGTTTCTTAAAAAAAATTGACTGTATGAAAATTTGCAATAGAGGGTAGCACGGAAGCCATTTAGTGAAGAATTTACAGCAACAATGAAATGTGAATTTAAAGTAAGAATAGGTAAATTTATAAAGAAATGTCACTTCATACAACTAAACTCCTACAAACCTTCATCACGCAATGTGCGATGGACATACGTATGGGAGAGTCCCATTTCTCGAGCAATACTCCTCGTACTGCGGGCAGAGTTATTATGAATATGTTCAAGGATTTCATCTTCCCTGTCGATATTCCTTCTTGGCCGTCTTCCTTCGATGCGAGGGTAAAAAGGAACCCGTAGTGTGCAATGTTTCACATAAATTGACGATAAACTGCCGGGATGGTTATCGCAGATGAGGATACCGTTCCGCGTATAATTGCTTCGCACGTAATGCGCTGCAGTCAGCCTCCCCATACATGATAATCATGTTAAACATTTTGTTGCACGAATACCCCGCATTGGTCTGCATGCTTGATAAAATCACTTCCACACTTTTTCACTTAAAAGGAGTTCGCGAGCACGTGTCGCACGATCAGCGATTTCGCACGGATGGTGTCACCAAAATGGAAACGTCTGGTTAGGTTTCGGAGACCGAGTGTGGTGACTGTTATGTCTTGACTGAGTTTTCTGCGTTTTCCATGGCCAAAGAAAACACAAACGTGGAACTTGGTGGCAGAGGCAGTGATTTGCAGAACCAATCAGGGTTGACGAAGGACTTCGTGTGAACCCTGATTGGCAGTGCGGCGGCGGATACCTGCTAGCGGAAGTATCTTTTTCTGTCAGGCGAAAAACACGGACATCCGGATTGCACGTAAAGGACTGGTAGTCTTGCGACTCCATAGACCGTTCAGCGCGAGCGGCCAGAGTCGCGTACCTGACCTTAGAGTCCCTTAAAACGGTCAGGCCTTTATGATCTTATGACTTACCTCAATCGAAGCGGATTACAGGTCGGCCTGGCCATGCAATGCACATGTGCGGACTTCTGAGGTGGTTTACAAGGGGGAATGAAATACTGTTATTAGTGCATTTCCTGGTTGACGGAAATACCGATTTACAACTAAACGCAGCGCTGAACAAAATACTTCGAATCAGGGAACCTCTTGTAGTCCGTATGAAATTAGAAAGGCCATTTACCATAGAATAAACATTAAATCTCTAGTTTAGTGAATAATTTGTCTATCTTTTTTCGGTACAGTTGGAGAGGGGGAGGGGCAATACGTTTTGTGCAGGGACACAGGAAGAAAAAGGGTAGTCACTGCACATGACTCCACCTACGCCGTCTTCCCTTCAAATTGGAGACGGATCCTTTATCTCTCGAGTATAAACACACGCTCGAATTCCAAAACAGAAGCACGAGTTGACGTATTCCATGCGAGAGAAGGTGGACCTAGGGGAGAAGATATTGCTGTGAGAAGCAGAAACTTCGCATTCTGCAGGAATGCAGATCCGAGTTGTTACAACATAATCTCTTCCCTACGTCTCGCCCATTCTCGCATTGAATACATCAGCGCGTGCTTTTGTTGTGAATTTTGAGCACGTGTTTATACTCGCAAGATAAGGGATCCGTCTTTAATTTGAAGGGAGGACGAAGCAAGCGGCACCACCAATCAATCACGGCAAGAACGCTAGCTTCTTTCCGGAAGATATGAACATTAATACTGTCGACAATCAAGAACGTGGCGCGGTCTTTAAAAATTTTAGACATTCCTCGGCCTGAGTTAATCGGTATATTACTGTATCGATGGGTAGTACATGCGATGACTTCGGACCCGCATGTACCGTTGTCGTTCGTCGACTCGTGGGGCAATACGGTTATAAACCGTGACCACCCTGACGAACCGCTTTAGCCGATCAGCTTAATTATTTTTCGAAACACCAATATAGCAATAAAAAAGTATTATTCACCATCAATACCTACGCCTCGCGTTCGGACACAGGAAAAAATGGGTTATTATCGCCGGAAATAAGTCATAGCCTGCGTTAAATTTAAAAACAAATAATCACCAATAAACTAACTAAAACTCACCCTTTCAGAAATTCACCTGCAGCTTGAAAACCTGCGTCACTAGGACACTGAACTGATCCTGGTCAGCGACGGATGCGTCCAGGGCACAGCTGGTCCCAGGTATGCGACACCACCCAAAGTAAAAGGGTCGCAATATCAAGTGCGATCGGGTTAATGTAGATACGGAATATTCACTTCACTGCACGGTTACTAACACTGATCACCTAATTTATTGTCCCACCAGGACAAGATGTTTTATGTAAAAAGAAGCCATTACATTTTCCAGACACACGTGCTTTGCAGAAGTGCAACGAACGAACCCTCCTACACTTTCACAAAAGCCCGCGCTCCCTTCTTTTACTGCCAATGTACCCATTGGTTCGAGGTAGGCAGCAGACACCACGTGTTTCGGTTCGAAAGGGTCCGAAGAGAAGAGAAACTGAAAGTCTTCGAGTTGCTATAAAGAAAAAAATCCTGTTTCCTGTTTCCCTTTTCCGATATCCCGAGTTCACGTCTGCTACGAGGCGGAACCAACTATGTCATAAATTACCGAAAACTGTAGGAAATCGTTCTCTACCGCCGACTCGTGGGACAATACGATCATAAACCGCGACCCTGACGAAGCGCGTGTTTATACTCGAGAGATAAGGGGTCGGTCTTTAATTCGAAGGTAGGACGAAGCAGGCGGGACCTCGCGCAAGTCAGCGAACTACATGGTCTCCTTCTTCCTGTGTCTCTTCGCGAGCCGTATTGATGTTGAATAATACTTTTTAATTGCTAGTTCCCAAAAATTAATCAGCCTGATGGGCCAGAGCATTTCTCCAGGGTCGCGGTTTATGATCGTATTGTCCCACGAGTCGGCGGTAGAGAACGATTTCCTACAGTTTTCGGTAATTTATGACATAGTTGGTTCCGCCTCATAGCAGACGTGAACTCGGTGTTCCGTCTTACCGGAACGAAAATGGGCTCAGAGCGAGGCGGTAATTTTAACAGTTCGATATTGCCAGGCAATTGCTTACCGTCGAAGCCTTTTAGGAAACATTTGCCTGCCAGATGTCTAATAGGCGACAATCGACATCGTGCCATCTTTTTTGGACAGCTCGACCGTCCTCGCTCTGAGAAAATCCGTTCATTGTTTTGCCAGCGGGGTATACCGTAACCTCGACTCACTGCTGACTCGCGGGACAATACGGTCGTAAACCGCGACCCTGGGCGAAACTCTTCGACCGGTCAACTTGGCGAAGGTTTGTTCGCCAGATGCCCGGTTTTTCCCGCACTACGTCACCAAGAGGGAGAGGGTTCCTTCACCACCGACATTACAGAGGGACGATTCCTCCTCTTCCACCGAAATCTAAGAGGGAAGGTTCCTCCTCTTCAAGGGCAGCGGGGTCAATCATACATTTTGGCACCTCCCAAATTCCGGGTCTTGTCTACCTTTGACATCGCAAAGCTAGCCAAGTCAGAATTCATCCATCTCACCAGAAGCGAGGTTCATCTGCTTGACCGGGTCACCGTTCGGATCTCAAGCACGAACATAGACATTCTCGTATCCTGATCATCGTGCGGATCAGAGTCTACTTCTTCGAATAACTTTAAACCAGTCATCCAATATTAGTTTGGCGGGTGATACGCTCGTCCGATACACGCGTTCTGCAAAAGGTGAATCGGGCTTTACAACCCCGAAAGTAATATTGAATTTCACGCGCGTGTCGGTAAGAACACTCGGGATATCGGAAAAGGGAAACAGGAAACAGGATTTTTTTCTTTATAGCAACTCGAAGACTTTCAGTTTCTCTTCTCTTCGGACCCTTTCGAACCGAAACACGTGGTATCTGCTGCCTACCTCGAAGCAATGGGTACATTGGCAGTAAAAGAAGGGTGCGCGGGCTTTAGTGAAAGTGTAGGATGGTTCGTTCGTTGCACTTCTGCAAAGCACGTGTGTCTAGAAAATGTGCTGGCTTCTTTTAACCTAAAGCATCTTATCCTGGTGGGAGTTAACTCATAATGGAACGAAAGAAACTACTTGGGGTAGAGGAAGTTGCTTGGAAAAAATCCTGTCAGTCAGTTTGCAATCGCGTCAGAGAATAGTATTACGCGTTGTTCTGAGCATAAACCTAGAACAACGGAGACGCAATTACTGCTGTACGAGCATTTGGGCGGCTATATCCGCGGCACCGGACGCGAAGTGAAAATTCATTTTCACTAATTTTTATAAGGTACGAACAACGCGTTCCGTGAAAAATAAATTAAGTGATCAGTGTTAGTAAGCGTGCAGTGAAGTGAATGTTCGGTATCTACATTAACCCGATCGCACTTGACGTTGCGACCCTTTTACTTTGGTTGGTGTCGCATACCTGGGACCAGCTGTGCACTAGACGCATCCGTCGCTGACCAGGACCAGTTCAGTGACCTAGTGACGCAGGTTTTCAAGCTGCAGGTGAATTTCCGAAACGGTGAGTTTTAGTTACTTTATTGGTGATTATTAGTTATTAAATTTAACGCAGGATATGACTTATTTCCGGCGATAATTCTCTAAATTTCCGTACCTAAATTTTGTCTTCGGGGGTTTTAAACAGATTTATTCATTATCAGCAACAGTGTGGGGCGTTATTAAACTACGGATTCTTATCACAATAACGAACTACGATCACGTTTTGTTTATTTCCTGTTACATTACTTTTTTGAAAACGAAATTTACGTACTTCTTGTCCTCTCACTTCAAATAATTATTATTTTCGATTCTGTTTTAAAAAAAAATGTGTATTCATTATTTTACGTTTGACATGATTTTCCTCGATTTATCTTTTACTCGTAATTCACTTTAAATGACAACCAAACGATGACGAAAGGTATCGATTGCCGTCGTTTTCGCAGAGATCTGATGAGCAATGCGGAGCTGGAAGAGTTTGGTTCTTAATAGGTATTCAAACTCCTTCGAGGATTGAAAGCCATAAACTTGCGGTTAAGTATCGCGGGGTGTTGTCTTCGCCACGGGATACGATGCGGCATCTCCTTGAGTCGAGTCGCTGGAGGATCACTCTTAAGAGTCTTTCCTTCCGAAAAACACACCACTTTGGGAATTACATGAAAGATCAGAAGTCAACACCCTGTTTCAATGTGTTGGTCTCACCAATATGCGCGAGCTAGTATCCGTTTCAAACGCATGGTGCAAACTTTAGGGCATTATTACTGTAAAATGGAGACAGATCGGACACTATGTCATAGGACTTTTATGTTCCATTGGACCTCCCCTACCACCCCCTAAAATATTGCTACTGTTTCGAAAACTGTTTGTTGTGGTGAGCACGCTGGTGGAAAGTGAGGTTAGGACGGTGAGAAAGGCGAAATGTAAAAGAGTCTGTTTAAACGAGATGGTCAGTATAATTAAAATAGACCGCACTTGAGCGGTGAAGAAATGATTGTACACTAATGAGCCTTCTTTAACAACACAATTGCACAATGCGCGACACGCTGTACTTGATGAGCACGAGAGCCCGCCGATTCCACGATATCCACTTTGTGTAATGTAAATGGTCGTGGATTAGACACACGTGAGCAGAGAAATGAGCTATTATGAGCACAAAAAAGATAATGAGCTGAGCAATGAAGCGTCCACAATGTTAAAGAACAAGAATTGTCAAGCACGTCTCTACTTTACACAATGTGAACAAAGAGTGAGAGTCCAATCAGACTTCCGTTACCGGCGTCGACTCCGGGGACATCTGATTGGCTGATTGAGAAGACGTGGTGAGCTGAGATTGGCTGAACGAGAAGACGTGGTGAGCGGGGATTGGCTGAATGCCTGACGATGAGTATCGATCGAAGATCGATCGTCGATCAGCCGTGCGCCTGCTGCCCAGGAGGTGCTGCGCCAGGCTTGGGTGTGGCGCTAGGGTGAACTAATTGATTCCCAAACATTCTCCCGCCATCAACAGCTGTAGGATGATGTTGATGATCAACCTGAAACATTCAAAACTGCCAACTTTGCAATTGGCCTTACTAATGATGTCGTGGCCGTCCTGAGAGTGACAACTCGGGTGAGTCCGTCCTTTCCTGGATGAAGTGTGATGACACGAGCAAGTGGCCATTTGCTCGGTGGAAATCGCTCATCTGTGATGAGCACCAAAGATCCGACCTTGATCTCGTTTGATGGATGATGCCACTTGGAGATGGACAATTGACGCTGCAGATAATGTGAAGACCATTGAGTCCAGAAGCGTTGAGTCTGTTGTTGAATGAGTCGCCATCTCGCCGACAGCGATATTGATGAATGTTCGACTGATGGTTCCGGTAAAGATGAGAGTGGTTGACCAATGAGAAAATGAGCTGGGGTGAGTGTAGAGATGTCATCAGGGTCATCACTGAGAGGCTCGAGCGGTCGTGAATTGAGCATGGCTTCTACTTGAGTAAGAAGTGTGCTGAATTCCTCGTAGGTGAGCACAGTCTCACTTATAGTTCGCCGAAGGTGATGTTTGAGCGATTTCACTATTGACTCCCATTTGCCTCCCATGTGTGGTGCTGCTGGAGGGTTGAAACACCAGCCAGTGTGGTCGTTGACAAACAGCTGACTGAGTTGGCGATGATCTTGTGAGCCCTGAATGAACATTCTTTTGAGAATGGTGTCAGCTCCGATGAAGTTAGTTCCACAATCGGAGTAGAGCGTGTGTGGAATGCCCCTTCTAGAAGTGAATCTTCTGTAAGTGGCGATAAAGCCGTCTGTCGAGTAGTCCGTGACGACCTCTAGATGAACAGCTGAGGTTGTGAAGCATACAAAGACACAAATCCAGCCTTTCTGTGTCTTTGCACCTCGTCCTCTCCACGACTTGAGCGTAATTGGACCCGCGTAGTCGATCCCAGTGTGCGTGAATGGGCGTGAGGGTGCAACTCTCGAAAGAGGTAGTTGGCCTATCAATTGATGGGCACGGATCCCCCTTTGTCGAGCGCAGACAACACACCGCAGGATGTGAGATTTCACTGGTGCTCTCCCTCCGATGATCCAATAGTTGTATCTGATGTGAGCGAGGGTGAGCTGGGTCCCTCCATGAAGTGTTAGCCGATGGGCATGGTCTATAACCAGATCAGACAGACGTGAGTGACGAGGTAAAATTGCTGGATGCTTACTTTCATAACCCAGGTGAGAGTGTTTGAGTCTGCCTCCAACTCGAATGACTCCTTGTTCATCGATGAAGGCTGTGAGTCGGTTGAAGACGTGGGATGATGGCAATGTTGAATTTGAGCTGAGAACCTTGAGCTCACTGGAGAAATAGATTGCTTGTGTTGCCTTTATACAGAAGATCCTGGCCCACTCCAGGTCGATCGGTGATAATGCAATGAGTGGCAACGAAAGCGGTGATTTTCTCAATTTGGAAACAAATCTGTAACAAATTGAAGTGATGCGAATCAGTTTGTTGAGAGAAGAGTATTTGTGAATGAGGTCCCAGTGATAATCCACTTGATGAACGTTGAGCAGGTGTGAAATTCCTGGACGAGCTTCCTGTGCACTGGATTCGTCCTTGAGTACTGGTTGTGATGGCCATGATGTATTGGATTGTGTGATCCATGATGGTCCCGTCCACCAAAGATGGTGATGTTCAAGCTGAGCTGTTGTTAAGCCTCGTGATGCGCAGTCAGCAGGATTTGAGTCTCCAGGAACATGCCTCCAATGTGCTTCTTGGGTGAGCTCTTGAATTTGGGAGACACGATTCCTGACATAATCCTTCCAACGTGATGCGTGAGATTTGATCCATGTTAGTGTCACTTGAGAATCCGTCCACAGATGAATTGTAGCAATGTTGAGCTGAAGAGTCGCTTGAACATATTTCATGAGCTTTGCAAGCATCAATGCTGCAGTAAGCTCGAGCCTTGGGATTGTGAGCTTTTTGAGGGGTGCTACCTTTGTCTTGGAGCACACTAGTGTCGACACTTTGTGAGCAGTGGACGGTGATGTAACGGTAAGGTATATTACCGCTGCCATGGCAAGTTGAGAAGCATCAGAGAATCCGTGTAGTTCCACTGTTGAGCTGCTGAAGGTGTTGAACCACCTTGGAGTTGAGAGCCTGGCCAGGCCTTGAAGATCTTCTCTGATGGTGAGTCAATTGGATGTGACTTGGGACGGCAGTGGATCGTCCCAATTGAGCTTGTGCAGCCACAACTCTTGCAAAAGAGTTTTTGCTCAAATTATGACCGGTGATAGGAAGCCTAGTGGATCAAATATTTGTGCTACTTCTGAAAGAACGAGGCGTTTTGTGAATCTTGAATTTGAGTTTGATCTTGCTGAGAATGAAAAGTTATCATCAGTAACATTCCATTGTAAACCGAGAATCTTGGTATTGCAGTCGTCTAGTGAGATAATTGAGTCTTGAGCTCGCTTGTTGATAGCGATTGATTCAAGCAACGGAGGGTAGGTGGAATGCCACTTGGCAAGTGGAAAACCTCCCGCGTTGCACAGGTCTGTTAATTGTTGAGCTATTGTGATGAGTGTCTCACCTGTGTCAGCTCCGCCAAAGATGTCATCAACGTATCTGGCATGAGTGATGGATGGAACTGCCAGAGGGAAACGGTGGCCTTCATCTTCGGCCAATTGCAGCAACGCCCTGACAGCGAGGAATGGAGCAGCCTTGGTCCCATATGTGACCGTGGTGAGCTTGTAGGGCACTTCCTTTGAGTCTTCATCAATCCACAACACTCTTTGGAGATCTTGATCGTCTTCATGCACCTTGACTTGTCGATACATCTTTGTCACGTCCGTGGCGAAGATGTACTTGTGCTGACGAATCCACAACAGCACGTCAGTGATGTTGAGCAGGAGGTTTGCACCGGTGTGCATGAGATCATTGATCGAATGCCCTGATGAAGTTGGACTTGATCCATTGAAGACGACCCTCAACTTTGTTGATTGGCTGTCTGGCTTGAGCACTCCGTGGTGTGGAAGATAGAAAATCGAATGAGTGTTAGGTGAGATGGATGGTGTTCTTACCATGTGATGAAGCTCCTCATATTCTCTCATGAATCCATGATAGAGTTCTTGATACTTGCTGTCCTTGTTGAGCTTGTTGATCGTGCGCTTCAAGCAGGCGTGGGCTGTCTGATATGAATTGCCCAGCAAACTTGGTGATGATTTGAGTGGAATGCGCACAATGTATCTGCCTGTAGAATCGCGAGTGTGTGTCGCTCGAAAGTGATCCTCACACTCCCTTTCTTCATGCGTGAGTTGAGCGGGTGAGTCCTCTGGGAGTTCTTCTTGAATCCAGAACTTGGTCAATAGTTCTTGAAGAGCAGTATCATTGTGCTGCACTACAGCAGAGTGATGCACGGTATTGAGTTGAGTTGACTGAATTTCAACTGGTCCAAGAACGAGCCACCCAAAGATTGACAGCTGAGCAATTGGCATTGACGGGTCACCCCTCTTGATATTGGGCTTGATGATTCGTCCATATGCATCTGCACCAATGACGATGTCGATGGGCCTGGATGTTAGGAAGTCAGGATCGGCCAATTTAAGACCGCTGAGCTGTGGCCACTCTTGCTTTGGTGCCTCTATCGAGGGCAAATGTGACGTCAATGTCCTGAGTACGTGAGCTTGAATGAAGACAGTTGCAGGGCTGTAGTTTGAGCGGAGCGTGATTGACACAACTCCCCTAGTTTGAGTAGCTTTGTTGCCCCCAATGCCAAAGATGGATACCGTGGATTGGATTCGTTGCAGCTTGAGTTGAGTGATGAGCTCCTCCCTTATGAAGGTTAGCTCTGAGCCTGTATCAATGAGCAGTCTGACTGGAAATGAAGTCACTGGTGAGATGAGCTGAGCGTTGGCTGTGGCCAACAATGTGATGGATGTGCGTGAGCAGTGAGTTGCTGCTGGGTGAGCTTGAGCATGAAGACCTGTTGAGCTGGTGTGAAGTTGGTGAGCGGTTGTGAGCTGTTGAGATGCGACGACTGCACCTACTTCTCAATTAGCTGAGTTGGTTGGTGTTTCCTCTGCCTTGGAGGAGGTTTGAGCGAATTGCGTTGCACTAGCTGGTGCCTTCGGCAAGTGCAACATAGTATGATGACGCTGTGCACAGGTTTTGCATCGCTGCGTGGATTTGCAGTCTTCTGTGCGGTGTCTGCCACAGCAGTTTCTGCACAGCTTGTTGCGTGTGATGATTGAGCGTCTGTCAGGCACCGATAGAGATCTGAATTTGGCACAGGTCAATATGTAGTGATCCTCCTTGCAATGATCACAAGGGTATGCGTACGGTGAGCGTTGAGCTGAGGCCTTTTGCTGTGATGCACTGTGAGCTGAGCCTTTACGTGGGAGTGAGCGACTGGATGCCGTTGAGCTGGATTGAGCGCCTTTGGAGGTCTTGAGGTGTTCTGCGGCTTCCAACCTTTCCAAGGCTGTTGCCTTGTCTTCGATGAAGGCAGCCAACTGCTCGTACCTTTGGTAGTCGTTGGATGAGCCCACCGACGTTGGATGAGCCCACCCTCCCAACATGTCTGGAACGACGAGCCAGTCATTGGGTGAGCGTTGACCTGCTTAGACGGTTCTCCACTGAGGCTTAAGCGTAGATAGTGGAGTTTGTCTATCTCTGCGAGCTGGGTGTCCTTAATAATGAGTGAGCTGAACAGCTCACTAAAACCGGGCCATTCAGTGTAAATGCCTGAAAAGGTCGGAAGTGTCAATTCAGGCAACTTTCCAGCCCGAGAGGATGATGAGCTTTTGAGCGAGGGCCTTGAGCTGTTGAGCGTCTCCACATCTTCTCGGAGACGGTTTATGCGAAGCTTGATGTCCCACACCAGTTCAGCCTCTTGAGCTGCGACCTCAGTCTCAAAATACTCGTGGTCGACGCATTTTGCAGGCCACGCTGACTCAAAATACTCGTGTACAGAGTAGAACTTTTGATGCAGCTCCTCGACCTGCGCCAATGTGAATCCCAACTCATCGATTGAGGTTGAGTGAGCGTGAGTGGGGAGCTTGGATCGCATTGTCTTGAGCACTTTCACACGACCCACCTGTGACTTTAATTTTAAAATGAGCTGAGTTGGGAGAGTGACTGGGGATGAGCTTCTTGAGCGTGATTTCTCCTTTTTTTCAACCAGTGAGCCTTCTGTGGGAACCGTGAGCGTAGATGATGTGGATTCCTTCGGAGGATCAACGATGAGCTTGGTTGATTCCTGGTTTTCCATTGTTGAGCACTGGTGAGCTTGAGCACTGGTGAGCAAGAGCACTTCACTTCACCTTTCACCGCACTATCCGGCTCGAAGGACCAAATGTTTCGAAAACTGTTTGTTGTGGTGAGCACGCTGGTGGAAAGTGAGGTTAGGACGGTGAGAAAGGTGAAATGTAAAAGAGTCTGTTTAAACGAGATGGGCAGTATAATTAAAATAGACCGCACTTGAGCGGTGAAGAAATGATTGTACACTAATGAGCCTCCTTTAACAACACAATTGCACAATGCGCGACACGCTGTACTTGATGAGCACGAGAGCCCGCCGATTCCACGATATCCACTTTGTGTAATGTAAATGGTCGTGGATTAGACACACGTGAGCAGAGAAATGAGCTATTATGAGCACAAAAAAGATAATGAGCTGAGCAATGAAGCGTCCACAATGTTAAAGAACAAGAATTGTCAAGCACGTCTCTACTTTACACAATGTGAACAAAGAGTGAGAGTCCAATCAGACTTCCGTTACCGGCGTCGACTCCGGGGACATCTGATTGGCTGATTGAGAAGACGTGGGGAGCTGAGATTGGCTGAACGAGAAAACGTGGTGAGCGGTGATTGGCTGAATGCCTGACGGTGAGTATCGATCGAAGATCGATCGTCGATCAGCCGTGCGCCTGCTGCCCAGGAGGTGCTGCGCCAGGCTTGGGTGTGGCGCTAGGGTGAAATAATTGATTCCCAAACAGCTACGTATACTGTTTACACCCTGTATATGCTATGTTATATATAATATAAAGTTTATAAACAAAGTTCTAACAGATATTTAACCTTCAATTAATTAAAATAATCCTTCCAAATAGAAATAGTGTAATTATCCATAACGTAACAATAAAGTTATTGCTATTATCCTGTTGCTACGTAACAGAGAGATAACAGACTGTCACGTCCCGCGACGTGGAGTCTACTATTATCTAACCCTTTAAATCGAATATATTTACTATTTCGTACTTTGGTGTATTGTAATCACCTAGTATACAAGTGCTGCCGATAAGGCATTGTAATCCGTAATTTACAAGAAGAAATCAAGTCAAGAATCAACGGACGGCAACAGTGAGCAGGAGGACACCAGCTAGCTAATCGAGCGCACACAAAGGGGACCAGTGGACGCCAGCTGATGGGTCAGAGGCCCCTTCCGCCAGCGGAGTCGAAACCTTCACGAAGCTACGCTCCTGATCATCGCCACAAATTTGCCCCCCCCCCCCCCCTATAATATCCAATAAATCGAGCTCCAATACGGAACCGATGTATTTTAACTTCAATCCCTAGTATGTGGGCTGTACGAAACCAATCGTACAGAGCACATCGAAAACCCAATAGCGTAAACTTCTAAAAACTGAATTAAAATAAAAATTTAACTATCGACGCTGCTGAGGGTTTCGTATAACTGCAGAAATACGTCTTAAGTCACGTAGAAGACACCGAAATAGGCGCGCAATAGCTCAAATTCTGCAGTAAACAAAACTCTCGGATAGCCCGCTGGAAAGAATTCTTCAGGTGGATCCCACGGCAGATGATTGGGAGATTTCATCTCCCACTGTCTTAATTGTCATGTGACAAACCTTTTTTTTTTTTTTGAAGAGGGGAAAATGCAATTACGCATACCCCGACGATTTGTTGTCGGGGTTATGTGGGGCTCCCCGCCTATAACATAGGCGGGATACCTACTAAAAACCCCCTCTGGTGGTCTCCATGGTGGGCCTCATGGCGGCGCCCGGAACTTCTGATGTAGTCCGTCGGGCGCCGCTATTGTTACCAATGAGGCCCCGCTAACATCCCCCCACTCCCAAATTAAGCTTTGGGAGGGGGGGAAACCACCGACTGGGTGTCCACTCAATCTGAGTGGACTCCCCGGCCTCAAGACGCTGCCCAATAGTGCGTGCGTCGCCGCAAATAAAAACTTAAGCTAGCTTAAAAACTAACTTAAATTACCCACCACCACCATAAAAAAAAATAAAAACCCACCACCATAAAAAACCCGGATAAAAACGCGGGTAAAAACGCGATAAACCCGGATAAAAACAACCAAACGCAATAAAAAACGCGGTAAGAAAACGGCTCCCCGCATAGGGACACCGTCAGGGGGGATATCACCCCCCCTCGCGATCATCGGGGGCCGACCCTCTTTCTTTTTTTGGCGAGCCTGGTGCGCGCGCGGGCCCTCTCGGCCGCAGCCTCCTGGGCCATCCGCACGCGCTCCGCTCGGAAGAGGCGGTCGGCCTCCAATTCCGACGCTTGACGGGCCCCCATGACGGAGGCCGCAAACTCCCGGAACGCGGCCCATCTCTCCGGGGAGGAAGTGGCAAGGGGCACCAACGTGGAGACTTCCACCGGTGCCCCGAGGCAGGCGGTCAGCACTTCGCGCTGGGGGCGTACTCCGGGCATGCAATGAGCACGTGCTCTGCGTCGTCCCGGGACGCCCCGCAGACCAGACACGCCTCGGAGGGTACTTTCCCGATTCTATGTAAGAATTTCTGGAAAGACCCGTGCCCCGTCAGCAATTGCATGGACCAATAGTCCGACATTGCTGAGGGGCCCGAGGCGTCGACGAAAGTACCGACCGCCGGGACCAGGCGTCTCACCCACCCAGTGGGTGGGGACCTGTCCCATTCCGCCTGCCACTCCTCCATAGCCGCTGTTAACGCAGCGGCTTTGTGGAGACGGGCACGCGCCTTTAAAATGTCCGGGTCGCCACCAAGGGCGGGGTTCTCCCTGTCCTGCGCTTTCGCGCAAAAAATTGCGCGCCCCATTTTGGCCTTGATGTACAGCGGCATTCGCCCTGCTAAAACGCAGAGCGAGGCAAAGGACACGGTCCTGTATGCCGCCGTACATCGGATCAAGGCTGTGCGCTGAGCACGGCGGAGAATTGCTCGTGCATTCTCCTTGGCCAGCGCAACAGCCCAGACCGGCGACCCGTATAAAATCACGGACTCCCACACCGAGATATACAGTTTCCGGGCATGGACGGATGGGCCCCTGGTGTTCGGCAGGATCGCTGAAAGCGCTCCTGAGACCCTATCCGCCCTTAATGAAACCTCCCCCAGATGGGCCCGATAATTACGGAGGCAATCAAAAATCACCCCCAAATACCGGACCCTGGCCGCCGTGGTGACAGTGGCGTTCAGGATCGGAAGACGTACTGTCAGGAGGATGGCCTCCGTTTTTTCCGCTGCCAAGGAAAGGCCGGTTTTCTAGAACCAGGCTCCAATCCTCGGCAGCACGGAAGCCATCTGCAACCTGACCTGCGGGAGGTCCCTACCCGAAAACAAAAGGGCGAGGTCGTCGGCGTACGCTATCGCACGCCCCGCCCCGCCCATATCCAACTCGGTGAGGAGTCCATCGTACACCGCGTTCCACAGAAAGGGTCCTAGAACGGACCCCTGTGGAACGCCCGCATAAATAACACGGACCACGGTGCCCTCATAAGAGTGCACCGTGATCCTACGATTATTAAAATATTCCCGGAGGACCGCCCGAACATAACGGTCGACACCCCTCCTATCCAACTCGTTCAGAACAACCTCCCAACGGAGGGTGTTAAACGCGTTCTGAACATCGAAAGACAGGAGAAGGCAGATCTTGTTCTGGGCCCTGGAGAGTTCGGCAAACCGAGCAACCTCGGAGGCCGCCTCCATGGTGCCAACACCGCGGCGAAAACCATATTGGTTTTTATGGAATGGATCCCTGCCGAGCTGGGATTCCAGGATCTCCTTCATGACGTACTCCCATACCTTGGATAAGGCTGGGAGTACGGAGATCGGCCTTTAGGCCCTCGGGCTTAGGGGATCCTTTCCCGGCTTCGGGATCAAGATGACCCTTGCCATCTTCCACGAAGCCGGGATTCCACCGCGCTGTAAAGTGTCGGCAACCATCTCGCGTATCAGATGTTTATGTGCCCTGGCCACACAGGCCACGACCCCCGATGGGGCTCTGTCGAGTCCGGGGGCCTTGTTGGGCTTGATACGCGAGAGGGCCCTGTCGACCTGCTCGGGCGTAACCTCCGGGATTCCCCTCCAAAACGAGGAGAGGGGTCGCATGGGGAGGGGACGCGAAAAGAGGGGGGCGTGCGTACGCGCAGGCCCAACCGCTGGTGAGGGGGGAGGGAGGGGAGGGAGCGGGGCAGTGGCAAAAAGGGTATCAAGTACCCCGCCAACCTGCTCCCGCGTCATAACCATGTTTGGTTTCCTCCCCCCCAATCTAGCCATAACTATCTTATATGGCTTCCCCCACGGATCGCCATCGACCGTGCCGTACAGCTCCCTCCAGAGCTTCTCCTTGGAGCGCCAGATCAAAACTTGAACTGCACGCCTCGCCAAGGAGAAGTCCGGCCTCAGTTGTTCGAGGCGGGGGGAGGAGGGATCTAATCTCCTCCTACTTCTCTGGAGGAGCCTACGGGCACGATGCATCGCTGAGCGAGCGTCGGCGATTTCCGCATTCCACCACCGGTTGGGCTTCCGGGTCCCCCTTGGAAGACACCTCTTCCTGAGGACCCGGGCACTGACCCCCTCTAGGAGTCGCTGCAGACCCTCCGCCCTCGGAACCTCGTCCGTAAAACCGGACGGTTCCGGCGGAGGGGGAGGGGCAGACACGCCCACAGGCGTGGCCAGCGAGGAGGGCGGAGTCGGGAGGGCGTTCCGCAGAACGCGGAAACCCTCCAAAATCGACTCCGGGGCCACATCCTTCATTGAATATGGAGTCCAGCCGTCGCCGGGTGATCGGCGAGCCACACCCGGTTTTGCCAGGGTGTGGCGGACGTAAAGGTGGTCGGAGGCAGTAAAGTGCCGAAGCACCTCGCTCCCCCGAACCAACCCGGCCAGACTCCTGTCCACGGACAAAACATCAATGAAGGACGAGCCCCTGCCCGTCCGGAACGTGCAACGTCCCGGAACTCTAATGGGCACCAGGCCCAACCTCGCCAGCAGAGCCATGCACGCATGGCCCCTCCTATCTGCAATCTTTCCCCCCCATGCAGGGGACTTGGAATTAAAGTCCCCCGCAAGGATTACCCCTCTCCCCGGGGTTAAAATACTTAAAATTATGGCCTCGAGCTCCTGGAGGTATCCTAGGAAGGCGGGGCCCTTCTTGCTCGGCGGGCAGTAACAGCTCACCACGACCGTGTTATCCACGATCGCGGTGGCTATGCCTTCGGCAGCAGCAGGGGGGGTAAGGGAGGCATGCCTACCCTTAAACCCGGTCACCCAGATCGCTGCATCCCCCGTGGCATCCCCTATCCACTCAGGTGACATCCTGAATGGTTCGGAGATGACCACGAGGTCAACCCCAAGCAGGCAGGCATTCTGGATCATCAGATCCTGAGCGAGCCTGCCCCTGCCGAGATTGATTTGCAGGATCTGGATCATTGACCGGGTCTACCAGATCTTGGCCCCCCCGCAGCCGAATTCGCCCTAATGGCAGGGCAGGCCAGCGACGCAGTAACATGCGCCGCCTTAGGGCCCGTTACCCCCTTCGCCGAGCAGATAAGGCACTTGGCTACGCCTTTGCAAGCCGCAATGGCGTGGTCCAGGGCCCCGCACCTCCTACACATTTCCTTACCCTTGGGGACCGTGGGGCATGCGGCGGCCAGATGTCCCAGCTGGTGGCACGCGAAGCATCGCGTGCTCTTCACCAGTGGTCTGGCTCGCACCACGGTCAAACCCGTCCTAAAACGGACGGGTTCCGCGCCCTTCGGGAGGGCGGTGGTGGGCACCTCCACCACCGCGGTCTGGGTCCCGTTGAGAGTAGTTCTCATCGAACGGACCGCCAGACCGGCCACCTCCACCTTAAGGGCCGCGCCCAAGTCCTCCAGGAGGGCCGGGGCATCGACCATAGGGTCGATGTCCCTAACCTCGAGGGCCGTCCTGTCCTGGAGGGGGGTACAGGACACCTTACCGGACGAGAGCTTTACGAGCTCCTTGGCCACCAAGGTCGAACTGACCTTGGGACCAAGCTCTAAAAGCACGTGCCCCAGGCGCGTGCGTTTCACGGCCCTGACATCAGTCAAGGCCGCACGCCCCAAGGTCACGGTCGTCCGGTAGGTGTCAATAAACTGACCCCCCTCCGGAACCCTCACTAAAATTGCCTCCGGACGGGTTCTAGCCGGCCTCGCCCTTTTTTGGGCGGAGCGGCCTGAGCCCGAGGCTTCCCCGCGAATGTGAGGAGGGGAGCCCCCGTCTTCCCCATACCAGGGCGGGGTGTACCCGCCTTACCCCTAATCGGGGTAGACCCCGGCTTTTTCCCACTCGGGGGGGGGGGGGGGGGGTTGGCGGGGAGTGCTCCCCTTCGGCCCCACCTTGTGGAGCGCCCCCGGTACCAGCGTACCCTGAGCCCCACTCTGGGGGGCAGGTGGCTCCTTGGTTTTCTTTTTCTTCTTTTTCTTCCTCGTGACCCTCTCAAAAGGGAGGTCACGAGGAGGGCCGCCCTCAGCAGGGTCCCCAGCCACGCCTACAACGGGGGGGGGGGGGGGGGTGGAGGACCACCTCCGACCTTACCGGAGGGCCCCGCCTCTTCCCCAACCGGGGGGGGGGGGCGTGAGTTAGCCCAGGGCCCGAGGCTTTAAGGGTAGCGACGGGGGCCGAGGCAACAGCCTCGGAGAAGAGTCTCTTCTTAGACTCCACCGTCGCCACCTCATTGGGGGAGGACCGTGGCCTCTTCCCCTTCCCCTTAGATT
The DNA here is from genome assembly GCA_951215215.1 of Andrena trimmerana. Classification (NCBI taxonomy): domain Eukaryota; kingdom Metazoa; phylum Arthropoda; class Insecta; order Hymenoptera; family Andrenidae; genus Andrena; species Andrena trimmerana. The sequence continues at coordinate 23,309,564 of OX578061.1, forward strand.
GTGGGGTCTTCGCCACTCCCCCCTTCTTAGGGGGAGGGGTCTTGTTGCCCACCACAACCCTGGGACTGGCACCCTGGGCCTCCCCGGGGACCGAGATACCCGGTCCCCGAGGGTCCAACACCTCCACCGTCTGGGTGGCCATATCCATGGTCATCGGCCTTCGGGTGACCGGCAGCCTGGTCTGAACCAGCCCCTTCGGCTGGTTCTTTGCCGGCTGCCCCTTGGCCTTGGCCCTGGAAACCACCACGTCATGGTAGGCCTGGGCCTCTATTACGGCCGTCGACGCTACCTCGCAACGGTCGATAATACCGTCGGTCAGGGTATCTACCCTGGCCTTGGTCACCTTGCCCGTTGCGACGGTGGCCTTGAGGTCCCGGCATTCTCGGACCAACTCCCTGAGGAGTGATCCAACCTCTTCAAGCCGGGCCTCAAGTTTCTCTTCCGATGTCATGCGCTTAGCGCGAGGCAGCGCCTCTGACATCGGAGTCGACGGGGGGGGGGGGAGTTCGGGGGCATTGGACCCTGATACAGGGCCCCCATCTCCTCCCACCCTACCCAGGACCTCCACACTTCTAATGGTGGGGCCACCCACTGGCGCCCCCAATGTAGAGCTGTTCAAGTACCCGGAAAAAGCAAGCCGAGCCGAGCCGGGTACCCGAATGAACCGAGCGGCTCGGATAGAACCAAGTACTTGAATTTTTCCAAGCAGCCCGAAAGAAACCGGGCGGCTTGAAAAGTAAGCGAGCGGGCCGTAAGAAAACCGGGTGGCTTGGAAAGAAACGAACGGTCCGAATGAAGGTCGAGCAGACCGCTCGTTTCTTTTCAAGCCACCCGGTTTTCTTACGGCCCGCTCGCTTACTTTTCAAGCCGCCCGGTTTCTTTCGGGCTGCTTGGAAAAATTCAAGTACTTGGTTCTATCCGAGCCGCTCGGTTCCTTCGGGTACCCGGCTCGGCTTGGAAACCGAGTCCCGGATTGGTTCGGATTTCAAGCTACCCGAATATTCAAGTACTCGTACAGCTCTACCCCAGTGGCCCTGAAAAGGGCCGATTATGGGGGTTTCCCCCCTCAGTCCCACCCACAGGGTGGATACTAGCGGGCTCCTGCTGCAGCCTCGGTGCTGCAGCCGCCCCACTCCTGACGAGGCCCTGCGATTGTGAGCGACGCTCCGGAGGGGTCCTCGCCAGGGTCCGCCCCCTTATTATGCCAGTATCCGCCGGCGTAGTGGGGGTCTCCGGGATGATCATCTCCCGGGTCGCTATGTTAGTGGGGGGGGGGGGTGAGTGTCACCCCCGCCGCCTCGAGCAGCGCGACCCTTCTCCTCCACTCGGTCCCGCTGCCCGGCTCCGCCTCCACCTCAACCCCATGCACAACCTCCGGGGAGTCCTCCCCCAGGATAACGAGGGGGGGAGACCCCTCCGGATATGCATGGGTCCAATCCAAGACCGTCTCATCGTCCAGAAGATTGCCAGGTCCTGCCGCTGTCACTTTTTCCCCGGGGTGCAATGGCGGTAATAAACTACCGCCACCCGGGGTGGCACTGGCCCGCCGCATCAGCTCAGTGCCATCGGACTTACTAATACCCTGTGAGTTGCCGACAACACTCACAGGGTCTGATCTTATATCAGATCTCGCCGCTTTTTCATCCGAGGCGCGGCTTGAGTGAGACATAAAATCATTCGTATGTCTTAAAGGGCGACGGCCCCACCGCCCAGCGGATTTTCACCCAACTCGTAGCCCCGATGATATGGCCACAGCGGCACGACCGGCTAATGCCGGGGGGACCCTAACGCCGCTGGTCCTATCTCCGTAAAAAACGGAGAACGAGACCCCCCATGGGAAGATGTTAGGCCCATGGGGGGCCTCATGTGACAAACCTGGAGAAGGAGTGATCAGTAGTCCTATAAAAAGGGACTGACCACCCGCGGAGCGACATTAATTAATAAAATTAATTATCAATCATTATTACCACAATATTCAAGGTTTAATCAACCACTTTAGTGAAAAGACAGTAAAAGACTTAGAAAAGTGTGAACGTGAAATCGAAGTAAGAATAAAAGAGTTGTTAACATTTTAAAAGTGAGTGAAGTGTTCTATCTTAAATTCCCATCCCTTTTTTTTGGCGTTTGTCTTTTTGATCAAGAAGAAATCATTTACGACAATGTACAATAATAATTCACGGGTTGCGCTGATCAAAGGTATTACCTATGAGCAGAACGTTGCCCGCGGATTTACCAGAGATTAAGCGTAAACCCTGATCGACGCGATTTGTTTGAATATTAATGAAATTCAAATGAAATATTTGCAATTACATCAAGCTTGCCTTCCTCGATGGTGTTGCTGAAGAGCAGAACGTTGCCCGCGGTAGCACCTGGTGCGGAAGGTGGAGATTGATTTATCGGTCAATTAATAATTGCTGTTTAAAACCACAAAGGACAAATGCCAAGAAATCATCGTGCGGGGCGACGTGTGCAGTTAAGGAAATTGAACTGTTATTATCGAGAAGCGCCGGTGACCGGCGACGAGCTTTTTGGCATCGCTACGCTTCCGATCATCAGGCAGGAAATCAAACCCCCTGTATTTGGGCGTACCCTGGTTGTTGGCGAGTGGACCACCCCGAAGCCCGACCAGGCCCAGGAGATATCATGGGTTTCGTCAGGTCCCATCTCGTGGAAGTTAATCCAAATATCACAATAAGAAAGGTAGGGTACTTCACAGAATAACAATATTGAATATCTAAAGATGTTGTCTCAACTATCCCAGAGCGTAAATCCCTGGATTTGCTCAAAAGCGGTTAAATACGAGAACTCCCTAAAATCGCGCCCCAAATAGGAAGTAGGGACGTAACACAGACAAAGGTAAAATTTATATAAAATTATGACCTTAATGTGACGCGTACTGTTATGTAAATGAGGCGGACATTTCCACCCTGATGATACCTTTATGTGACCCCCCACGGTACGTAACCAAAAAATGATAGTTAAGTAGTAGTTACATATAAGATACGTGCTGTGGGGATCACAATTGTAATCACCAATCTTGTATATTATTAAATAAAAATAATTAAATATAGATATTTCTTATATACACTACTATATTTTTACTTTAAACCCTGATAGCAATCTGCCGGCAGTCTGCCAGCAGATTGACGGCAGGGTCTGCCAGGAGAGCGCAGGATCTGCCGACAGCTGCGGCGCAGCCTACGTCCGCATTCGACTACGGTTCTGCCGGCAGACTCTGCCAGGCAGAGTCTGCCGGCAGATCGACGGCAGATTCGCGGCAGGTGCTGCTGCCCGCCTGACACATCCAACAGCGCCATCTGAAGGCCACAGTTGCTAACTAATTCCCTACGTGTGACATCACATGGACCTACGCACCAACAAAATGTACCGTTTTGCTGTAGGTATATCCCTACCTTTCTAGCACGCGTGGAGAATTGATAGGCATCAGTGAAATGGAGCAGTGGATTCTGCTCACATAACCTGCGAGCAGATCCTGTAGTTTATTAAAGAATAATTCTTCTATTTGTTTTTAAAGGTATGGTTTGTTTTTATTAATAATATATACATTTGATGCACGTGAGTGATTAAAATGAGAAAATAATATAAGTGGTACCTATAAAACAGAAGAGAAACATTCAATATTTACACTGTAAGCAGTGGTGATTCTACATGCAAAAATAAGTCATTTTCTCGATAACGAAGGGCGATATCAAAAACGTTTATCCTTTATTTTCGACTATTTTTTTTGCAGAATCACCATATTCCCGCTTGTGTTAGTTCTGAAAACAAGTACAATATTAGTCTAGAATTAAAAGGATGGACGTCGAGAGGTATATTTTACTTTCACATATACTGAAGTAAAATGAGCACTGAAAAGTGCTGTTTGGTATGTACGTTTTAAATCAGTGGCGCTGAAAAGTGCCGATTGATGATTGTGAACGTCGAGGAAGTTCCCGTTAAAGTCAGCTAAATAAGCACTGAAAAGTACCGTTTGTTGTCTTCGCCACAGTAAAAGGAGACACACCTCTCCTTTTAATAGGCATATTTCTGAAAAATAACTGCAGTTAAGTTTTGTTTTCACGTGACAGTAAATTATTACTTTTACGGTCATGACACAAAATATCATGACTTTTACTGTCACGTGAAAACAGACCTTCATAGGTCATCTGTTTCTTCTTCCCGTTGTTGCTGTTCACTCCAGAAACTGAGGGGCATTCTATGTTCCTGGGATGATGAGGGCTTTGTTCGTGGACCACGCTTCCTGCTGCGTACCCTCTCCTTTGCCGCCTTCAGTTCCGCTTGCATCCGCAATTGGAAGTCGGATCGAGTGGGCCTGTCGAACTTGCGAGTACGACACACACCGTCTGAAAAAGAAATGTATGCAAAGTACGTTAGCATCAATGGAATATACAGTAATAGTGTAACGTCCCAATATTTTTCCGCTCGGTTTTCAAGTATCTCTTACAAATCACTCCACAACTCCAATGAAACCTCAACTCATACCCTTTTTCCCCGATCACTGATCGCCTTGGCGATGTACCTTAGTGGTCCCCATCTCAAGATGGTCAACCACTAAAATCCCCTTCATATCAAGTCCCTCGTTCCAAATTCACTCTTAAATCGAGACTACGTCTCATCCCCTCTCGATGACCAAAGAAGTCAAAGCCACTCACACCCCTTCCCAAATCAAAACCCCAAAATCCATCAAATGGGTCAATCATTCCTAAAGCAAAAGCCCAGAAACCATATTCTGTACAAGAGCATGTAAAAACCCCGGAAGTCCGAAATTCTATTGTCTACGAAACTAATTATAGACTCACCTTTCGTACTTATAAAAACCCCGGAAGTAATGCTGCGACGCATATTGGGCGTACGTGCCATGATGCATACCGCGCACACCCTTTACCCCTAACAATCTTCCAAATAGGCCGGAGCTCATTACGAGTACCATTACCACTTCTACGGAAACCACTCCCGCGAAGTGTTACGTTGCTTTTGCTATTTTAATTGTGTGAGCTTACAACATCGCTAAATTCAGTGTTCTACGGCAAATACCGTAAGCCACTATTATTTCACATTATTATACGTATATCACCCCCCCTACAATTTATCATTTCTACGTTATTAACGCTCATTGTGTACACATATATAGATATATAATTTGTATTTCGAACGTTTACCGTATTTTATATTATTTCAGTAAACGCTTATTGCATTTCTGTGTATTATCAACCTTCATTGCTAAACGTATTTCGTTCTTCGGTTTATACGCCTGTTATTCATGTTCATACATATATTCCATATCATATACTGCTTTATATAAATGTACTGTGTTAATGCTTAACGTCCAACGCATTCTTATAACAAGTTACAAAACCGTGCATATAAACGTGCTCTAACCAAGTTAATAAATCGCTTTGCTTTAAAACACGCTTCGAGTAATTGTGCCCAACCTCTGCTAACGAAGGCACCAAATAAAAACAGACTCCTGCATCAGCTGATTCTGGTTCGCGAACGCGAGAGTTCATGCTGTGTTTATCAACTTACCTTTGCATAGCCCGCGTTCAGTCATACGTCTAGACAGATTTCGAGGAAATATTACGTGTAACTTCTTATACTCGTGCAACGGTAAATCCAATTACCGAACCAAAACAAAGTGCTCTAACGGGTGTCACCCACCGCGGTGATTACAATTTAAACCTTCCCTGGATGATCAGCGTTACGAATCTCGCATTCGAGCCTAAAATCCATCCACGATCAGTGTTACGAATCTCGCATTCGAGCCTAAAATCCATCCACGACCAAGTGTTACGAATCTCGCATCCCAGTCTAATTTCCTCCCAACGCTCAGAGTGCAAAATCTCGCATTCTCGCCTGGCTTCCTCCCAACGCTCAGAGTGCAGAATCTCGCATTCTCGCCTGGCTTCCTTCCAACACTCAGAGTGCAGAATCTCGCATTCTCGCCTGGCTTCCTCCCAACGCTCAGAGTGCAGAATCTCGCATTCTCGCCTGACTTCCTCCCAACGCTCAGAGTGCAGAATCTCGCATTCTCGCCTGGCTTCCTCCCAACGCTCAGAGTGCAGAATCTCGCATTCTCGCCTGGCTTCCTCAGAACCTCAGTGTGCAGAATCTCGTATTCTCGCCTGGATTTCATACATACCCTCAACGCAGCCAATAGAGCTTAACTATCCCAAAACCCCCGTATGTCATTGTCCCCTAAGACCTCTACCTGGGACGTGACATAGTAACAATAATTCTACGTAAAAAGATGAAAAGTGCTTATTGCTTCGTACCAAATATCGCCATCGCGATACGGAAATCATCGTACAATGATTTCAGTCCTTCGCGACCAAACCAAGTGAATGACGACGTTACGTCGTTTAGCAGTGCTTCCTTGAAGCAGGACTTGGCCGCTCCCTTCAAATCATATCCGCCCACGTATTCGAAATACTTTACCTAAACAAAGCGAGTAAAGATTGATGTAAGTATATATTATACATAATAGTAAATAAAAGAATAATTTCGTTTTCACTTACGACTTTGGAATAGGTGTCGTCATCGATGTTCTCAAAGCATTCGACCTCCTGCACTGAGGACAAGGGGAGGACTGCTAGCTTTGTGGGTCGGCCAGTATTATGGGTGGTCACGACAGATTTCTGAATGCTCATCAAGAGAGTATTCATTTTTCTGCAAACAGAACGGATGGAGACGTAACGTATTAATAAACGCGATACACTCGATACTTACATTAGCTCCGCCTCGATCCGATCGCGCCCCGCGAGATCTTCCATGCTCCTGCGAACATTAACATTTATAAGAAAATATCCTTACAGTAATATTTTTATAGCACAAAAAGGAAACATGTAAATTTACCCATTATCATGGTGTTGGGTCGGCGCTGTATTATGCTGCAACGGCTCACTGTGGATCACAGTGGAGCGTGCAGACGATGTCCCTGGATCCTGATGATATGTGAATGCTGCGGAGGCAGGAACACTGGCAGCAGAGGTCTCCCGAAACATATAAATGTTACTCGGGTTAGAAGCAAAAAAACCCGTTGACATTGTTGGAATGTCTGCCTGTAAGATCTCCCTCAGATCTTGGATGTCTTCGATAATCGGTGGTCTCGGCGCGGTCGACGTTCTTTGCCGTTTCGGGGTTTCCTCCGCCGAAGATGTTGTTTGGTACCGCGCTGGTTTCGCGGCCGCACGTTTCCCTCGTTTGTCCATGTCAACCTGTAAGTAAAAGTACATATTACAATACTTAGCAAAGGCGTGTTAGCTGTTTTTTCAGTTTACATGCATGCATGCATACATCGCAATATTAACGAGATTTAAGATCACAACTTGGTAGCAAAAAAGTGCAATATTTTATGTACCAACTATTCTCACCTTCTCCATATTATATATATATATATCATTTATTATTCCCCTAGAGGTTATAATCTCCCTTTACATTCCCCACATTATCTTAACTTAATCCTTACATTTGTACGACTTATAACTACTCCTTATTCCTAATCTTAACCTAATTTCTCGCTCGCTCGCACGCTTGCTCGCCCGTCCGCACTACCCTCTCCTCTCCCCTCCTGGACCTCCGCTTCCACTCGCCGCCCATTCTCTCTCATTTCCTCATTCCTCCTGTTCATTTCTCACCCACATACCTCTCTTCTCTCCTCTATACTCCTCAACCATTCCTCTCCCTCCCCCTCCCCACCCAACACCTCGTGTACCATCTCCTGCCACCCCCTCTCTCCCCCCCATCCCATACATGTTCCCACGATTCTTCATCCCACCCACACACCCTACACATCCTTTTCTCTTCCTCTTCCCAATACCTACCACCTCTCATTTCATTCCCCAACCTAAATCTTGCCACCCTCTGCCATCTACTCTCCCCCCATCCCTTTTTCAAGTATCCCGGCAACCCCGGCCCCTTCACCCTTCCATACCACTTGTTATACCTCGCCTCCCCTATCCTCCTCCACCTCTCCTCCTCCTGCATCTTTCTTTCTCTTTCCACTATCTCCTCCCCTCTTATCTCCCCCTTTTCCCTACCTCTTTCTACCTCCTCTACTTTCCACCCCCTTTCCCCGAAAAATTGCTCCCTTTCCTTTTCCCACCCCTCCAGCACCTTTCCCCTCTTAAACCTCCCCTTCATCTCCTCCCAACACGCCCTCGCTAGTTCCCCTCCCTGCCCTTCTTCCAACTTTCTCTCAAATCCCCATGCCCTCATCCCTGCCCTACCCCTCAGCAACCCCCTCTGCATCTCTTCCCTGACCATGTACCCCGGCGTGCTTCTTTCCACCCCCAACACCCATTTTAAAAACCTATCTTGTATGGCCTCCACCTTCCCCCTCTCTTTCCAGCTCCACACCTCCGCCCCATATCCCACCACCGCCCATACAAACGTGTCCAATAGCCATATCCTTCTTCCCCAATCCTTTCCAAATAGCCATTTTACTATCCCGCACACATACCCCATTACCGCTGCTCCTTTCCTTACTCTCTCTTCCACATGCTTTTCCTGCCCCCCATTTCCCATCACCGTGTATCCTAGGTATTTATAGCTCCTCACTTCTTCCAGTTCTTTCCCCTTCCACCTCCATGTCATTTTCGTCCACCCCCCCCCTCCTCTCCTACACCTCATCACCTTTGTTTTCCCAACGTTTAATTGTAGACCCTTCCCCTCAACATATCTCTCCATCTTCCCTATCATTCCCCTCATCCCATCCTCATCCTCTGCTAGCATCGCCAGATCGTCTGCGTATGCCAGCGTGTATATTTTTCTCTCCCCCACCTTTACCCCCCCCCCATCCCCCCTTCTCCAGTTCCTCATCTATATCCGCTATTAGCAGAGTAAACAGGCTTGGGCTTAAAGGACACCCTTGCCTTACCCCCCTTGCGGTCCAAAACCTCACCCCCTCCTCGTTCCCCACTCTTACCCTTGAAACTGTCTCCCTTAATACCTCCCCACATCTCTCCACTAACCCTTCCCGTAGGCCCCTCCCCCTCATCGCTTTCATCAACACCCCCCTGTCCACCGAGTCAAACGCGGCCTTTAAATCCACGAAAAGGATTATCAACTTTCTACCCTTTCTCGTCACCTGCCTGTTCACCAGGTAGTTTAGTGCATATACATTGTCTATGCACCCTACCCCCCTCCTAAACCCCGTTTGACTCGGTGGCAGCATTCTCTTCCCCTCCACCTCCACTCTAACCCTCTCCGCTAACACAGAGACATACACTTTGTACGCCGTCTGTGTCAGCGTTATACCCCTATAATCTTCAACCTTCTCCCCTGCTCCTTTCTTTACCACCGGCACCACCACACCCTCTTTCCACTCTTCTGGCCACCCTTCCCCCCTCCACACCCTATTACATATTCTCCACAACCACTCCTCCACTTCTACGCCCCCGTATTTCCACACTTCATTTCCGATCCCATCCCTACCCACCGCCTTTCCGTCCTTTAAATTCCTCACCACCCTCTTTATTTTTTCCCTTTCCAACTCACTCTCTCCGTCCTCACCCCTCCCTCTCACCCCTCCCATCCTCACTCTCCATTCCACTCCTCCTAGCAGCCCCCTGAAATATTCATCCCACTCCCTTATTCCTATCCCCTCGCTTACCCTCCTCCTCATCTTCCTTCCTCTGTTCGCCACTTTCCAGACCTGCCCCTCCGTTCTCACCTCCGCCACTTCTTTTTCCCACCTCTCCGTTTCCTTTTTCTTTTTCTCCTCACACATCTTCTCATACTCTTTCTTCCTTGCTCTATACCCTCCCCCATCCCCTCCTTCCCTCCGCCATTTTCTCAGCTCCCTCCTCACCTTCCTTTTCTCCTCTCTACACTCCGAATCCCACCACCCTCCCATCTTTTCCCTCTTCCCCCCTTCCCCCGGCTTACCCATCGCTGTTTTTATCCTTTCCTTTAGTTCCCTCCAATCATCATCCACTCCCCCTCTCCCCTCACTCCTTCTCCCAAACGTCCTCATAAACTCCCTCCTTCCCTCTTCCGACCAGTTTCCTCTGGCCCCACCCCTTTTTCCTCCTTTTTTCCTCCCTCCTCCTTCCTCTCTCCCCCCCCCCCCTCAGCCACACCACCACCGGATGGTGGTCTGACTCTACCCTGTCCCTACCTCCAACCTTTCTATTTTCTCCACTCCCCCTCCTCGTCCCCCACTGTGTTTCCGTTCATAATTCCCCAACCTATTTCCTCCATATACCTGCACAGTCTTCTCCCTTCCCCATTCACCTCCTTATCCTTGGATCTTCTACTCCCCTCCCCCTTCCCTTCTTCCTCCTCCCCTTCCTCCCCCGTACGCGCATTAAAATCCCCCCCTATTAGTACTCTTACTCTCCCTTCCCTCTCTTCCATCCATTCCCCCAGATCCTCTAGTTTCTCCTTCATGTCTCCATTTACATATACCCCCACTATCTTCCACCCCCCCCCAATATTCACTTTCTTCGCCATTATCCCTTCCTTCCCTCCTCCTCTCCCTTCTCCCACTTCGAATTCCTTTCTTACTCCCATAATCATTCCCCCCATCGCTCTCCCCCTCTTGTTTTCCCTCCTGGCCCATTGCTTTTCCCATATATATCCTTTGGGTAGCCTCCTTTCCACAGCCTCCCACTCTTTTTGCTCTACCCACGTCTCACACATAACTATAACATCCCATTTTGTCTTCCTCGTAACTCCCGCCACATTCCAGAATGCCACCTTCAAAATTCCCCTCTTTTCCTTTTCCTTTCGCAACCTCTTTTCCCTTTCCATTCCCCCAACCCAATTTATTCGTTTCCCTGCTCCTCACACCATTTTTCCTTTATTTCGTCCACCTTCTTACCTTCCCGTCCACCCACATTTTCATGTAGCCCACCTGCACCCTCTTGCCTCTCTCCCTTTCCCTTTGTGCCTCCCTCTCAATCTTCCACCTTGCCCTCCTTTCCTCCTCTGTCAAGTCGTCCTCCACCCTTTCCCTTCTCCCTCTCAGTTTACTTTTCGCCTCCATAACTTTCCTTTTTTCCTCTCTTCCCTCCAACTTCACCACTACCATTCCCCCTCCTTCTTTTCCTACTCTTCCTATTTTCACCACCTCTTTTATTCCCTCCAACCCCAACCCCATCCTTCCCCACACCCTCGCCACTTCCGCCTTCATGTCACTTCCTTCTCCACCCATCCCCTTTACCACCACGTTACATCTTTTCCTCTCTCTCTCTTTTTTGTCCTGTAACACCTCTATCCCTCTCACTCTTAGCCTCCACTCCTCTTCATTCCCAGTCACCTCCTTGTTCCCCCTTCTCCCCATTTCTTTTCCTTTTCCCATCTCTCTACCTTCTCCATCACCTCTTCCATCCTCCTCTCCTTTTCTTCCAGTTTTCTCACCTTCTCTACCAACCCTTCTCTCCTCCTCCTCTCCTCCCTCATCTCTTCCTCCCATCTTTTCCTCTCCCCTCTCCACTCTTCTTCCATCCTTCGTCTTTCCTCCCTCTCCTTTTTCATTTCTTCTCTCTCCTTTCTTATTTCCTCCTTAACCTCTTTTCTCTCCTCCCTGTCCCTTTTCATATCCTCCCTCATCCTCCTCATCTCCAACATCATTTCCCTTATCATCCCTTCCCGCCCCCCCCCTCCTCTCCATCCTTCCCTCCCCGCTTATCCTCTTTCTCCGGTGACCTCCTTGTCCTTCCGCTCCTCTTAAACACACCCTTTCCCTCCATCACGTCTTCTTTCTCCTCCTCTCTTTCCCGCATTTTCCCCCAAAAATTCTCCAGGCTTCCCACACTGCTCGTGCTGTCCTTTCTCATTCTTTCCTCACCCACCACCTTCCCCTTTCCTTTCTCCCCTTCCTTTCCCTCCTCCATCCTCTCTGTTCCTTTTCCTTTTTCCTTTTTACTTCCCTTTGTTCTTTCCCCCTCACCAGCCTTCCCCTGCCCTACTGTCCCTTTATATTCCCTTTTTCAATTCTCTCTTGTCCGCCCTCTTTGCTTTTATCCTTTTATCTCTCTACTCTCTCTGCCGTACACCTTATCTCCCTTTTGAATTTCCCGCCTGTTTACTTATTTTCTATCCCGCACGGTATCACCACTTATCACTATATGCTCTTCACTCTGCCTTCCCGCCTTATTTCACCTATCCTCTCCTAACCTCTAAACCTCTCCTTATCCCACCTGTACCTATCACGCCCTACAACCTACCCAACTCTCTTCCACACCAACTCTCCAACCCTACTTCAACACCTATCTCTCCCTTCCTCCACACAAACGTCCGCTCACCTTTCCTTTTCACCGTACCTGTTACTGGTACCCTGAACGGTAAGCATTACGCTTTCAATGGGGTAAATCATTCTCCTCGAACCGATGAGGAATATATTAAACGTTTAAGCGAGAAGCATCACAAGGAAGGTACAAGCCCATTGTCATTGCTACCGATGGGAATGGTTTCGCAAGTTCCTTTCGAGTATATGCATCTTGTATGTTTGGGCGTAGTAAGGAAACTCTTGTCTGCGTGGGTATTTGGAGAGCATTCACGTCCCTCAAAATTGCACCGCAGGGAAATTTCTATACTGTCTGCGAGACTGAATAGTCTTAGCAGGTATTGCCCCTCAGACTTTGCCAGACGTCCCAGAGCTATCGAACAATGCTCTAAATATGAGGCGAGCGAATTTCGACAGTTTCTCCTGTATACAGGGCCAGTTATACTGTATCGTGTACTGGAAAGTACCGTATTCCAGCATTTCTTATTTTTACATGCGGCCATAAGGATTTTAGTTTCACAATCTCCTTCGATCCCACACTTGAATTTTGCAGAGTTAGCTTTGAAAGAATTTGTTCTTCGTAACGAAGAACTTTATGGCCCAACTTTTACTAGTTATAACGTCCAAGGCCTTCTTCATTTAACCAACGATGTCAGACATCTTGGTAATTTAGATTCATGTTCTGCCTTTCCATATGAAAACAACATGTCCTTTTGTAGAAAATATCTTAGAAAGCCAAGTCTTCCTCTCCAACAATATTCCAATAGAATGAGGGAGACACAACTTCATGGCACAAATATTCATTCTAATGTCGATTTTTCTATTCGCGTATCTAGACCGCTTAGCAACGACCCCAATTGTTCTCAATACCATAAGATAGATTTCAATGGCATATCTCTGGGCATATGTGTACGCGATAATTGTTGCATCTCAGTCGACGCCTCGATCTGCCTAATTTTCAATATTAGCATAGACTCTAATAACTCCCATCGTTTAGGTATTAAAACATTTCTAGAGGTCGATGATTTTTATGATATCGCCTTAAAGTCTTCGGCTCTTGGCGTATATAAATGCGCCACATTTAGCCAGGACATTTCATATATCTCCCCCGATCAGGTTTGCGCCAAATGTTTTAGAATGCCTCTTCAAGGTAATATGCCCACTGACAACAACGACGACCCCATCCCCTTAGCAACCCGTAGCTATGTCGTTGTCGTTATTACACACAGCGAGAAGCCGTAGTGTTCAAATTCTTTCATCTTCATTATCATTAAAAGTATCTCGCTACAGTCCCTCTCCATTGTGTAAGCCTCTCGCGTCAGGCGGTCACCATGGTGGTTTTAGTGGGTGCAAGCCCCACATAATCTCACCCCTCTCGCGGGGGGTGAGATATCCGTTAGGGACTTCCACTATGTAAAAAAAAAAAATCTTTTCCCCTTTCTAGTTTCGTCTCTTGTTTTTGGTAAGTTACGACTATTTTTTGGTGAGTGACGTGCTATAATATTTATAATTTTCTTCTTTTGTATAACTCTTCACAAGTAAAACCATATTTACACGTATCCTTGTTAATCTCTGGTGATTGGTTATTTTATCGTTTGGTTCGAATGTTTCTGCATGGGTTATTTTTTCAAGTTTTCTACTGCCGAGTTACACTCGAATTATTGAGTAGCACGTTGTATAGGTTCGTCTTGAGGTTTCGTATAATTAAGTTACATGCAAATATAATATGGAGAAGGTGAGAATAGTTGGTGCATAAAATATTGCACTTTTTTGCTGCCAAGTTGTGATCTTAAATCTCGTTAATATTGCGATGTATGCATGCATGCATGTAAACTGAAAAAACAGCTAACACGCCTTTGCTAAGTATTGTAATATGTACTTTTACTTACAGGTTGACATGGACAAACGAGGGAAACGTGCGGCCGCGAAACCAGCGCGGTACCAAACAACATCTTCGGCGGAGGAAACCCCGAAACGGCAAAGGACGTCGACCGCGCCGAGACCACCGATTATCGAAGACATCCAAGATCTGAGGGAGATCTTACAGGCAGACATTGCAACAATGTCAACGGGTTTTTTTGCTTCTAACCCGAGTAACATTTATATGTTTCGGGAGACCTCTGCTGCCAGTGTTCCTGCCTCCGCAGCATTCACATATCATCAGGATCCAGGGACATCGTCTGCACGCTCCACTGTGATCCACAGTGAGCCGTTGCAACGTCTGTTCTCAGCTAAACGCGCTGGGCAGGGAATTCCTAGTAAGGTGCATCTCGACCTTACTTCTGCCTCGTCGCACGTGATAGTTGCTAATCTCTTTGCTGATTTCTTTGGCTCTATATATAGTCCCCAGCACGGTGCGGCGCCTGTTTTGATTCCTGAGCCGTCTTCCTATAGTGAGGTAAACATACATTCGATTTCCATCTCTATCGGTCAAATCTATTCCAAGCTCGAGTCACTTGATACGTCAAAGGGACCTGGTTATGACGGGATCCCGCCTGTTTTTAAAGGAGTGTAGATTCATTCTTGCTAGGCCCCTCTGGCATATTTTTAACTCCTCACTGGCTATGGGGACATTCCCAGCAGTGTGGAAGACCACTTTGGTTACCCCGGTATTCAAGGTAGGCGAACGCTCCGATGTTAGAAATTATCGACCAATATGCAAATTATCTGTAATGCCTAAGATCTTTGAGGAACTAATAACAGAGTACTTAACGCCCTGTCTCACTATTGTCATTTGCGATGAACAGCATGGTTTTGTTCCTGATCGATCGACGACAACTAATCTGGCGGTATATCACTGCTTCGCTTCTGCTGCAGTGGATGCGGATTTTCAAGTTGACACTGTCTATACTGACTTTCGAAAAGCTTTTGATTCGGTTGATCATTGTATCCTGCATCTAAAATTGGCCTCAATCGGGATTAATGGGTCGCTTCTTGCTTGGATCGCCAGCTACCTTGAAGGCCGGGTGCAGGTTATCAAGGTGCAGGATCGGTTATCTGATCCGGTAAATGTGACCTCGGGTGTCCCTCAGGGATCGCACCTTGGTCCTCTCCTGTTCGTTCTCTTTATTAACGATCTTAGTGAGGTTTTCAAGCACAGTAAATTTCTTATGTATGCGGATGACTTAAAATTTTTTCGCACTATTAGCGGTGTTTCTGATGTGAATCTGTTGCAGGCTGATCTCACGAGGTTTGAGCAGTGGTGTACCGTCAATAGGATGCGTCTAAATACAGGGAAATGTGTGTTACTTAGGATCCCTAGGGCTGTCAGTGGCATTCCCTCGATATATGTATTATGCGATACCACATTGTCTGATGTTGCGGAAGTCTTGGACCTTGGTGCTACGTTTACTAAATGTCTGGACTTTCGCAACCATTATCGCAAGATCACGTGTAAGGCGATGAAAACCCTTGAGTTTATCGCCCGTTTCGGTAAACACGTTAAGCAGATTAGGACACTTAAGTTGCTATATGTCGCACTGATAAGGCCACAGGTCGAATATGCGTCGGTGATCTGGAGCCCTAGACATAAGCAATATACTTGCTTACTTGAAAAGGTCCAGCACAAGTTTCTTAGGCTTGCTATGAGGGCATCAGGTAGCCCTATGCGGCTCAGTGACCGTAATTATGGTGCTGCCTAACTAAAAATGAGGCTATCTACTCTAACCTACCGCCGTGTTAGCGCGGACCTACTATTCCTTTATAAGGTTTTACATGGTCAGATTAACTGCCAGGAGCTAGTCGCAAGGATTTGTTTTCATGCTCCGCAACGGTCACTGCGTTCGAGACCTCTTTTTGTAACGTGCGTCCCGGAATATCAATATTACTCCAATGATCCCATTAATCGCGCAATGGAGGAGTTAAATCAATGCCCTGCGGACATTGATATATTTGTAGCCTCCCTCTCATCGTTTATAACTAAGCTGCTTAGGAGACTGTCACCTCCGTAATTTATGCAGCATCGGTTACGGTAGTCGTCGATGTTTGTTGACTGTTATGTTTTTCGTTATTTTTCTGTTTATTTTATTTTTACGTTACGTTATTTTCTATGTTTTTTGCACTAGACTGTTCAAATTTTTGTAATTTAAAGGGTTCTCCCGTCGAATAATAATAATAATAATAATAATAATAATAATAAT
>OX578061.1:26328452-26486078 GCA_951215215.1 Andrena trimmerana
TCTCATGCCACGGAGCAGATCCTCTGCCTCTGAAACCTCTTGGTCCATAGCTAAAGTCGCTGTCTGGTCCATAAGGGTCGTAAGAAGAATCATAATCTACTGGTCTCGGTCTAAATTCTCCACTTTCTTCTGGGTACGGCCTTGGCTTAAATCCAAATCCTGGAGTTACATCCGCAAAATCTACTCTCAGCCTTCTGTCCGGGCCGCCCAGAGGAAATCCTCTCATCTCTTTTACGGCAGCCTGAGCTGCGTCGATCGAATCGTACAGTATGTAAGCGTTACTATCGCCTTTTATGTAATCTATTTTCTTTATCGCTCCAAATCGATCGAATTCTCTTTCTAATTGCGGTACAGAGGTCCATGGTCCTAAACCGCCGACCCAGATTCTCGTAGTAGGTGTGGCCTTTCCATAACCAATTTTACATTGGAACTTTCCTATGTATTGCCCGGAAAGCTCAACTTTACACCTGTGTGCCATGTCTAAAGTCTGAAATCTGACAAAAGCATAAGCATTGCCTGTCCCTGGCGGAGGTCGCTTGATATCAATATCGTCAACAATTCCATATTTACTGAAAATCCTTCTTAACTCCTCCTCTGTGATATTGATCTCCAAGTTTCCTGCAAAGAGAGTTCTTGTTGCCAGGGGATCATCTTCTGGAGAGACATGATGCAAATAATTGGGGAATTTGTCCTTTTTATTTTCCACGCGTTCGAATCCGTGAACTGGATGCCGTATCATCATGTGTCTCGGCGGACCGTAGTGATGGGGTGGACCGGGATGAACGTGCGGTGGACCATGATGAATTGGCGGCCTAACAAATTCATGATGAGGTGGAGGAATCGCTTCGCGTCTCATTTCTCTGTGCGGTGGGGGTAATCCAACCGGGGGTCCGTAAACTCTTTCATACCTTTCTAATGGTCTATGCCTATCCGTCGGACCAGGACTCCTAGCGTAATATCTCTCGTAGTCAGGCGGCGTGATCGATCTCGGGCGACGATAAGTGTCAGGTCTCTCGTAGACTGGTTCGACGAGCGCCACTTTGTCGTACATAATAATTCTTGGCTTCGCGTGCTTCGCATCTCTGGCATCTTCCGAACTTCTAAAGCAAACATACGCAACACGCTCGTCTAATTCGTGAGAAATTCTAATGGAAAAATCTCCAAACTTCTTGTACTCTCTGTAAAGAGTATCTTTAATCACTTCGTCACTGGCTTTCGGGTGGATTGAACTGATACAAAGGACTTTGTAACTGTATGGACGTTCCGGAGGTAGTTCCCTGGGTGCTCTTAAATAATCATCTCTGTGAGAACTGGACTCTACGTAACGAGCATGAGACGAGGCACGTGTCGGGGGACTTGGACTTCTTGCACCCCTACTGCGACGACGGATTCTTTCAGGCGTTATACGTTCGTCACTGGAATCATCGTACCTGTAAATTAGTAACACGATTCTTACCAGACATTAATTTCTATGGCAATGATAAATGGAAACGCGATATAAGTTCACTGTGTACATGCTCGCCAGTATCTTTAACGTTCGTAAATAACAAAACAAAAATATACTTAATTGTTATAATAACCTCATAAATTGTAATAAAGAATACTGAACGAAAGAATATAGCCTACGTTTATCAGTTCTCGTTAAATAAATAGATTTGTGAAAAGATTTACCGTCCCATTGAGGATCTACTTCGTTTGACGCGAGGAGGCGGAGTATCCCGACTGGAGCTTCTTTTCATATTGTTGCGGATTTTAACCGTGATCTTATGTCGATCGTCGCGCGGAATCCCAATCATCAACGCTGTTTAACACGGCAGAGCCGAACGAATGATAGAAGAAAAAAACAAAAGAACAATAATCACACAAAGCCTATTCAGCTTGAATCAAGCCGTCATTCACGGAGTCTTTATCCTCTTCACCACGAACATAAAATGGCGACTTTCTTCTTTCTTTACTTGACTTCCGGAATTCACTTGTAGGTTATAGTAAATTTCATAAGAATCGAGTCAGCCGCCTAAGTTCTGCATTTTCTCGAATCCCTTATATTCGCATCGATTTATTTCTCTTTAAATTATTACTGCTTTGATGCCCATACGTGTGTTCGATACGCTGCTTATATTTGCAAACTATTGATTCGCAAATTAATGTTCAAGTATATACGTTTCCGTTGACAAAACGAAGACCTGTTCTCTCGTTTACATTGAAGATGTAACTGCGCGTTACTAGTGGTGGAGAACTATCGATGGTACTATCGATAGTTATCGATGGTCCTCACTATCGAAAACTATCGATAGCTTATTTTCACTATCGATAGTTATCGGTATTGAAAATCGTGGCTTGATTAGTGTTGGCTAGAACAGTGATTTGTGAATCACGAGTGATCCGATCACGTTCGTTCCCAATCACGGTGATTTTTCACAGTGATCCGTGATTTTCATGATCGTATGTGATTGGTGCAGGCAGAACAGTGATCCGTGATCGCTTCTGATTGGTGCAGGCAGAACGGTGATCCGTGATCGCCTCTGATTGGTGCAGGCACAATAGTGATCGCTTCTGATTGGTGGAGAGCATAACTGCTCTTTGCACGCGCCACATAACCCCAATTTCTACTTCCTCTCGAAACATTCTTAAGTCCTCACTGTTCTTATAGAATCTCAGTTGAATATTTTGAACCAATGTAATCATTCACAATCTATTTAAATTAACGAATATTTCTTTACTTTAGTTAAAACGTATAATGTATATGTGAATACTTTAACCAATCAAATCAGTGCGTGCATACATTGACTATTTATGAATGAATATTCTATATATTCGCTGAATTAGCACGCTTTGACTGTAACACAAGCTCTATGAAAGTATTTTATAAAAAATAATTCAATCAAGATCAAGAATTACGATCACAGTACACAATTCACTCAAGTTAAAAAAATCACAATCACGGTCGTGATTGAAGTTAAATCACGACCGTGATCGTGAATCTGTGATCACTGTGATAAATCACTGTTAGTGATTTTGCACTCCATCTCTAGGCTTGATATCCGTGCAGTTCTGAAGCTGATAAAGCATTAAACTGGAAAAAATAATTTTTATCCTAGAGAAATGATTTCTACTTAGTATAATAATAACCAAAAACGTCGAAATTCATTAGATAAACATCGATGGTTTCAATCTTCAAATATCGATTATAAAAACATCGATGTATCGTTATCATCTCTACTTTAAGTTCAAATTTTATTGTAAATTATTGAAACTCAAGGTTCGTAATACAGTTAATAAATTTTGTATGATTGAAGAAAAGGATATTAAATTTCATGTACATTTTTTTAAGTCAGTTAAAAAAAGAACAGCTCAAATTTAGAATCTCACAATTAATTTATAATGTTATTGCTTGTATTAAAAATAAATTGTTTTATATATATTTGAAAAACGGTAATATCACCGACGGTATAAGATACCTCTATACTTCGTTTGTGATAATACTGATAATAAATCATACATCACTATCGATAACTATCGATGGTCAATGGTCTAACTATCAGAAACTATTGATAGTGCCGACCATCGATAGTTCTCCACGACTGCGCGTTACCTCGACAGAGGGCAACTCAAGCGTTTCAATAGTTTCACTGTTTGACGAAAGGGGGCGCGTTATGAAGAATTTGATTGGTTTACGGCCGATTTCTTCACCTCCAGATATCTGCCAGTCAGAGTTATCTGGCAGATATCTGCACACTCAGCTCAAACGATTGTGGCCGTTCGAGATTCGATTGCATTCGAGCTTACTAGGGTCCGCTTTTTCACATCGCTAACATTCTACAGTATTTCATGAATATGGTGCGGGCACTGCCAAGCCACAGGTTCCCGTCTAGAACACTTCTATTTCGTGAGGAAACATTACTGTGACGCCATCTAATATAAGACACGTTCGCGCAGCCCCGTCACAAAAGTTAATTTACATTGCTTCGGTTATGTTTATTTTCCCGTTGTTAACATAAAATAACGGATAGTAGATTTTGAAGTAAATGCGTATTTCTTTGATCTACACATTTCCACTAATAATGATTTTAATCTATGAGGACTGCTAGGAATAAAATACCACAAGACTTTATACATCTCAGTATTCTGGTTTCCTAACCCTTGCCATCTCTACGAAATATATAACATTCGTTTCCATTCTATTCTTTATTACCCCGCCATCCCGCTCTATTTATTTGTGTCCTCCATTATAAATTCATTGATTTATTTATTTTGGACATTACAAATTTATCGTTTACAGTCTCAAAATTATTTATTTTTTTTAGGTTCATTGTAATAAAAGTCATTTGACATTCATTTTTGGCGTCATTTACGCTACAGCATCGTGAACAGAGCCGATCGCGCAGATTTATATACCCAGATAGCACAACGTCTGGTAAAGTCTTAAAGACGTCCAAAAGGCGTCTTAAAGACGTCTTAAAGACGTCTTGTAACAAATCCAGACGTTCAGACTTAAAATGGACATAAACTAGACGTCTCTAAGACGAGGTGTGCTATCTGGGTAATTATGACAATCATAGGCAAATGCCGCCACAGTGGTGTTTCATCATGAATTAGAAGTATTCTAGACGAGAACCTGTGGCTTGGCAGTGCCCTCACCATGTTCATGAAATACTGTAGAATGTTAGCGATGTGAAAAAGCGGACCCTAGTAAGCTCGAATGCAATCGAATCTCGAACGGCCACAATCGTTTGAGCTGAGTGCACATGTAGAGATGGAGTGCAAAATCACTAACAGTGATTTATCACAGTGATCGCATATTCACGATCACGGTCGTGATTTAACTTCAATCACGACCGTGATTGTGATTTTTTTAACTTGAGTGAATTGTGTACTGTGATCGTAATTCTTGATCTTGATTGAATTATTTTTTATAAAATACTTTCATAGAGCTTGTGTTACAGTCAAAGCGTGCTAATTCAGCGAATATATAGAATATTCATTCATAAATAGTCAATGTATGCACGCACTGATTTGATTGGTTAAAGTATTCACATATACATTATACGTTTTAACTAAAGTAAAGAAATATTCGTTAATTTAAATAGATTGAGAATGATTACATTGGTTCAAAATATTCAACTGAGATTCTATAAGAACAGTGAGGACTTGAGAATGTTTCGAGAGGAAGTAGAAATTGCGGTTATGTGGCGCGTGCAAAGAGCAGTCATGCTCTCCACCAATCAGAAGCGATCACTATTCTGCCTGCACCAATCAGAGGCGATCACGGATCACCGTTCTGCCTGCACCAATCAGAAGCGATCACGGATCACTGTTCTGCCTGCACCAATCACATACGATCATGAAAATCACGGATCACTGTGAAAAATCACCGTGATTGGGAACGAACGTGATCGGATCACTCGTGATTCACAAATCACGGTTCTAGCCAACACTACCTATGTTACGCTATCGCTTGAACGTAGCCACAGAAATGTATATAATCGATACTTAAATCAGGAGCGAAATTTAAAATCCTTTTTTATAGCGAATTCGGGAGACCCGCACTGGCCGCACTGAGTGCGAGTTTTCTCGCTTCCAATTGGCTAAAAGTCGCACTCAGTGCGGCCAGTGCGGGTCTCCCGAATTCGCTATTAGTGAAAGATTGACATATGATAATTAGATTCGAAGCGAACGGCGCATCTGGAAGGTCTTAAGTAGAGACCCTATAACAGCGCTGGGCAGCGGTGGAGCCCCTCACGCGCCAGCTTCCCCTTCCAATCTGTCTCTCGCACAGCGTGCCTTCCGTCGTCAAGGAGACCGCGCGACGCTACGAAGGCTGCCATGACGGGCTAGCCGTGCTAGCGTCTTCGCGGTTAGCGTCGCGCGGTATCCCTGACAACGCGGACGAGAGTGGGAGAACCCCGAGCTTACGCGTAAGCGATTTTGCCCAGCGCTGCCTTAGAGCATATACTATGGAGGTCTCATTGAAAGCTTGAAACTGTCGCCAACATGGTGCGAGAGAGAGAAGTATATGTCCTATTCGACCGTAATGCGCAAGCGCCGATATCGTGCGAGAGAGAAACACATATGCGAACTGGTGCGAGAGAGAGAGAGGACATATACTTCTCTCGGTCGCAAGATGTCTCTCTCTCACACGATATCGGCGCTTGCGCATTACTGTCGAATAGGACATATACTTCTCTCTTTCTCTCTCACGTGATGTTGCCCGACAGTTTCGAGGCAGTCACTCTAAGGCAATGATACCTCCGTGTACACTCAGCTCAAACGATTGTGGCCGTTCGAGATTCGATTGCATTCGAGCTTACTAGGGCTGGCTTTTTTGCTTCGCTAACATTCTACAGAATTTCATGAATATGGTGCGGGCACTGCCAAGCCACAGGTTCCCGTCTAGAACACTTCTATTTCGTGAGGAAACATTACTGTGACGCCATCTAATATAAGACACGTTCGCGCAGCCCCGTCACAAAAGTTAATTTACATTGCTTCGGTTATGTTTATTTTCCCGTTGTTAACATAAAATAACGGATAGTAGATTTTGAAGTAAATGCGTATTTCTTTGATCTACACATTTCCACTAATAATGATTTTAATCTATGAGGACTGCTAGGAATAAAATACCACAAGACTTTATACATCTCAGTATTCTGGTTTCCTAACCCTTGCCATCTCTACGAAATATATAACATTCGTTTCCATTCTATTCTTTATTACCCCGCCATCCCGCTCTATTTATTTGTGTCCTCCATTATAAATTCATTGATTTATTTATTTTGGACATTACAAATTTATCGTTTACAGTCTCAAAATTATTTATTTTTTTTAGGTTCATTGTAATAAAAGTCATTTGACATTCATTTTTGGCGTCATTTACGCTACAGCATCGTGAACAGAGCCGATCGCGCAGATTTATATAATTATGACAATCATAGGCAAATGCCGCCACAGTGGTGTTTCATCATGAATTAGAAGTGTTCTAGACGAGAACCTGTGGCTTGGCAGTGCCCTCACCATGTTCATGAAATACTGTAGAATGTTAGCGATGTGAAAAAGCGGACCCTGGTAAGCTCGAATGCAATCGAATCTCGAACGGCCACAATCGTTTGAGCTGAGTGTACACTCGGGGACGAAATCGGCTTCCCTCCGGAAGTTTGGCAACGTTGCATGTCGGGTCCCCCTGTGTCGAAGAACCACTGAGTTATACCTAGTGACAATGGTGACAATTTTACAAGTTATTACTTAGTTTGCTAAAATGAATTGTGCTTGATAAAACATTACACGTAAGAGGATGATGGGCTCGATTCCTAATCTGTTTGGCAAAGAAGTAGCATGTATCGTAAGTAGAAAGTTTTTAAACTGCCAGGCCGAAGTCTAGGTAAACGCACAAAATCCCCATATCGGTGTTCCAGCACGGGAAGGCGAGGGAAGGCGTTTTGTTCGCCGCGACCCCGAGGTAGCCGTCGTCCGCATAAGACCCTCTCACTTGCACATAAAGCCCTGTCCTTGTTTAGCACCATCCCTGTCTACCGCATGCGCTCCGTCACTCCCGTGCAGCGAATTGGCGCTAAGAGGCTAATTATTTCTTACGAAGGAGCAATATCGATGGTCCTCACTATCGATAGTTATCGGTATTGAAAATCGTGGGTTGATATCCGTGCAATTCTAATCGCTTTGCTTAAGAACTGCTGCTAAAGCTGATAAAGCATTAAACTTAGCATAATAATAATCAAAAACATCGAAATCCATTAGGAATACATCGATGTTTTTGGTTATTATTATGCTAAGTTTAATGCTTTATCAGCTTTAGCAGCAGTTCTTAAGCAAAGCGATTAGAATTGCACGGATATCAACCCACGATTTTCAATACCGATAACTATCGATAGTGAGGACCATCGATATTGCTCCTTCGTAAGAAATAACTAGCCTCTTAGCGCCAATTCGCTGCACGGGAGTGACGGAGCGCATGCGGTAGACAGGGATGGTGCTAAACAAGGACAGGGCTTTATGTGCAAGTGAGAGGGTCTTATGCGGACGACGGCTACCTCGGGGTCGCGGCGAACAAAACGCCTTCCCTCGCCTTCCCGTGCTGGAACACCGATATGGGGATTTTGTGCGTTTACCTAGACTTCGGCCTGGCAGTTTAAAAACTTTCTACTTACGATACATGCTACTTCTTTGCCAAACAGATTAGGAATCGAGCCCATCATCCTCTTACGTGTAATGTTTTATCAAGCACAATTCATTTTAGCAAACTAAGTAATAACTTGTAAAATTGTCACCATTGTCACTAGGTATAACTCAGTGGTTCTTCGACACAGGGGGACCCGACATGCAACGTTGCCAAATTTCCGGAGGGAAGCCGATTTCGTCCCCGAGTGTACAACTCTTCTATTGGGATTGGCAGTCGTGACGTCGCCAAACGGTGGCGACCTACTCTTTCAGGTTCTGATTTTCGCCACCAGGTAATGTATTGCAGCTTAGCCAATCCCAATTGGATGTCAAATATTGCGATTGGCTAAGCTGCGATACGCTACCTGGTGGCGAAAATCAGAACCTGAAAGAGTGGGTCACCACCAGGTAGCGTATCGCAGCTTAGCCATTCCCAATACGTAAACAACGTTACTTGGAAGAAGTTCAAAAATGATATTTTAGAAAAATGCCTGGATGTTGTGTGGAAGATTGTACGCACTCGTCACAGAAAGGCTTTATTATGAAAGTGTTTCCCCGTGATCCTAAAAGAAGAGCAGAATGGGCTGCTAATGTAGGACGAAAGAATTGGAGTCCAACCAATTCTTCGTTTCTCTGCGAGGTTAGTTTTGGTGTCTGGTCTTCATTTTTTCAATAAAATAAAGTACACTCTTTTATTTATTAATTTATTTCGTATATACCGCCACTATGCCGACATTTGTTTCTTCACACCTTTGACAAAACATGGCGTCAAACCGACCTAACTTAGACGTGATTGCGTGACTCTACTTATAGGGCAGCGCTGGGCAAAATCGCTTACGCGTAAGCTCGGGGTTCTCCCACTCTCGTCCGCGTTGTCAGGGATACCGCGCGACGCTAACCGCGAAGACGCTAGCACGGCTAGCCCGTCATGGCAGCCTTCGTAGCGTCGCGCGGTCTCCTTGACGACGGAAGGCACGCTGTGCGAGAGACAGATTGGAAGGGGAAGCTGGCGCGTGAGGGGCCCCACCGCTGCCCAGCGCTGCTCTAAGGCTATACTACACCACCATTTGTATTTTCACACCTTTGACAAAAAATGGCGACACCAATCAAAATCGAGGATGTGTTTGCGTGACTCTACGGCCGGTATTCTCAGTCGCTACTTATTCTTAAGCAAATGCTTAAGCATGCACGGAAATACCTCAGCACCGTTCCCAACGGTGCTCGAAAAATGAGCACCGTCGGGAACGATGCCGAGCACCGTCCCAGATAGCACAACGTCTGGTAAAGTCTTAAAGACGTCCAAAAGGCCTCTTAAAGACGTCTTAAAGACGTCTTGTTACAAATCAAGACGTTCAGACCTAACATGGACATAAACTAGACGTCTCTAAGACGACGTGTGCTATCTGGGGTCGGGAACGGTGCCGAGCACCGTAAAATCCAGTGCTGGACCCATTCAATGCGGTGCTTAAAACCAAACGCATTCCCAATCTGTGATTGGTGCAAATATCGGTGCTGGGCACCGTTCACAACGGTGTTCCTAATGAACGCGCACTGAAATCATCGATGCATTGCTATCTTCCATCTTTGTTTTCCATATTCGGCATGCCTCGTTGTTTTCGATACGCCTGCAAAGCGTGGCGTGGAAAAATGCACTTGATAGCGATAATCAGCGACAATCAACGACAATGGCGACATCGAAAAAGAACAGAATGCACGAAAACATGGATGCGCGTTCATCAGGAACACCGTTGTGAACGGTGCCCAGCACCGATATTCGCACCAATCACAGATTGGGAATGCGTTTGGTTTTAAGCACCGCATTGAATGGGCTCAGCACTGGATTTTACGGTGCTCGGCACCGTTCCCGACGGTGCTCATTTTTCGAGCACCGTTGGGAACGGTGCTGAGGTCTTTCCGTGTGCAGCATCCTCTACTAACCTAGTAGCTAGTAAAGGATATCGAATGCTTAAGCATTTGCTTAAGAATAAGTAGCGACTGAGAATACCGGCCTACTTAGGGTCTCTATTTACTACTAATGAACTGAAATTTGACTGCTGTGTTTTCGCGCGCAATATATGACACTCGTTGTCAGTACACTTGTTAGTTGTAATAAACTGTATATATTGCTGGATCAAAACATTAGATTATAAATAAGCTGCAATCGAGCAATTGCATCCAAGAAGAAATCATAATTTAAATACGTAAGTGATATAACGAAGCATACATACAAAAAATACAAGGAAAACATTGAAGGTTGTAAATAGGGGTGACTAAATGTAATAAATTATTTCATGTAATTGTAATTCGCGAATGTATAAAATAAATTCAGGTACGCTAGTACTACTCTCATTGAAATTCAGGCGTCTACGATGCACGCGTATTTAGCTGAAATTGAAAGTCAATTTTCACAAAAACGAAACCTTTATCACAATTTCGTCATTCTTGATTTTCGTCTTATTTCGACCTGTATAATCATCCCCTAGAGTATTGACTATCAGCAGAGTAACACCCTGTATAATCAATATATTACAACAAATGTATCATCTTTCTATTCAAATGTAATGGAAGGTCATATTATTTATTCCATTACAATTTGCATATACATACTCGTAATATCATATATAATATACCATTGAAAAATTCTCAAGAATAAAGTTGTAACAGAAAAATTGTTCTTTTAAAGGTAACATAATGCAAAGGTCTAGAAGATTAAAACGTGAAGTAGAACACCTCGCACAGAATCCTACAGAAGGGATTTCTTGTTATCCAAAGTCTGATAATTTTGATAACCTTGTTGCAACAATTGTTGGACCACGTGGTAGCCCGTATAACGATGCCATTTTCCAGTTAGAAATTAACATACCTGCTGAATATCCATTTGAACCTCCACGAATTACTTTTCAAACACCTGTTTATCATCCAAATATTGATGACAAAGGTCGCATATGTATGGATCTTTTAAATATGCCACCCAAAGGCAATTGGAACCCTTCTATTGGCTTAAAAAACCTTTTGGATGCTGTACAATGTTTATTAGGAAATCCAAACCCTGATGATCCTTTAATGGCAGATATTGCTGAAGAGTATAAATTTAATAGACAGAAATTTGAAAGCAAAGCAAGAAAATTCACAGAAGAAAATAAACATAAGGTTTCATGATAAGTTGTAAATATTTCATACAACAGTACATGTTCATTGTATTTTTGTTCTTTTCTAATATCTCTGATCTTTTTAATAAGTAACTTATATTGCATCGATACAAGTAATGTAACTAATTATTAATGCCATCTTTTAATGAAAACATAATATACTACAATACAATACAAGTGTCATTAAAACCCAAAATATCTGAATTATCAGGACTCATAGTTTTCGAAATTTTATTACGTATTATGATATTTCATACACAAATTTAACATATGTATAGTATTATATATATTCCAATATATCTAACTCCATCACATTGCTATTTGTGTAGTTTATAAATTAATAAAAAAAGTGGTGTATGTGATTTACATAGACTTTTCAATGACTATGTCGCTTTATTTAACTTACACAGTTATTACGTGCTTCGAGTGGTTAAATGTGAAGTTAACGGATAGAAAATGTACTGGTGATTTACATTGCTTATAGTATGCCTTTAGATATGCCAGAGGCCAGACACGAAATCTATATGGTAGGAATGTATGTGGATGACGCAATGCTACTTCTTAGTAATGTGTCTGAAGCCTGTGGTGTAGCAGAACCTTTACGAGATGTACGTTTATGTGGATGAAGATTAAGCGGAGGTAAATTTGGATGTTCGATTCTGGTCGGTGAACTGACACGGGGGCGCAGTGTTCCCCTTTGTTGTATTGTAAGAATGCCTACAATTGAAATATACCATTGAATTGCGTGCCAATTAAATTTACTGATTAAAATAACAACGAGCAATAAAGCATTGCCTGAATCGGTTGGTTCCAAAACGTCATTCAGCTGATAATAATCAGTCTTTATTGACAGAGGTTCTTCGTAGTCTACAAACGCCGTATTATCAAAAGCTTTATCATCCTTCGGCCGGCTCTGAATAGGTGTAGTAACCGGCGGATCCGCATAAGTCTGAAAAATCAACGACCTACCTTCAGATATTTTAAACGTTGGCATGCTCCATACAGAGAATATACAAATATGTATTCAATAATGAACCCTTTCGATACAACAGTAGTAGCTCCGAAGTGTTATGCTAATGATACATGGGACTCCCGTCAACAAACAAATGTCTATGATTCATATAAAACAAGATATAGGGAACAAAGATACATAGTTGATGGGAGTTTATGTAGGTATGATTTAGTAATCAATTATAGCTTTACTCGCACCGAAAAGCTCAAGGTATAACATAAATGTACACAAACTTTTGCGAAGTTGGCAATCCATGAACGTTTTTATATTTGATTTATAAGCTCCATCTGCTTGTTTGCCTTATTTTTCTTCATTCTCTTGTTCTCTTGTTTGTTGTAGTGAACACATTCGAATGATTTACGAATGATTTAAGGAAAATAGAAGATATCATGAATTACCATGTGCAATGCCAACATCGTCCCTTGGGTTCCCCTTTATACGGAACGATATTGAAATTTCACAAACTGACAAACGCATAAAGATACTGGGCTACGTATACAAACGTAATATCAGTAGATTGCCTTAAGTTTTACATGTTCGGTTGGCGTAGTTGAACAGGCGCGCTTGTGGAATTGTCCACCGCCGATCGTTTCATAGGTATGTTCCTCTAAATAGTGTCTGGTGGTTCCCCGTGGCGTCAGTGTGGCCCACATAACGCGGCTATCCTGCATAGCGTCTGCCGCGCAAGGATAGAGGACAGCTTCGTTTTGAATCCTTCCGTTTTTCGCTTGCATACCGGAAGCTGCGTTCGGCATGGAAATCACCCCACTCTTACCATTTCTATTACTACAGAACGATAATCGGTTATTTTGTAACTTCGGGGATCTTGTCCTTTCATTACCTAACGCACCTAAGGGGGGAGCCCTATTTAGAACGCTAGAAATGAGGTGATTCTTGGGAATTTTTTTCTAAGAAACTGTTAAGCGAATCTTTTCCAAACTTTCAGGGTATTTTAGTTCACATTTAAACAATAGAAATTAATTTTTACGTTGCAAAGTGTTCGGTAGAAGTGGAGATATATGAACACATTCGTTAGGACTCGCGCGCCGCAGTTGCAAATTGGCGATTGTAATGGTGGCCCCATTTCTTCCCTGAAATAAAAAAACCAAGGATTTTCTTATTTCTAGTATAATAACATTGTCGATGAACCTAACAAACGAAAAAAAAGTTAAAAGTTGACAAATTGGTGGGACTTGAAAGAAAATGTTACGATTCTGCCCAAAGATATTTCGTACTATTTATGGAAAAAGAGTTATTTAATTCAATTTATTTATCAATGTCTCACGTTCATCGACAATGTAATTATACTAGAAATAAGAAAATCCTTGGTTTTTTTATTTCAGGGAAGAAATGGGGCCACCATTACGATTGCCAATTTGCAACACCGGCACGCGAATCTTAACGAACGTCTTCATATATCTCCATTTCTACAGAAGACTTTAAAACGTAAAAATGAATTTTTATTGTCTGACTGTGAACTAAAATACCCTGAAAGTTTTGAAAAGATCCGCTTAACAGTTTCGTAGAAAAAAAATTCCCAAGAATCACCTTATTCCTAGCGTCCTAAATAGGGCTCCCCCCTTAACATATTCAGGTAAGTAGATGTGTTAAGGCCCCCACAGGCGGCTCGATTTATCGTTAGATCTGTCGTCAGACCTCCAAATTTAACGGTAAATCTAATGTACATACATATATGGAAGCTGCTAAACATCTTTCGAGCAGTACAACTGATTGGAGATCTGGAAGGATCACGTTATAAATCGCTGATGATCATGTATATTTAGTGAGATCGTTCAATTTCTTTAGCTCTGTATGAAGGGGTTGGCGCAGTAGCGGATTTAGGGAAAATGGCCCAAGTGGCAAACGTTCTTGGAGGGCCCATTTTTCGGGAAATTGAAGAGGTAGTTTACTAAAAACGGGCTAAGTGTAGTAGTACAGAAAAAATGGTGTTTGGGTAAAACCATTTTT
The DNA here is from genome assembly GCA_951215215.1 of Andrena trimmerana. Classification (NCBI taxonomy): domain Eukaryota; kingdom Metazoa; phylum Arthropoda; class Insecta; order Hymenoptera; family Andrenidae; genus Andrena; species Andrena trimmerana. The sequence goes on from OX578061.1 coordinate 26,342,751, forward strand.
TTTGGGCAGGGGGCCAGGCGGCAACTGGTCGCCGGCCGCCCGCTAAAAGGCTCTCCCAAACCAACGCGAATAATTGCGACGGCAGCGAACATTTTGCCGCGATATCACGGCAGTTTACTATACGCGGCGACGTTTTCAAACATTTCCGTTACAAATGCCCATAAACCGTTAAATTAGGTTAAAAAATATTATGTAAGACGTTACCTGACTCCCCCCTTGTAAGAAAACAAAAGAAATTCGCGACACCCCTCCCCCCCCCCCCACATACACTTAAGGCCTTACGTAATTTAAGGACGATCCCTAAGGTAAAATCTCATTCATTAGACTTTTATGTGAGTAACATCGTGTATTTAAAAGCCACTCTTTTGTCCACACTTTTCTTATGTTTAGTTTTACGCTGTATAATACAGCCGTAGTAGCATTTAAGTAGAGACATTCGCGCTCAACCCCAACATAGGGCTGGCGGAGCAAATTTTTCCCGACTGTGGAGTTGGGTGAGGCGGGGGGAGTAAAAATTAAAAGATCAAATTTCAACAGCCGAAAAAACAGTAGTACGCAAACAAAAAATAAAAAATGGTAAAATGCCTTCAAAATTCCTGAATGTGGAATTCCACACACAGCAAAATCTCAAGTGTGGAATTCCCCAGACATCCCACACAAATCACGCCGGCCCTGCTTCGACGACTTCACAAGGCGAAAGAAGTGAACGATCCGTGAAATCGTTGGATTGTTTCTATTGTCTGCGTGCGACACGACAATGGTCTGGCACCAGATCTGAGCGATAAATCGATCCATGGGTCTTGAATCATTGAATTCTACATTGGGAATATTGAAATGATTTGAATGATTTCTCCCCTCTTTTGCAATTCCTCGCAGTAGATAAAACAGTTGAGGCCTAAGGAATATGTAGTTTCAGCAAATAGGAGATATAATAAGAGGCGTCACTCCGGGCGGAACCTTTGAAGTTCTTACTTGACTTTGGCATTTAAATTGGTTGTCTATTCGAGCGGGATATTCAAATCGACTAAATGTAATACGGTTTTTCCTTCACTTCTATTTATTACAATTTTATGTTATAAACTTTCTGTATATTGTTACGAGCCGGGGCTGCGGGAACGCGAGAGGCCGGCGAGAAGGGTATTTCCCAGGGAATATGATTTATGAGTTTGTTAGTTAGGTGCGCGGACGAATCTGATGCGAAATCAGGGAGTCTTTAGGAATGGAGTTAAACGCGGACGAACCTGATGCGAAATCAGGGAGTCGTAGGAGGTTAAGGTTTCGTGGACGAACCCGATGCGAAATCGGTGAGCCACTGGGTTGGGGAAGATGCTTTGTTTTGAATGAAGAGTTGCGAACGTACCTGATGCTAGATCAGGGAGTCGCGGGAAATGTTAGTAATGCCTCGTAACTCTTAATTTATGTTGATACAACTCGAGCGGTAAAGCTGTATCAGTGGGTGAGTGCTACTAATATTATAAGGATCGCTGGGTAAAAGATGGGTTTAACGAATCTACTCGATTTACACGTGAACACCATTCGTATATTCAATAACTAATTATTGTACAAATGTAAGTGTCGCGGTTAAATAATAAATAAAAGTGTGTAAGTTACCACTAAGTAGTTTGCACGGTGTTGACGCACTGGCGATGCGGGGCCTACGAGCGGTTATTAACAAGTGCCAAATAGAATATAAACCGGACTCGCGGATTCTATGAGGTTAACTTTGATTCTGACGGAGACTTTAGCTCGATCTTAACCAACTCTGTACGAGCGTGACACGACGTGACTCTACGCGTGACTCTATAGCTTTTAACCAACGAGGGTAGAAACCAAAGGGTTTATATAGTCCCAAAAATGAGTGGGGATTCATTAGGAGTTTCCATATAAGGAAATCCTTCGGGGTCGTCGTCGTGTCACTCCCGTTCCCATGGTCGTGATCCAGATGATCGAGATCGTGACCCCCCTTAGTGGTGTATGATAAGCAAAAGGGTTTTAGGGCGTTTTCCCTTCTCAGAAGCGAGCTCGAAAGTGGTTGAGAGCGGCGTATGGGAAAATTCCACATACGTAACAATATTATCAGTACTGTTTTTGGTGAATATATATATTAATACTTTCTAGATTTGAAAAGATTAAGGGTGAAGTGACATACGTATAAAAAAATGCTAAATTTTTAAACACTGCACCACATATACTCGAGCTCATTTTAGAAGGAACTTATTTCGCGCATGTAGAATGAGCTCATTGGCTCCGAGGGAGCGTTTGTTTGGGGTACAGCCAATAGTAGCATGTTTTGGCACCAATGAGCACCAACATGCGCAGAACCAATCTAAACTCGTCGGTCGGCAAGTTCCTTCTAAAATGAGCTCGAGTATATATATATAAATGTATTACAAATGTACAACAAAAGTATACATTACGAATGAATTACTGCAAACAGAAAGTATACGAAATATTTTAACCTGACCGCAGTTTGCTGATTATTGCCGAAGTTTATCGATCATTGCCGCATGGGCATTTAAATTGGTTGTCTACTGATTTCCCTAGTTTATTTCTGTCCTTGTCGTGTGACGCCTCTTATTATATCTCCTCTTTGGTTTCAGTATTAATTTTCCGAGCACCCTACCCTAATAATTTACTACGTAGGACGACGAGAATTAAATTATGTAAAAACTCTATGCCTCCATTTGAAACAGAGTTATGACAAAATATGATTCTATATTTTTTATTTATTTTTTCACGTACAATCACACCGAAAGCGAAACACTTTTTATGTATATTACCATTTTGAAAATGCACTTTTTAATTACAGCAAGCTAATTTTCTTATCCCTATTGATCAAGCATCCCCTACTCAGTTTTAGAGACCACTATGATATATATCAAGTCTTAAACATCCTTTCATTAAATACTCTATAGAATTACGAAACGACGCTCCCGCAAAATAGCCTGCATTTAACTGTATATCTCCAGTCCCTTTGATACTGATTCTCTTTATAAAACAATAAGGAAGCATGTACTTACAATTTGCATTTCAACAGTAACGTCGCTAGTATTATGCCTATGAAGATGACGCCAACACAGGACGATATCAATACCAGTAGCCACGTGTCGTCGAAAACCGTGCCTAAAATTTTATAACATACAGTACCCCGTACATTATCAAAAAATGGGATTTAATGTTCTTAGAAAAATTGATATCACATTCTATTTACATATTTATCATTACTACCTCTTTAAGGGGGCCGTCTCCGCGGGCCTTGAATGTGTGCGTACGCTCACACAAGCTGGAAAAGCGTGTACATATACGCGTGTAGTAAACAAACCGTAAATTACAACTTTCGTCCTGGAATCGGCCAGAAGGAAATTTTTCGCGAGTGCAGTTGCCTTCAGTAGACATCTGTGCAGGGTGGTCTGGTGCGTTTGAATGCTAATAACCACCGTACGTTGAAATAATAATGAATTTATGACTCGAAAAGTGACAGAATACGGCTTCGAGGTTTCTCCGTTGGTGGCGCTAATTGTACAAGAGCCTCATTCTGTCACTCTTCGAGTCATAAATTCATTATTATTTCAACGTACGGTGGTTATTAGCATTCAAACGCACCAGACCACCCTGCACAGATGTCTACTGAAGGCAACTGCACTCGCAAAAACTTCCTTCTGGCCGATTCCAGGACGAAAGTTGTAATTTACGGTTTGTTTACTACACGCGTATACGTACACGCTTTTCCTAGCTTGTGTGAGCGTACGCACACATTCAAGGCCCGCGGAGACGGCTCCCTTAAACAAGAAGAATAGATATGTAACAGAAACAGGGCCGGCGCGAGGCGGGTTTATAGCAAAATTTTTATTTAAATAAAATTTCGAATAACGAATAAAAGATAAAAAAAATCGTCATTCGTTCGTTAAGCCGAGTTAACTTTATTCGACACATGGCGAATAATTTTTTTAACTTTTATATCGTTATTCGAAATTTTATTTAAATAAAAATTTTGCCCATCTCCGGTTCATAGTTCAGTGAAATTAAGATCTGTCTTCGAAATGAATCCCAGCAAGCTAAATTTTAAACAATATGGCAAAAGTCCCCATCGATCCGACCGCCGCTAAAAATTTTACAGAGGGTTAAAAAAGCGGTTTTCCGCGAATATCTTGTTATCCAGCAGGTTTACGACAAAAATATTTATTATGAAAATTATAGCTTAGGAAATTCTCTACAAAAAAGGTCCTATGATTTTTTTGCGTATGAGTAACCATTTTCGTGTATGACCAAGTCGTGGTTACCAACTTTCAACTCCCATACTTTTGACAAGGGAAGATCCGGAACCCGGAAATTCAAAAAATTATGAGACTTTGTAAATTTGTAGAGCATGAATTCCTCCTGAGTACGACGCAAGTTTGTTTGCTGCCCAAATTCATTCCAAGAGGGTGCAACAACAGACCACTGAAACTTTTCCTATTTTGTATTATTTCTCGCGAACTGTAGAAGATGGAAAAAAACTGTTCCGGAGAAAGTTACTTCTTTTAATTGGGACTATCATTTGGTAAATTGCAGTTCTTACAGTTCTTACGATTCGCGAGTTGTAACACAAAATCGAAAAATAGCCGGATTTTCAGGGGTCAATTTCAACTCCTAAGAGTGAATTTGGACAGCAAACAAAATTGCGTTGTACTCAAGAGGGCATCCCCCACATATTTACGAAGTATCATAATTTTTTGAATTTCCGGATTCGGGATCTGCCCTTGTCAAAAGTATGGGGGTTGAAACTTGGTAACCCGTCATACACGAAAATGGTTACTCCTACGAAAAAAGCTCATAGTACCATTTTTAAGAGAAGTTCCTAAGCTATAACTTGCATAATATCTATTTCCGCCGTAAAACTGCTATATAGCGAGATATTCGTAAAATTGTCTGTTATCAAAAACTCTGCAAAAATTTTTAGCGGCGGTCGAATTGGTTGGGACTTTTGACATATTGTTTAAAACGACCAAATGAACGCCCATACCAAAAATCAGCTTGCTGGGATTCATTCCGTAGATTGGGCATATTTCTGTCTAATTTCACTGGACTATTCAGCGTGTTCCTCGGCCCCGCGGTCTACGAAAAGTTCGTCGTAAATTTTGCGGGGCCCTACACATACATATTTATTATTATAAAATTTAGAAGTACGTATAAATGCGTTTTTTTCCCCGCACAATTTTTGAACCCGGCCCCGCAAAAGTTCACGCCGGCCCTGAACAGAAACAGAAGGGTAGTTACATACGATCTTATTCTCCCTCCAAAATAAGTATAATAAATTAGAATGTAAATTAGAATATTAGTATGATTTAAATTAGAATGTAAAATTTATGTTAATTATCGAATGTTTAGTAGATGTAACATAATTAATCTGAATGTAGACCTTGTTGAGGCATCTCGATGTATTGCACCCCTTCCGAGCGACGGTCGCAAAAATGTTTGCACGGACTGTCATTGAAATGCGGCGGAAACGACAGTAAATCCGTGTGAGGGTAAAAGTCAGAACTCTGCTGAAGAATGGCCGGGAACGGTGGCGGTGGTATATGAAGAATGTCAGGCGGAGGTTCGAGCGTACAGGACGCGCAGCCCGAATTATTCATCGTTACCACTGGCCCTTTATCTGTAATTTACATTAGAAAAATAAACTACCCATAATTAATCCCTTTTCACTGTACTTCAAGTACAACTGAAATTATCAGCCCTCGTCTATTCAACATTGTATCCTAAATAAATTTATAATAATGAAAGGAAAAAACAATCTACCTGACAGGAATAATTAACGATTACTTATTTTAGGGAACGGAGACGTATTATTACGAGCGTGTTATACGAACTTTAATTCAGATAAATAATATTTGATACTTAGGTGTACTGGTACACTTCATCTAGCCTTTGCTCCCTTGTTTCACGATTAATTGGCACTTTGTATTTTATTATCTATCGCCACATTATTCTTGAGCCATCACACGAGACTGGTTAGTCATGAAAGTACGGCGGAATGGATGTATCGCGCATTTTTCGCGACGAAAATGTAAAAAGTGCGACCCTCCCCGTTAAGCAACAACCCTGTGTGGAAGTAGCATTAGGGTAGCTGTGCTGGCTCCTCTGTAAGAAAAGCGCACGCGTTGTCGTATTGAGCGGCAGGGAAACTTTCGTATCCCGTCTAGTGCACGGTGTAGTATACTACTTTACACGCCTCTGCCGATAACAATGCCATGCCGTTAGCCCTGGAACACTCGAGTCACTTTTATTCGAGCGTTTTATTTCTTGCCACTGCAACTCCTCCTCGCGATCTCTCCCGTTGCAAAAGAAATTTCTAAAAATCACCAAGGCCTGGTGGATACTTGTACAGCTTTTATTTTTCATTGTTTTTTAGATACCTCCGAAAAAATTGGCATCATTAGTCACCCTGACACACAGCTTTTAATAGGAAATGTTCAAATACTTGTTTTTTCCCTGTTATATATTTCCATGATAAATGCTATGCGATTCAGAACGGGTGTAAAATATTTTGCCAGACTGTTCGGGAGGTCATTATAAAAAGTGTTACGCGAACACAGATCTTAATAATTCATGTTGCCTTATACGAAGGAACGCTTAAGAATTCAAGAGAGAAGAGATATCGTTTGCTTACAGTGCAAATTAAAATGTCATTGACAATTATGTATAAATAATTTATTCGTACATCAAACGAAATTCGTATGAATAATATATTAGAGTAGAATTTTAAACTCTTATAACTACGTAAGCACTGAAAATAAATAGGATTTATGTTCGTTTATCTTTTTATTCGGAATGGTATCCCAATGAATCAGCTGTTCACACTCATCCTCTACAACAAATAATATTTTATAATGTGTCGTTATAGCCCTTATTTATTCTTAATTACATTGCAATTTCATTGAGTGTGTAGCGCTTGTATAATTTTTGTATGAATTTCATTTACATTTCCTTTTAAAGCTAAATACATATAATCATGCGTAAATGAAGGGGAATTAAACATTGAATTAGCGTTTCGAGTAGTGTGGGCCCGTGTGTGATCAAACGCCTAGACAAGCAACGTAGAAGATAATGATCGTTTTCGAACTTATAGCGAATTCGGGAGACCCGCACTGGCCGCACTGAGTGCGACTTTTAGCCAATTGGAAGCGAGAAAACTTGCACTCAGTGCGGCCAGTGCGGGTCTCCCGAATTCGCTACCCTGATAACCAGATCTGGCAGCAGAATCTGATATCAGAACCGTAGTCGTCTGTGTCCGCATTTGGCTGCGTTCTGAGGTGCAGATTCTGATGTCAGATGCCTGATGTCAGATCGGCAGCAGATCGACAGCAGATTCTGCCGTCTGCTATGGTTCTGACGTCAGAGTCTGCGCTCTCATGCCAGCGCCAGACCCTGCTTCCAATCTGATGTCAGACTGGAGACAGATGGTTATCAGGGATATTAAATACTTCAATTGCTGAGGTAATGTAACATCTAAATTACTGAATGATTTAGAAATATGTATAACATTAGAATGAAAAATTTAAGCAAGTACAATTTACATATGTACATACGAAGAGGGTGAAGAATAATAAGCTATCCGTATCGTGTTACAACTGTAGTCAAAAGAACAAATAAATAAAGTAAACGCATTATCTGTTTGCAGATATTATACTTAATATCATAAAAAACAATTTTAACGGTTTAACTCGAATTATGCGTCAACGAACTCGTATTAATTAAGCGTATAGATTTAATTTCGGAATGAAATTTAGTTTACAGCGTGCAAGCGCGTGGTTCCGGTAACAGCTTGTGACTGATGCGTCAAAAACGTTTCGATCAGAAAAGTAGCATTTCCGCTTGAGGCTTATAACAGTGAATCGGATTCGAATTTTATTGTAACATTGTATTTCTCAAATCCAATAAAAATCAAATTTATCTCTCGACTCTTTATGCGCATTAAATGCCAGTCCTCTTTGACTTAATAACCTCTGCGTCAATAAGCCAGTCGCAGTTATGGAGATAAATCCGTTGAGTATAATTCTTGTGAAAAGTGACAGCAAAGGTGACAGACTCTTGTTTCGTTATCCGCATGTAGCGAAATACACGCGAGATTCCAATCAGTGTACCAAAAGGAAGAATCCTTATTCTTTAACTATTACAGAAGACTTATTACAGGTCAGTTTCCGACTACATTATAATACTGTAATTCTCACTCTGTGCATTTACAAGGTAATTTGATATTTAACAAATCCCCTCAACAGTCGTTACCTTTCCCAACCTCGAATATAAGTAATGGTAATTTAACTGGAGTAACAGACGAAGTATTGTCAACGCTGTTCGCTGTCAAGCCGGAGCTGTGCGAACAAAAGTTCGAGTTAAAAGTGAATGACGTCCGATTCGTCGGCCATCCAACTTTAATCCCATCCCGCGGTTTGAAGGAAGTTAATTCTTCTATGCTCTTCAATATAGTATTCGCTCTCCAAGCACAAGCGAGTCATTCGATAGTAAAATGTTATTACGACTTGAGCAGAAGGTTTGTCGTATAATTCTGTTTATGTAAGGAAATGAGATCAGGTAGATCTTATGAATCATTCGTTTCAGATTGGGCATAGCTTTGAGGCACGAAGAAAAGCGATGTGGATTTTTAACGGAAGAGATAAAGATTATGGTTTCAACTCACGACGAAGTCGCTACTAGGTATACCGAATTGTTACATGCGCCATCTTGTAAAAGGAACGATAATTGGGATTTTCTTTTTATACGCTTAATGTGTATTTCTAGATCAGAAGGTGAGAGCGATTGTGACGAGTCACCGTACGAATTAATATTGCAAAGAAGTTCGCTTGCGAGAGACCTAAAGTCTGTATTTAGCAGTCTCAGTACTTCTGGTATAATTAATATTATGATTAATAAGTGGATTCAAGTGCGCTTCTGTCTTCCACAGAAAGTTCATCAATCCCATAAGAAAGGATTTATTATTAATCCAGAAATAATAGACAGGCTAGTAGTAAAATAAATAATTAAAGATTAAAGTGATATATTAAACATTGAATTTTATTGCAGATGCTTAAACAGTTTAAGACCTTACCATGGCTTACTGTTACTGATCGAACCGTTAGATTTATTGGATTCGCTCCCGTTAGATTCTTCTCCAGCGCTTAGACGTTTAATTCAAATGTACAGTCCACTGAAAAGTCTGCAAACTTTGGCTGCTGATTCTGACCTCACGCTTACTCAAGTCTTTCAATTAACTGGCCACTTAGTTTATTGGGCCAAAGCTACGATAATTTATCCCCTTTGCGAGAGCAATGTTTACGTTGTATCACCAGACGCAGTCATAACGAACCACTTGCTGGAAGCATTTTCCGAGGAATTTCCAGGACTTTGTCTTTTACAAGTATGCGCGGAGAAGTTATTTCTGTTCACGTTCGATGCAAAATCAAATTCTAATCGTCAATTGGTTTAGGTTCTTAGCGATTTCTCGTTACCAACATCGATAAGCCAGAAGTTAAATCCTCTGAATCAATCGCAACAGCAAACGCAATTAGTAAAAATAATTATATGGTTATTAAAGAATCATTTACTCCTACAATTGCATACGTACGTGCAGTATATGCCAACTGTGCACGGTCGAGTGTCATTGGTAAGTTTGAAAGGCTTATTTAAGTAAAGTTTATAAACTAAAGATCTATTTTTCAAAGGATACAAAGGATGAGGTAAATCATAATTTAAACGAGGCCACTGAGAGCGGCAGCACGTGGAATTTAAATGATGCTCCGAAAGGAACTGCGTCTGATATAAAGGAAGAGTTATCGATGAACGTCCACAAAGAAAATGGAATATTTAATTACCAGTCGGAAGATTACGACATTCCCTCTGACGACAGAAAATTGCTGGACAGATTGTGTCGCCTTGGTTATTTTAACGGAGGGCATCACTTAGAAGAAATTATGTATTTTGAAAATATCCGCAGATCTCAATTGTTACAAATTTTGGATAAATTTAGAGACGTATTGATCACATGCGAGTGCGAAGATCCCGCTATAGCCCTTTTTTATAGTCAATTTAGTTCTTAACATTTCGATGTTAAAAATATTTAAGTAGACCTTTAAGCTACGTTTTATAAACGTTATTGCCTAAACAGTTTGTAATATATTTGAATGTAATTACTATTATGATATAGATAACTTTAACGAGTACTGGGCTAAATCGAAGAAAATCAATTTTGGCGTGCCAGTTTAAATGTACCCTTGTATTTTGTATATAGTAAAAAAATTCATTACAAAAAAGTCTTAACAATTTTTACTTTCTTTTTTACAAAGGATATAGTAGAATTTATGTGGCCACTAAATACATTACAATTAGTTGCAGGTCAAGCAGCTTTAAACATTATCGAACAAAGAAGATCTCATGATTGATACATAACATAATCAAATCATTATTATATACGTTAATTCATAATAATATGTTCTAGGAAGTACTTTTAAACTTGTAGTAATTTTAAATATTCTACCAACTTTTAAGCACCAGAAAAAATGAAACTATTAATGCACGTAGTTAGTAATGGAATTATTGATAAAATTCACAAACATTTAATAAATCACTGTATGTAAGTATGTATGTAACTTTATAAAGAAGTGAAATATTGGTGTAACGTATATTTATTCGTTATTCGTGTTAAGTGTAATTATTAGTTTCTGTAATTCATTTTTAAATATTTCTGGAGAATGTATTTTTATTGTAAGAAATTTGTTATATTTCGAATGTTCAAATATCGTGGATAAATAACAAGTACTGATACTAAAATGACTAGAATTTCAAAGGTATTTAATTGCAAAATTGGTTAAACATAAAATTATCTATGTTCAAGAAATGTAATACAAAATACATATTATGTAAAGTATAATTACATACACATAATAGATTAATTTCAGTATATATATAAAAAATACTGAAATCATGTATGTTACAGACAAGAATATTTAATATCGTTTTAGAATTTTCATGGATGTTTTATATCGTTGCTTTAAATATGTACAGTGTCTGGTTTTTGTAACTCGTAATTATGATAACGATAAACGTCGGTTGAACACTATCTTTCGATTCGTTATACTTTTTTACAAGTCTATGTTGCAACGTCCACGCGTTTGTTATGTAAAGTTAGAATACATGAAAATTTTCAGATCACAAATTCGTAAATACGTTCGTGAACATAACTTAACATAGAAATATTATATTTCAACAGTATTTGAAAAATTTACTTTATTTCATGTATTCTTATTTTATTTTAAGGATGTACATGTTGTCAGAGCTTTTCTCTTGGATAACTTTGCATCTTCTTCAACTTCTTAAGGGCACACTTCGCCGCGGTGCATTTTGCGATTCTATAATTTCTTCCAATCCCTTTGAAAGAACCCTTGCCAAACACATCCACTGTCACCCTAACTCTACGCCCATCGGCCAGTTTCTCTGGTTTCCCGAATTTCGCTGTTTCAGGTTCTAGTTCCAATAATTCACGAACTGGCGATTTAGGAACATTGGTGCTGAATTGTTCTGAAATTTGTAAAACATTACATACGCATTTTTCCGTGAATTATACATAGAAATAAAAGCGAAACATGTAATTACCAATTTCGTTTTTCATGATGGCATAATAAACGCCCCATACCGCGTCCAAGGACATGCTACTGTCCAAATAAATTGCACCAGCTAACGATTCAAAAACATCTCCTAATGCTTTCGGTACCTCTACATCCTCGGCTTCTTCGCACTCTTCTTCGCCGATTAAGTAATACTAAAGAAATTGTTGTTCACATTGTTCACATTGTTTCTATTTTCAGTTGTTTATTTCTTTAAACATAAATTGCGATATCTTGCGATTCGTTAATATTTACTCAATTCATTGCAATTTATGTTTAAAGAAATATTGACTTCCGACGAAGAAACACTTTTTGTTTATAATTTTCATCCGGAATAGTAATGATCGAATAAAAAGTTCTGAGCAACGTCTAAACAGACAAATACTTTTTCGCATTCTTGAGCGCAAGTCCCCTTATTGCACCCGGCCCATCAATTGTCACTGTAATAAAAGCACTTTCAGATAAATTTTCTTTACCTCTTCGCTAATGGAATGCCCATTTTCCTCTTGAATTCTAACAAAACGATTTATGACAACACTTAAGCCGGGAGAAAGGTGTCGAAAATATTTATGAAACCCGCATCTAACAGCTAGGGAAGCGAATATAGTATTATTAACTAAAGCTGATCGCAAATCTGTTAAAGCACCTGGTGAATGTTGTCTGGCATCTTCGTACAAGTGCCTTGTTATTAAATAATCTAGAATTACAACATACTACATTATACTCAGCATTAAATTAAAACACAGATATAATAAAACCGAATTAATTCAGATCATTCGTTACCTAAAACTGCATCTCCGAGAAATTCTAAACGTTGATAACAATCCGTCAGTCTATTAGGTTGGTACGACGCATGAGTAAATGCTTGTAACAGATAGCTGATGTCATAAAACTTGTATCCTATACTTTTTTCTAAATCATCATATCCATCGAGCATCGTTGTCAATTCCACTTCTGGATCAGGAATGTAGCGAAGCAATGGATTTTGCGGTTCTTCCAATTTCCCATAACGAAGCTATAATAACAAACGTTTCTTAAAACATCCTTCGACGTTCAATCTCACATTTGTCATTACTAATCGATGGTAAAATCACCTGCGTCCAAGTTGTCCGGCCCTGTTCGTTCGCTCCTTTTACATACGGCGTACTGCCAGGAACTCTTTCTGTTGGTTCTGTCTCTTGGACAACACAAACTCCTTCCGTAGGCAATACATGAATCCCTAGCCAGGCCATAAAAAGTAACGCGCCTCTAGGGCCACAAGCAATTAAGTATGCCCCGATTAATGCTTCCACGCAATCTGCGATACTTTTATCAGGAATGCTATGTTGAGTAATTAAATTGTAAGGTATAAAGCAACGCAAGTTGTCTAAATTGTTTGAAAGTGGAGTTTCATTACGATCAAGTTCGCTCTTCATGATGCCCAGCTTTTGTTCTGTTTCTCGAACAAGTTGCGTTATTTCGGTGGGATTTACAGCTTGCAATGTTGGAATGTCAGCTTGGTTCCAAAGAGAAGAAGGTATGCCAGACTCAATTAAAGCTTGCTCGAGTTCTTTCGGAACATAGTAGCAAGGAGGTAACCAGTTGTCGTGTGGTTCGAACTTTGTCGCTATCATGCTCTCGCCTAACATCTTTTGTCTTCCCAGTCTATATAAATTTAAGTTACTGACCTAAAAAATTTTAGTACAATTAAGAAATAATAGATGACTGATGTGAAATAAACAGATATTGTAATATTTTGAAACTTCCGGTACCTGTTTCGATCTTAAGTGACTGAGTTTGCCTTCGTGAATATTGTCGTATGTACAATATAAGTAGGTAGTTATCGCATACTTTAAGAATGAATCTCCAATAGTTTCTAAACGTTCTAAATTAATCCCATCGTTTGCGTTAGACATTGTTAAGGCTTGCAAAATTAAACTGGGACTTGGCCCTGGATGATCGTTTAATTCGGGTTGAAAATCAAAACTAAAAAGATTATTGTCCAACTGATATGTACACTCCGACTTGTTAGAATATTTTTTTAACAATTGCGAGTTATCGCAATTATTTAATATTTCCTTAGCGAATCTAGCAACAACTGTTTCTACGCGAGCTTTATGCTTATAATCTGGCACACTCCCTTCAGATTGTGAACTGAACGAATTTTTTCTTTTAATCGCGATCTCACTATCGCAGGATATAAAAAATCCATTCTCTAGTATCTCACGCTCTCTTATTTTAGTATATTCGTAATGAACTTGTTTGTGCTTTGCAATTAAAGATTCTTCGCTCTCCACCGTGTACGACCACAAAATGTCATCAGAATTCTTTTCGGTCTCCAAGAGATCCAAGATCTTCTTATTAATCTCCTGCTTGGAGATTTGCTTTTCATCCTCCACAGCTTCCGCAACATTCTCTCCCATGTAGGAAATTCGCAAGCCCCTATTATCATCGTCACTTTCGTCAGAAGTGTCAGCGAATCCATCGCTGTAAATGTCATCCGACTCGTAGCCATCAAAATCTGACTCGCACGCAGGAGAACCGTATCGAATATCATTCCAGTTATAATCATTTGGCAGAACAGTTACGTTCAAATCATTCGGTTTAAAATCCATAGAATTCATTGCCATGTCGTTTGACCAAGTACCAATTTCCAATTCATTTTCATCATTCGACGCCTGCGTCTCTGTTTCTGTTGCATCAGCGTCGTCGGGCTGAGGTTTGCAACTCTTATCGCTCGTGTTCTCTTTACTAGATACATCCACACTATCTGTCCCATTTTCAGATACGTTCTGGCATTTATTGTCGGCCACATTATCCGAAGAAACTATTTGGGTCGTTTCATTTTTAGCTAATTTAGCTTTCTCAAATTCCTTGGATTTCTTCAAAACCTCCGCTAAACTCCATCCGAAGTCTAATGCAGGCCATTCGAAATCTAAAATATTTTTCCATTAGTTTCGATTTAAAAATAAACCCACTATCAATGTGATTATTTTATTCTATACGTACTGGAATCTAAACTTTGCTGTCCTAAATTAATCATTTCCGTCACTTGACATCGTATTTGATTAGCAAGTAATAAGGCATTGATTCTATATAAGATACAGGGTAAACAAACTGCTTGCCTCCACAAGGATGCCGGGAAAGGATGAATCGCGCACAATTCAGCAACAAGAATTTGCTTTTGCTCTAGATTCTCCCGCTTTGCGCGTTTCGTTTCTTCGCTACTTGTAGGTAACGCAACGCCTTTTCGATTAACATATCTAAAATAAAATCTCTAATAAACATACGACTAGGGCAATATAATTGCGCGTATCACATTTCTCGCATTTACCTAGGTGTCAAGAAGTTCAACCTAGCCGATGTATGATCCACATCTAGCAACGGCTGATCTAAATTTTGTATTTGTATACCGTATTTCTTAAGATAATATTCTTCAAAGGTAGTATAATCGTCACCAGGGAAAGAAGACTTGGGATTCAAATTTGTACAAATCTCAGCAACGTAAAAGTACTAGAACGAATAAAGGGCACATTACGTTTAACATTATATTTCTTTACTTATTAAGAGGTAATGCCACGACGATAGACCGAAAATGGTAGAATAACTTTGGAGGCGATTTTAAAGAAATTCATAAACCTTATGTTACACTTTTAATAAAGTTCATAAATTCCTTTAAAATCACCTGCGCAATTATTCTACCATTTCTGGCCCATCGTCGTGGCGTTACCCCTTAATGGTAACTCTACCAAAGTACCTGAGGCTGGTCTTGACTCCTATACCAAGGCATAATCACGGCGTCGTGATATTTTGATGCATCGAACTTGAAATTCCGCCTGTCCTCTTCCGGAACCTTAGTTCGCACCGCATTTCGATTTTCGTATATACACTCCAAGAAATGCCAATCTACAGTGACACTAGATTGCTCATCTGTGAAGGTACAAATTGATTGTATTAAATCGAACGTAATTGAAATGACAGTACTAGTGATTCTGGAGAGATATTCACCTAATTTTACTGGCACAATCATGTACGAATTCTCTGAAGCGTTGGGATCAAACAGCATTAAATACTGTTGTAATCTTAAGACATTTGTAAAAGTATAATTAAGGAAGGTGGCTATTTTCTCTATTTGTACTTCATTTAAAACCACAGTTTGTTTACTCAGCTTCAATTTCACGTGAACTTCGCCGGATCTGGTGTAAATGGGAAATGGGCACAACTGAAACAAAAAGGTAAATATTAATTCTCGTATGTGCATGCCGCATATTTATAATTAATATATATTATTATATTGAGAATGCAGGACCGGCCTTCTCTATGAAGGGGCCCGGGTGCAAGATATATTTTGAGGCCCCAAACAATTTCTCAACGGTAGAGAAACGCATAACATTTTTTCACCGAACGAAATCACAAACAAAAAAAAGGATAATCATAGCAATAATAAAGAAAAGATAAAAGACATAAAAGAAATAAACATAAACATATTTAAATATATGCCTTTTTTATTGCCATATCATTAAGAATATTGGATTGTTATATTATTCTATCAGAAATCATGTTCCAATTCCTTTTTTTCTTAATTTTAATCAAATAAGAAAAATTTCATTCTCATTTTTTTTCTTTCTTATTTTCTCGTTTGTTCATTTCTCCTTTTTCTGGGGCCCCTGTACGGCCCGGAGCTCGGATGCCTTGCACACGCTGCACTTTCTGTATTTCGTTTATTACCTTAGGAATTTCTTTCAACGTTATTATACCAAAACCTATAGCTGATTCTTCAGGGGGGTAAATGCGGCGACCCCTGGTATTCTGTTCTTCAGGTAAGGGACAACTCAGAACCATATTAATGTGATATAAGTAAGAAGGGACTCCAACTATTGGCCTACAGTCCGTTAAGGCTTCAGCAGTCTGAAAAACACAATCTCGGTAACGAAATATTGAAAGACACAAGGTGAATTCGAAAAGGCAGATTAATTATTAACAGTGAAACCTTTTTATAATAATATTGTCTACGTTTAGTCGTTCCAGGCCGAGCTTCAGAAAAGTCTACTTTACTTTCATCCGGTAGGGCAGGCACTTCTGCGTCTTCTGGCTTAGCTTTGAAGTTCTCTTTCCCAATAGGCAGTAAGTTATCATCTATCTCATTCTTTCTATGTAAATCAATGCATAATTGCAAAGCAGCCATCCGCCTCGCCATGGCTCTATTAGGCATAGGGTACGACTGGAATAAAATTTCAAGTGAGCGCACTTTAGTAAGGTAACAGGGGACTCCTAAATTATTATGTATAAGAAATCATTTACCGATACAACATATTTTACTGGAGAATTTATAGGAAGTCGTAAAGAACATATATACATAGGCATATTGTCTACATTCACTCCTTTAATGGACCATTCTGGTGTTAATCTCGTGAATGTGTCACTAGGTAATTTTGCACAATATCTGTTCAAGTCAAAT
The DNA here is from genome assembly GCA_951215215.1 of Andrena trimmerana. NCBI lineage: Eukaryota > Metazoa > Arthropoda > Insecta > Hymenoptera > Andrenidae > Andrena > Andrena trimmerana. The sequence continues at coordinate 26,359,824 of OX578061.1, forward strand.
TTTATAATAAGCTGACATAATTTTATAAATTTCAGGGGTATGATATTAAAAATATTCTTCCCCCCATGTTTTCTCAACATTACCTGTTTACTAGTGAGATAGCAGAATTGAAAGTAACTTTCGGTGAATCATCTCCATCGAGTGGTTTGTAATGTGGTATCATACCAGTATACGCGTCCGCTTCGTTTTCTTCTTCTTCGGTGGGCTCGTTGTTAGAACATTTTCTTAACAAGGTCTACAAAATAGATCGATGCTCTTCCATTAAAATTTTCTTCAATTCGCCACTGACAAATTTCTCAAGAATGCTAATGTAACAAAAGCTTCCAAAACTGTTTATTGATTTTGAAATTCTAATATTTAGCAAAATGAATGTTTTGAGATACTTTTCTAGACTAACTGACTCTTAGCGAACAAAGAAATGCATACATGAAGATATTAAGGATATTATTATGAGGTAATATGAACGTAGATATCATGTTAAATGTACAACATAAGATCTAAATCAACTACATCTAAATAAATTTAAAAACGTTGAGTAGATAATGACACCAGTGGCGCACCCAGAGGCCCTGGGACCTCCCAATGTAAAAGGAAAAAGGAAACAGGAGATTAGTGTAACCGCTGCTTAAGTAATTCAACAGCTTTGTAAAAAGAAAAGAAAACTGGATTTTATTCTTTAAATAATTTTTTCCTAAGCACCTAACGAATTTTATTGAATTTGCATGAAAAATATTCTTCTCCGTTCAACTCGGCTCCCCCAAGATTAAATTCTGCGTGCACCACTGAACGATATACCACATAGTAGTTGAGAGCGTACATTTCTGGCCGTGACTATCGAAGTGTTAAGAAGCAATCAAATATCATAAATCGATACCTTTTCTATATAATGGTATTGTGCCAGTTGCCTCGCACATTCCTTCATCGTTTCTTGAGATATTAATAGTATATGTAAAGCATCCACAGCTCTAGCTCGACTCTTGCATTGTACATAAGATTGGTAAGTTTTTGGGAAGTCGTATCTCATTACGAAATTGCATTTCGGAATATCAATGCCTAACAGAAATGAAATATTATCAGATATCCTTAGGAAAGTAAGAAAAAACAAAGTTCCAACGAACCTTCTTCCAAAATTGACGTTGAAATCAACAAATTGCATTCATGTATTCTGAATCTTTTTAAAACCTCTTCCTGCTTTCTGTGCTGCATTTCTAAATCTCTCGAATACGCAATATCGTCCGTGCTTCTTTCAATCGTGTAAAGAGGTGATAAAAAATGTAAATCCTCGTCATGCGAAGATGTTTCGTTTAATAAGTAAAACAAAACCTTTGCTACAAATGACGTATCTACAAAAATCACTCCACACAGTAAATCAGGATCTGTAACTCCGCGTACGTGCCGCTGAGATTTAGATGGCTTCCTATAATTCTCTTCGCCACTTCTCCAATTAGATTCAGGCTTTCTAGTTTGCACGGAATTGTCTTTAACAGAACTCTTTTCGTTATTTACAGACACATGTTTAGAATTATTCTCATTATTTACATCGTTATTAGATGTATTGGTAACCTTATTATAATACGGAGTGTAAGTTTTCAAAACTTGCAATAATCTGTGAACCTTTGGCGTAGTATATTTATATATCCTCTCTTTTTCAGATAAAACTTCAAACGTACTATCACATAAAGCGCGTATTTTCATGAGGACAGACGCCACCATGCTCAGCAATAAATAATGCCTCTCATAAGGTGTTTTTATTTTCAATTTCTCTGTTAAAATTAGAAGGGCGAGCGCAGCACGATCCGCGCACCATGGTCCAAGAGTTTCTAGTATATGTAACAAATCCTGCAACATCTCGAAAGGTTTCTCTGTGGGATCTGGTATTTTCTGGATATCCTCTAAGAATTCTTCTGTGTAAATTTCTGTTGGATCATGCCGATGATCGCTTAGGAATTCAATAGCGTGTAATATATAATTTTCAATAGTCGTGTGCAACTCTCCTTTGTCGCATTTAGAATATTCCACTACGTACTCTTTAGGTTTAGGGCTGTAACTGTTTAAGCAGAGAATTATCATCATTACATAAAGATAATATTCACCGAGATGTTAAACTTACCGTAATATAGATAATATATCACTGGCCGTTTCGACTTCGCATTTAAACGCCGCTTCGACTCTCTGTATCTCTAACCCCAATCTCCCAGGTTCTTGGGTTAAGTTGAACAACGGTACGGCTAGCCCGATAATTCTAGGAACATCAGCGCATGATAAAAAGACTTGCAAAATAAATTTCAATTTGCTATCATCTACGGATTTATGGCACTCGTCAACTATGACTAGATTTATCTGATCCGGCAGAATCTTTTTGTCCGCTAATAATTGTGTACATGTCTCAGAAGTCGTAACTAATACCTGAAACAAAATATTCAGCAACGAAAAATGAATTTAGACGGACGACAAGGAATTCCTCGCAAACGATATTATCAACATTACTTACATGAGAAACTTCAAGTTTTTGTACAAATTCTGCCGGTGAACAAGTGTCGCATAATAGTACTTTTAAGTCTGTTAATTGCTGTATGTAAGTTGCTTTTATTGTACATTTTTCCACATCTGTCAATATGTATAAACACCGCTTTCCTCCTGCGCTTAGTAATCTGAATTAATCGAATGAAAATTTAGGGAATGTACAGTCGAACAACAAAGTCATTAAAAGAAGTAAATTGATTTCATCTATGTTTAATCACAACACCTATTGTATTAAAGTCTGCAGTCTTTCTGTAGACTGTGTTTAATACCCTGCTTATTGAATAAATAAATAAATAAATGTTACCTTCTATTATTGGTAGCGAATTCTTGAATTAATTTTATAACAATAAAGGTTTGTTCGTAATTCTTTCCTAGGCAAACGATTATGTTCTTCTCTCTAGCGGCGTAAAATAAATCAACCTGTAATAAGAAACGATATTTATTATAATTACGAAAGAAACATATTCTTGTGAAAGCTTTTAGTCGATTCAGAAAATCCTTACTTGGTATTCTCTAGGTGTAAAGGATTTTGTATAAACCTGATCATTTAGTGGAAATGCCATGGAACCTATAACTTATGCTACTAATAAGATAAAAGTATTCTTTTTAACTGTAACAAAGATACATTTATACTTTTCACTTCTGTTAGTTAGGTCTTACTCAAATTTTAATTTAAGATTAGGCTAGGACGACTACGGTATGGTGCGTATGTACGTATGTATGCATACATATATATGTACAGCTACACCCTCGCAGCATATGATACCGGTAGTTGCGTTTGAACGTGCGCAACGATATTATAAAATAAAAATCGTAATCTGATTGGTTAACCAATTTATGCAGCTCTTGGCTTCTATTTAAAAGCGTGTCATTTGGATTCTCAAATTTTAAAGTTATGCATATTCCTGAAAGAGTGGTTGATAATAATAAAGAACTATTGACGAAAGGGATAGTAGTTTATATTTGAAATTATAAGAAATCGAGTCTGTCCCCCAGATAGCACAACGTCTGGTAAAGTCTTAAAGACGTCCAAAAGGCGTCTTAAAGACGTCTTAAAGACGTCTTGTTACAAATCAAGACGTTAAGACTTAAAATGGACATAAACTAGACGTCTCTAAGACGAGGTGTGCTATCTGGGCCATAACCCAGATAGCACAACGTCTGGTAAAGTCTTAAAGACGTCCAAAAGGCGTCTTAAAGACGTCTTAAAGACGTCTTGTTACAAATCAAGACGTGCAGACCGAAAATAGACACAAACTAGACGTCTCTAAGACGAGGTGTGCTATCTGGGAACCTTATTTCTTTCGATTGTTTTCTAGGGATATTGATAAAATATCGATGTATCGAATATTCGATATTTTTTTCGCGCGATATCGATATCTTCGGTTGATATTTTTCAATCCGATGTATCGATAGTTCGATATTAAAATCTCAATATCGGCGTCTTATGCCCGATTTCTTCACCTCCGACTAAAGTCCCGGTCAGTGAACGACCAATTAGATGCTATCATGTGGCAATCGTCGACCAATTGAATGCTATCATTTGGCAGTTATGTGGAACATAACTCTAACTGGAAGATTACTGAAGGTCAAGAAATCGGCCGTAAGAGCATATAAACATGGAGGAAGCATGCAATGGACAAAAATGTAGACGGTGGTAAAAAGAAAAAAATATACATAGGGGACACCCTCTCTCTTTCTAACGCCAGGGGCGACAACGTTTTTCTTTTTGATGTTAGAAAGTGAGAGGGTGTCCCTCATGTATATTTTTTTCTTCCCATATATTTTTCTCTGTCCACCGCCGTCTACATTTTCGCCCATTGCATGCTTTCTCCATGTTTATATGCTCTAAGGCCGGTATTCATAGGCCGGTATTCATAGTCGCTACTTATTCTTAAGCAAATGCTTAAGCATTCGACATCCTTTACGTGCTACTAGGTTAGTAGAGGATGCCGCATGCTTAAGCATTTGCTTAAGAATAAGTAGCGACTATGAATACCGGCCATAAACGTGTCTTAGGCCGGTATTCATAAACGTGTCTTAGGCCGGTATTCATAGTCGCTACTTATTCTTAAGCAAATGCTTAAGCATTCGGCATCCTTTACTAGCTACTAGGTTAGTAGAGGATGGCGCATGCTTAAGCATTTGCTTAAAAATAAGTAGCGACTATGAATACCGGCCCTAGTGATCCTCTAGAGAGTGATCGGAACAACGTATATCGTCGGTGATTGGTTGCTGCGATTTGGAGCAAAAGCGGAAGTAGACAGAGAAAGAAACTGTAAAAAAGAAAGAGACAGAAATACTGATAGAGAGTGACAGAAAAACTGATAGAAAGAGACAGAAATACTGACAGAAAGAGATAGAGTGAACGGTTAGGTTATGTTTATTTCCGGTTTTGCTCCAAATTTTGAAAAATGGCTGCGGTTATACCGATCACTCCCTGGAGGATCACTAAAACAACCTGCATGAATACCTCCCCTAGCGGTGTTTAGCGTAAGTTCCTGAGGCGCGAAGTTTGAGCTAAGCAAATTAAATTTATTAGAAAAGAGTTATGGGTGAACGTTTCAACATTTGATATTTGTCTTCGCCTCGTTCTTCAGCGCTCGAAAACATTGAAATATTAATAAAGAAAGAAGAAGATACGATAAGCTGTTTTTTCTCCTCGCAATTCGTCGTTGAACTTATTACAGTCCTGACGTGTTATAATAAATCAAGATTTGATCTCCATACAACGTCCTTGTTCCGTTCCTAAATAGTTCTGAATCATTTGGCAATTTATTTTAGTTTCAGTTTATTATGTTTATTGAGTTTCTGTAATTACTTACAAAATGTTTAGTGCTTTTAAATAAACGCGTTTCCCGAGCAGAGCCCCTTACGGCTCCACGGGCATCGAACCACGCTGAAATTCCCACGAGACACAAGATTTTCCAGACGGCCGCGCAACAACCTCAATAATTTAAAAAAAGAACCGATATATCGATATTCCGATATTTTCCTACGATATATCGAGAAGCGATATTGAAATATTTGAAAAATATCGATACCATATATATCGATATTTCTAAAAATATCAACATCCCTATTGCTTTCCTCGCAACATGTTTGAACAAAAATATCTGAAATTATCAAAAAATCTGGCGAGAATTATTACACACGTGTTATTACAATCAATTAATCGTTGCCAGCAATATGGCGATCCAATCGATTAATCGTTTTGTTAATGCACTATCGATAACGGATCGTAATTCTGAACAACTTCAGGTCGAACGTTCTTTTCACCGCTGTCGTGTTACTGGTAGGTGGGTGTCTCCTTCTTTTCCAAGTTTTTACCTAGTAGTCATATATAATGACTACTTGATGAAAAATAATATAGAACAATGTGTCGCATCATTAAAATTGCGTTTATTAAGAAAATTGTTATCGTAAAGCTTTAAATGGTTTCTCATAAACACGTGTCAATGTTAATCGTCCATCTTTCGTGTGATTAACTTCTTTGCCGACATTTTCCATATTTCTCTGTATTTTAATTAAAATTTTTGTTCACTATACATTTTCTCTCTGTTACTTTTTACTTCCCTTGAAATTGATGCTTAACGCATACGTATGTAGGTGCATATGCCTAAAAATTTAACTGAATTTTGTAGAAAACGATGTTAAACCAAAAAAAAAATTTATTTACTTATGTGCAAAATTTCTATTTAGGGGTCATAGTTTAAGTACAAGTGTCATAAGTACTAACATATTGTTTCAAAATGATTAACAACCTTCTTTTATGTTTAGAGCAAACATGCAGCTGCACATCAGAGGGGAGGGTACGACTATTGTCGATTCGCACGAGAATGAGAGTATCGGAGATATAAAGGTACGCCAACACTGTTATTACTTTGTTTTATATATATCATCTAGGTCTCGTATAATCTTACAAGACACTTTAGAAATAATTGATTTCTAAGAGTTTGTTTTCTATTCAACATTTTTAAAGCTTTTCTCATGTATTTAAACATAGATTCAGCATGCGTGACTGCAGCCAACAAGTGGTTGCGTCATTTGTATAAAAGCGGTGGTTATATTTCCTTAACCACAAATGATAGTAACTTCTACAAAATAAAGATTAAACTGCATCTTTCGCAAATGAAAGGTTTTAGATATAAACATAAAGAATGTGGTAAATCCAGTTTATAGGAGATTATGTTATACGAGTAGATGTTGCGCAAAGATATTGGTACAGAAAAATTGAAGAATAATCTTATCTCTAACAGTTTGAGTGCTAAGTGGAATTACAGGAATATAAGAGAAATTTAAAGCTAAAGGTAACAGACCTAGTACTGGTGAATTATTTTTATGTTCCAACTTCTGGTTTTATTAGAAAGAGCGGGAATTAATATTGGAACTAATGTTCCAAACTACAGTGTCGCAGGTGCTCTCTTTGAACAAGTAATAAATGCATAACATCTGATCATAGGACGAGAAACGAAGCGTAAAGATTCTTTTCTCACTTTTTTTTTTAGGCGTAGTGTGAATCAAATTGTCAAATTGCTTAAGAAATCCTTAGGAAGAATAAAATAAGGCGCAGCGTAGTGAGGATCTGTCTTTATAGTGTTTAATTAACGAGAAGAACGATTCTACTACTTGGCATTCAAATGGTTAAACTGAGCAATGATGGGAAACTAACGATTACCATTTTTTATTGATTTGATTAACAGGTTTCCTTAGTTTGACGCTCTGAAAATAAAGCAATTTTTGGGAATATTTTAAAAGAAAAGTACCGACTATTATAATTTCAAAATTTGTGCGTTTATTAATCAGCATTCGAAGAATATGCTCAAATTTTTTTCTGCGATAATAATAATTTTAATCAAAGTTACAGTCGTAGTAGTAAGAGGGTTTGAAAAAAAAGTTTGTTGCTGACAAATATGTTTTTGGCTGTTCTAGTCATCTAAAATAATAAATGCAAATTTTTCTTAATCTATACGAGTGTTGTGGTTATTGTGTGAACTAGAATGAATGAAAAATATTAAAATCCACAGAAATGTAGCATTTCATATGAAAGTTTTCATTTTTTTTGGAAAAGAATTTGTTAGTTTTCTAGATTACAAAACTCTAACTTTCCTTTTAAAAAATTTCCAAAAATTGCCTTGTTTTCAGAGCGTCAAACCAGGGAGACCCCTTAATGATAATCTGTAATGAATATTAGAAATAGAATTTGTGCACTTAGCTTTTAGTACTTTTGACTACTTAAAATTCATAATATTTAAAAATATTTTGAGGTTTTCAGTAATAGCTTATAATTAATGTTTATAATTTTGAATACAATACTTTGTAGTATATTTCAAATTATGTAGTAATTGCGTCAAATTGATAACCTACAGTCAATACTTTCTGGCTGTGGGAGGAGCAATGACGCAATATTAATGAACGAATTTATGAGCTGGGGATCAAATACATTTTTATTGACCACCATTCGCAAGATTCGTTAACAAATACTATTATATCAAATGAAACTTATTATTCATTGAAAAGATAAAGTGGATAAATGACAAACGTTCTAGCCGCAAAGCAATAATTATCTTCTATTGTAGTCTAACAGATCGGTATCTCAAGTTGAACATTACAATGGAACGCAGTCTATTATTTTTTCTCCGATACGATATCTGTATTCCCTTGATTCTACTTTTGAAATAGATTCCATTCCAGTTCCTCTGATTACTGTTAAAGATATGAGAAAATTTATCTATAAAATTCGTGTTACTTACAAAAATCTTTAATGCTGATAACTGACAATAGGTAAAAGTTTTTAAAATCGTTTTATAATTTGCAAGATAAAATCCTAACTGTTCTTCAATTTGTTTGTAGAAGAAAATTGTGCAGCTAGAGGCTGCCGCAAATGCAGACTTCAATTTATACTGTTTTGGACTTCTGTTGGAAAATGAGACACTAGTTGGAGACCTCGCATCGAACCAACTGGAATTGACAGTTCCACTTCCTGGTGGTAAGCATTTTTATCCTTGCAGTGAGGATGTTTAAACTTATTTATAAGAAAGAGTTATGTTACATTTCGTCTACTTCATGTTTTATGCAAATGGATTAATGAAAAGTAACAGTACTAATTATATTATTTTAATTGTTCAGGTAAAGTGCACGGGTCTTTAGCTCGTGCTGGAAAAGTAAAGGCCCAAACTCCAAAGGTAATTAAAGTTATAATTTTCTAATTATCTCGCAACAAGTAAACATCTAGTGCAATATGTAAATTTTATTTAAAAAAAAATCTAAATTCTAAATACTATGCAGCAATATTGCTAATGATTCTCTAAAAAGTTTCGAAAAATTTATGAAACTCAAACATTGTACATGTTTTAATACTTGTACTATCTATATCACAAATAACAATATCTGAAATTAAGGTCGAAGCCAAATATATTATATTGGCCGGTGAATTCGTTTTCGCGAGCAGCGATCGAGGAGAAATCAACCACCACCACCTGACGATCGTGGATTTGTCAGTTGGAGTTGCCTGGCTCCCGAAGGGTATGGTGGGGTAACGAGAACGCTGCTCGGCTTCGCCTGAACGTAGCTGTGTGGCTGTTATTTATTCTTAGCGTAATAGTTGCGTACGTTACAAAGCTATGCGTAGACCAATACGAGGTGAAGATATCGAGAAAGAATCAATGTTCTGACCAATAAAGGTCGTCGCCCACTATGCCGAAGCGCCGCGAAGTGAAGCGCGGCGACCACGCATCATCTATATGACAGAACAGCGCCGACGAACAGTTCCCTTTGGTCGCCGCGCTTCACTTCGGCCTTAAAGCTCCAGAATTTTTTCGGAGCTAACGCACACATATTCTGATGTGTGTATTTCTGCGCTGGCAGCTCGGTTTGGCCTTCACACCAGAAGCTTGGCACTATCCCCACTACTTCTGTCTCACTCTTGTTCTGTGAAAGCGAGAGCGAGTCAGAAAACATTGGGAAAAGGAGCACCGAGACAAGCAAACTGTGTGGTGGGAGAATACCCCTCACGAAACTCACCGGCCAATATATCTGGCTTCGACCTTAATTTATTATTCAATTAACAGTCTAGTTTATTATTTTTTTGCTGTACTAACTCTTTTACTGGCAATGACGGTTTTTCCTTCCCCGGCAGCAGAGAAATTCTGTAGCAGTGATGAGCAACCTTTTTACCTTTCCAAAGTGGAAACCTAATACACTACGCGGGCCGCAATATTAAATATAACGAGATTGATGGAGGGATGGTTATCTATCCGAAACCCATTCAATACTTTTATGATTGCGTTTATGTAGACGTTGAGCGTACAAAATCGTATTGTGTTCTCGAGCGGCGCGTTAACGGCTTTCTACCTTTTCGAGGTGAACTTCGCTATTTATCATTTGGCCGCGTGCCCATGGCGGGGGGGGCAGACATCAGCTGTTCGGTTTGGTCGCGGGTCGCAACCGAACGCCGATTCGAAATTGTTTTCGTCGCGCGCCTAGATCGGGCGACTTCAACTGTCGCGAACGTGTATCCGGAAATCAGCCGTGTACCCTTTTTGCTTTCCTTTTTTCACTTGCCAATTCGCGGCGGTTTAGGCATCGCTTCGGTGCTAACGGGCGGTCGCTACAAATACTTAAATATACGAATCAAAGAATTTTAATTTTAAGGGTGAATTTGTTACTTCTGACAGATTTACGATTGAAACAATTGCGGGCCGCAGGTCAGTGACTGGAGTGCCAAATACGGGCCGCGGGTTGCTCATCACTGTTTTAGACCGCTATCAAGAAAAGTCTTGATGTGATTGAATTTTTGTAACACACATGACTAAAACAATCTTGTTTCTGCAAAATGTATTGGCACTGTTTACCTAATAATAAGTAGAGTTAACTGACAGTACTTAGGTTTGTAGAAAATAAGCTGAAGAATATTTTGCCAGCTAGATAGGGAATAAAGCCCGCCAGGCTCGAAACGGTGGTACCAATTCTTCATCGCCAGCTAAAAGAGTTAATGCTCTCGCCAATTTTTCTTTCAATTTAATTTCAAGCTATTCATTCATTACGCAGGTTGAAAAACAGGAAAAGAGTAAAAAGAAGACCGGCCGTGCTAAGAGGCGGATTCAGTACAACCGAAGGTTCGTTAATGTTGTCCAGACTTACGGCCGTCGACGTGGACCGAATGCTAATCCTAATGCATAATTTTATGTACATATAAGCGTTTCTTGATCATGAAAATAAAATGAAAAATTAGATATAATGTGTTGCTTCATTCCTTAGTCCACGGAAGTGGGCTATTACATCACTGAATGACACTAACGCAGTGTTCTTCATCCTTTTTACACCTGCGAGCCGGCAAAAATAGGAGAAACATTTCGCGGACCGGCTGACGGATAAGTCAGAAACAAAAACTAATACCTATCGATCAGCGAAGATCAGGTGGGCAGTCTGACGGATAAGTCAGAAACAAAAACTAATACTTATAGATCAGCGAAGATCAGGTGGGCAGTCCGAGACCGTTAGCATCCATAGCTAGAGATGGAGTGCAAAATCACTAACAGTGATTTATCACAGTGATCGCAGATTCACGATCACGACCGTGATTGTGATTTTTTTAACTTGAGTGAATTGTGTGCTGTGATCGTAATTCTTGTTCTAGATTGAATTATTTTTTATAAAACTTCTTTCATAGAGCTTGTTTTACAGTCAAAGCGTGGTAATTCAGCGAATATATAGAATATTCATTCATAAATAGTCAATGTATGCACGCACTGATTTGATTGGTTAAAGTATTCACATATACATTATACGTTTTAACTAAAATAAAGAAATATTCGTTAATTTAAATAGATCGAGAATGATTACATTGGTTCAAAATATTCAACTGAGATTCTATAAGAACAGTGAGGACTTAAGAATGTTTCGAGAGGAAGTAGAAATTGGGGTTATGTGGCGCGTGCAAAGAGCAGTTATGCTCTCCACCAATCAGAAGCGATCACTATTGTGCCTGCACCAATCAGAGGCGATCACGGATCACCGTTCTGCCTGCACCAATCAGAAGCGATCACGGATCACTGTTTTGCCTGCACCAATCACATACGATCATGAAAATCACGGATCACTGTGAAAAATCACCGTGATTGGGAACGAACGTAATCGGATCACTCGTGATTCACAAATCACTGTTCTAGCCAACACTAAGCACGACCTTAAGACGATCTTAAGTCACGTTTATGAATCTAGACGGCATCTTAAGCAAATGCTTAAGACGATCTTAATCTTAAGACACGTTTATGAATACCGCCCATAGGGTCTCTAGCTTACCTTAGAGACCCTATAAGTAGAGTCACGCAAACACATCCTCGATTTTGATTGGTGCCGCCATTTTTTGTCAAAGGTGTGAAAATACAAATGGTGGTGTAGTATAGCGCCATACAACTCTTCTATACGTAAACAACGTTACTTGGAAGAAGTTCAGGTTAGGTTAGGTTAGGTTTATTGTTTTCCTACAGGGTATTTCACAGACTGCAAGATGGCGTTCCAAGCTCTCACTTAATTTGCCCAACGAACAATAGTCCACTCTCTCATGCTTATCTCTAAATATTATTCTATTGGGAAACCAAGCGGAGGCGTGGCTTAGATTTCAGCGCTGTGGTGGCAAGTTGGCAAACTATTGCCAGTAGGCTAAACATTCAGAATAGTAATAGCTGGTAATAGCTTTTAACAATTTAAAGTTCTTTTAATTGAAAAAAATGCGAATTTCTATAAAGGAAATTTGTAAATTCGCATGTGCTACACCTCAAAGTAAAAATTTTATTGGTGGTGAAAATATAATTAATGGTGGTCACCTATTGAATTGTGGAAAAGTGAACGAAGATAACAATGATATTATCCAAATTATTGCATTTTGTTTACAAACTGCAAATTTAAGAGATGATCCGCATGAAATTAATGGTGAAATCTTAAACGATGGACGAATCATTGGGATGAGTTGTACATGTAAAGCAGGGTTAGGAAGTGCATGTAAACATACTGTGGCAGTGCTTTTATTCTGTAATCGGTAAGTATTTCGTTCCTTACACTATATTGTTTTAATGACTGATATAGGTATCATCATTAATCATAATAATAGTATTAATTAAAGTAGTGATATTTGATTTTTATTTTAGAAATGATTTGGAAAATTTGAAGATAATTTCTTGTACCGATAAAAAATGTGCATGGAATGCTCCAAAAAAATTGGCTTTGGAAGAATATGAAGCGAAGCCATTGACTGTACACAATTGTTTTGAACAAAATACGATAAAGAATAATAAATCAGCAACATCAAAAGAACCAACTCCTGGCCAGTCTAAAGATGGAAAATCTGGTGATTTATTATCATCCCACATTGATGTTCTGGATGAAATCCAACAGAATTCGTATGAGGAATTATTTCGTGCAATAATGATTGAAGACAACCCATCGTCAGCTCTAGCACACCACGTGTAATTATCATAATAATCAAATTTGATTTTTAGTTCCATAATATTAATGTTTTAAACCATTTTTTATACCCTTTATACATACAATCATTTAACATCAAATTTGTATATTTAGGAATCAAATTATTTCTTACACATAAACTGAAGTATATTTAAATATTTATATGTAATATTGTGTAATTCAACTACAATGTATCCATAGATTAACACAATAGTACATATTAATTTAAGAATAATAATATTTAAACGTTAAACTCATATCAATTTATGTAAATTTGTTTTATTATTTAGATATGGAAGACATAGTCCTGTGCATGAAAATAATAATACTATATCCATGTCTTTTGAGAAAGTTACAGACATAATCAACAATCAAGATACTTCAGAATTATTAAAATCTCTAAGCATATTAGAAGTAAACTGTCTCAAGAAATGTTGCGAAGAAGTATTACGTCGCTTTTTACGAGATCCTTACACTATTTGTATTGAAAGCATGGAATTATACAGTGTTTGGCTTAGTGAAAGACAGTTCCGAATAACAGCTAGCAATGCTTATTCACTTTTTACTTACCGTAACAACAAATCCCCTGATTGGGAAAAAAAATCTAATGCTTACTTCTACGGTGCTTCATTTAGTAATGCCAATACAAAATATGGCTTAGAAAATGAACCTTTTGCGCGGGAGGCATATAAAAACTTGATGTCTGTAGAGGTAGTAGAATGTGGTTTAGTTGTCTCAAAAACTAATCCTTGGTTAGGGTGCACTCCTGATGGAATAGTTTTTAAAGATGGTAAACTATTTAAACTAATTGAAATTAAATGTCCTAAAGTTGGAAAGAAACACAATGTGGATGATTTAGTTCAATTACTTACATGGATAGAAAAAAAGGATGGTCAATTAACTTTAAGAGAAAAACATTTATATTATGCTCAAATTCAAATAAGTATGGCAATCTTAAATCTACAATCTACGGATTTAATAATTTATTCGTCGTTTGATAAAACAATAAAGATTATTCCCATAAGTTTTAATTACAAATATACGAGCCATTTATTATTTTCTTTGAAGACATTGTATTTTAATAAAATGTTGCATAATATATGTGAAAGAGAATTAGTGAAATAAAGAAATAAATTAATATGTATTTTTTATTTGTTATTAACATAGACATTCTATGAAAGAATATTTTAATGTCTTAACTTATTGTTACCGCTACTTTTATTAAAATTTATCATCTTTAAGAATAGGATTACTTAGATTTACAATAGCACATATGATAGTAATAATTTCCTCTACTTTATTAATAAGACCTACAGGCAGTTTTGAAGAAAAAATCTGAAAAGTTTTAATTCTTTGATTACTTCGTTCAATGTGAACGCGTGCTTTTGCAACTGAACGTCCAATGATTGCTTCTACTTTTGAAAATTGCTTTTGTTTTTTTAAAAAAGGAGGTATGATAAGTGTTATATCATGTTTTTGACAAAGTTCACTAACAGTAAATCCTCTGTCAGCCATCAGATCATCTTTTTTATCCATTTTGCAAAGAATTTCACTTTGTTCGAATATGGCATTATCAGAAGCACGCCCACCATACGCTTTACTAATGAATGAAATTAATCCTGCAGGTGTCACAGCAGTCATGAATTTTACTGTATAAGTGCTTTTGTAATAAGAATAAGTTAAGATTTGACAACACAAATTTTTAGGTTTTTGTATTGGTATTTCAATACAATCAACTACAGTACGAACGTTTGTAAATTCTCTAAAACACTGGGGAATATTTTTCAATATATTTTCCTTGCTGGGCCAAAAAATAGCGGGTCTTAAACAAATGTACAAAATATGTATCATTTCTAAAAAATTTTGTCTACAAGTTTCTGCGCTGCAAGACTTAAACAAAATTGCTAGCACTGCATATGACATATTTTGCTTTAGTTTCATAAAGGTCATTATTATTATTTCTAAGCTATCCAATTTTGAATTCAAATGTAATGTTGGTGATTTCGTTTGGTCAACTAATTTGTTAATTGTTTTTAATAAACTGAAGTTGGGAATACCTGTTAATGTACTTAATTCATGATCTGTTGTAATAAAATTAGAAAATTTTGAAGTTACAAAATCACTTTTAACTTGTACACCCACGTCATGAAAAGTTTTGAATATTAATACACTATTTGATGCATCAACCGGCTCCAAATCTCCTTTATCTTGGTCTATTTCTTCATTGATTTCCTTTCCTTTATCTTCTAATTCATTAGGTATGTTAAGCTTACACCTTGTCAAATGTTCTTTGTGAGCTCTTCTATTTATTAATCTTTTCTCACGTTCAGAGGCTTCAACAGCTCTTGAGGTATTAGCCTTTATATCAACTGAAGACGTTGGAAGGTTTATTGATGGAACCGCTGTTTTTTTTTAAATAATGTATGCGATTATCTAGAAGAAAATATTTTAAGTTCTACCCTCGTTATGATTACAACAATACTTACTTGATGAAATAAAATCTTCTTTGGTAAAGTGTAACGAGCATACTCTCATAGATGAGGATATACTCTTGCCTATTCTTAGAATTTTCACCCATGCACGGAACCGATCAATAATATCGTCTTGATGTAATTTATTTTTTAATTTTACAAAGTTTGCTTTTGGCTGGGGAAAGTGATAAAATCGGACCGTGTCATTTTCACACGCCCGACTGTTGCAACCGTACACACAGCAATATATTCTACTTTTACTTTTTCTAGGAGAAAACTCCATTGCATTGTGTCAATTTGTATAACTCCTTAATACTTAAATTTAAAAATTTTGTGTTCAAACGAATTTAAAAACACTCGTTTTTTACACCATGTCTATTTAAACAAGATTTAAACATTGATAATCATATGGACTGCGACGGATTTCAGCCTACCCGCAGTAGTTCAATTTTCTGTCACTAGTTGGCGTATCGAAATTCTTGGTTTCCCAATACCAATTGCCCCTATTTTAAACCATTCACTCGCATACTTGCTCCCTTCCATACCTAATACTTATTATCTCACAGCCCATTTTATGTGCTATATCACAGAACATATCAGTCTTTCCATTTACGCTTTTAGTCTATATTTTTCTTCTTTTTCCTTCCTTTAGGTATTGTCCTCCAACTCCAATCTTCATCGTCTCCTTCTTTCCTTGCCTATCTCACGACCACTCTCTCTCACACCTAGACTCCTTCTTCTCTCTCTTTCCAATAATTGCACTATAATTTTCATCGCCCTCGTAGTCCCTTTCTTCGCCTTCTTGTTATTTTCTTCCCGATTGTGACGGCTGGACGTAGCTATTCCTCTTTTCCATTTCCTTGGTCATTTCCTCCCTCTTAGTCTTCTCCTTGTTCTCCTCTCATTTCTCTCTCCCTCTTCCCTCTTCCTCTCCTCTCCGTCTTCTCTCCCATTCTGTCTATCTCCTTCCTCCAGTTCTTCATCCATTTTATATGTCTTTTTTAATCCTTTTTAGGTATTTCGTTATTATTTTCGCTGTGTGTCTTCTTCCTCCTGTGATTGCCTCTGCTATGTCCTCTCCCTCTTTTATTCCTATCTTTTCCAGGTCCATTTGTATTCTTCCTCTTTCTCCTATATACTTGTCACAGTTCCAGAATATGTGGTTTATATCCTCTATTCCTCTTCCACATTCACACTCTGGTGAGTCTACCATTCTCTTTCTGAATAGTGATTCATTAAGATTGTAGTGGTTTGCTCTTATTCTGCTTAGGAAATTTATTTCCTTTCTCTCCATTCCTGTCATTTTTATGAACCAGGGTTTTCTGTTTCCTATATTATTTTCTTTTCTTGTAAAGTATTTAACTCCTTTCTCTTCTCCAATCTTTTCCATATCTTCTTTTGATTTTCTCCACGCTCTTTCTTCTAGTTCCACTTTTATATCTCTCCATGGAATCTTTATGTCCTTTTCCGGTACTCCCTCTGTAAGTTCTTTTGCTCTGACATCAGCTCTCTCGTTTCCCTCTATTCCTTTATGAGCTGGTATCCAAGCAATTTGCAGGCTCCCTGTTCTTCTGTCATTGTTTCTTCTTTCTTCTTTGTTTTTGTTGTCCCTTTCTATTAATGCCTTTCTAATTTTTCCTATTCTTTTATCATATTCATCTCTATAATCTTTTTCTTTTTCCCCATTGTTTATAATTCCTATAATAACACTCAAAGCGTCTGTTAGTATTATAACATTCTTGTCTTCCATTTCATTATTTGCTATTTCTATAGCCTTCTCTATTCCAATAGTTTCTGTTGTGTATATAGTCGCCATTTTACTTATCCTAATTCCTCTGGTTCTCCATATATTTCCTTCTGTTTCCAAGTTCTTTATCACTATGCCTACTCCATTGGCTCTGGTATCCGGTATTTTTGAGCCATCTGTGTATATTTCTATTGTATCTTCTTTATCTATACCCATCTTTTTTTTGATTTCCTTTACTAATGAGAACCATTCTTCGATGTCTTCTATATCATTCCATGTTTTTCCTATTTCCCAGTTCATTATCCTCTTCCATTTCTCCCCTTCTTCTTCATTCCCTTCTTCTTCATCTTCTTTTCCCCGTTTCGTAGTTAGCCATTCATCTCCATTGTTTTTTTCTATTATCTCCTCTATCTCTTCCGTATTTTTATAGGCTTTCATCAGTTCCTGTTGTTCTTCTTCTTCTGTTTCTTCGCTTCGATCTTCTTCCTGTCCCTTAATGGCTTCTAGTACCTTCCCTGATAACAACCCTGCCTGCAGTCTGTCAGCAGATGGACAGCAGGGTCTGACAAGGCAGGGTCTGCCGGCAGATGGACGGCAGATCCGCAGCAGATCCTGCCTTCAGATGGCGCTATTGGATGAGTCAGACGGGTAGCAGGATCTGCTGCAGATCTGCCGGCAGATGAACGGCAGATCCACAGCAGATCCTGCCTTGTCAGGGTCTGCCGGCAGAACCGTAGTTGAATGCGGACATAGACGGCGCCGGATCTGCCGGCAGACGTGGTTATCAGGGTTGCTTGTCTTTTTTTTCCTCTGTTTTGCCACAAATCTATTGGCCAATAGTCTAACCCTGTTTGTTAGGTCCATTGTTCCTGCCTCTACCATCATTACGTTTATTGGTGTTGATATCCTATAACCCATAGCTGTTCTAATACCAGCATTTTGTATTTTTCCTATTTTTTCTTTCATCTTATTGCTGTTCCTAGTATATATAATAGCTCCATATTCTATAACTGATCTTATTAGTGATTTATATAGTATTACCATCGTCTCAGGATTAGCTCCTTTTTTAACATGTCCTATATATCTTAGCATGTTTAATCTTTTTTTCGTTTTTTGCACTATGAAATCTGTATGCTCTTCGAATAATAGTCTTCTATCTAATGTTATTCCTAAGAACTTTGTGCTTTCCTCTTCCATAATTGTTTCATTTCCTATATTTATTTTTATTTTTCCTCTTCTATGCGTATTATATTTTTGGGAAAAATTTACCATTTTGGTTTTTTCTTCCGCTATATTTAGATTTAGTCGTCTTAGGTTTTCTATTAATTTTTCCATCGCTTTGTTCACCCTTTCTATGTTTAGATGAACTGCATTGCTTGTCGTGTATATCATAATGTCGTCAGCGTATTGTATTATTTTTATGTTTTCAGTTTTAACTCCTATTGCTAAATCTGCAGTATATATGTTATATAACATTGGGCTGAGAATAGCTCCCTGTGGTAATCCTTTTTTTTGTTGTCCTTTTATATTGTTGTCATATTTTCTTATACATTCTATTTTCCTATTGTTGATCCATGTTTCTACATATTTGATTATTCTTTCTGGGCATTTTTTGCGTTTTAGGATTTCTATTAATATTTCATGATCTACGTTATCGTATGCTCCTCTTACATCTACAAACACTGCTAACGTCTCTTTTTTATATTCAAATCCCCTTTTGATTTCTGACGTAAGGATTGCTAAATTATCCATCGTGGATCTTCCTTTTCTAAAACCATTTTGTTCTTCGTCCATTATGTTGTTACTTTCTGCCCATTCTGTTAATCTTCTGTTTACTATCCTTTCCATTACTTTACCCATGCAATCTGTTAAGGATATTGGTCTTAGGGCTTTTTTGTTTGTTTTGTCTAAGAATATGATCATAGCTTTCTTCCAGTCATCCGGTATATCCTGTCGTTTCCAACTTTCATTGAAGATTTTTTTAATCATTTCTTTGTATCCTTCAGTTAAGTTTTTTATTATCCTGTAATCTATTCCGTTTTCTCCTGGAGCAGATTTTATGTTAGATTTCTTAATTGCTGTTTCCATCTCCCATAGAGTAATTTCTTGATTCCATCCTTCTCTTACCATATTTTCTTCGTCCTCTCTATGATCCTCTCTTTCTTCTTCTCTTGTTCCCTCCTCTTCTATCTCCGTATCCTCTTCTCTCTCCAACGGACCTTGTAATATTTTATTAATTTCCTTTTCTTCTAGTTGTCTTCTTTCCTCTATACTTGTATGTGTATTGTGTTTTGTTTCAAATCCTCTCTGTAGTCTTTTGATTTTACCCCATATCTCAGATCCTTTCGTTCTATGATCTATTGATGTCGCCATTTCCTCCCATGATTTATTCTTTTTATCCTTTATCGTTTTGATCATTTCTTTCTCCTCTCTCTTTAAAATTTTCCAATTGTTTTCTATTGGTTTTTTAACAAAGTCCCTTACTGCTTTTTTCCTTGCTTCTTTTTTTCCTTTACATTCTTCATCCCACCATGGATATTGTCTTCTTATTAGTGTTTTTTTTCATTTCTTTTTGTCTTATCATTTGTGTTTTTTCCTTCTCTTGTATTCTCTGATCTTCTATTTATTCCTATTGCTTCTATTCCACTAGTTATTCCTTCTATTATTATGTTGTACTTTTCTGTTATAGATTCCGTACTATTGAATTTTTCTTTCGTGTTATTTTCTCCTAACACCCATGCTTCTTTTAAATCCTTCCATTTTATCTCCTCTGTGTTATATTTTCTAGTTGTGTACTTATTTGGGTCCCACGTTTGTGTATCTCTGTTGATTATTACTTCAATCACCTGATGATCTGATCCCAATGTCTCTCCCTCTTCTCTCACTCTTGTATCTTGATATATTTCAAATGTCGTTATTAAGAGATCTAGGTTTGCTGGCCTATGTTTTCCCGATCCTGTTCTTGAAGTAGTTTTATCGTTTATAACAAATAAATCTTGTTCTTCTATTGTTTGTGCTAGTATCGTTCCCTCTCTATCTTCTTTCCAGCAGTTCCATTCTCTATTATGTGCATTGAAGTCTCCCATTATTATAATTTCTGTTCCAGTTCTCCTATTTTTGAACAGTTTTTCCCATTCCTCTTTGTTAAGTCCGTGTCTATGGCCCGGGTATCTGTATATCAGGATGATATCCACTTCTCTATTTTCCATCATTATTGTGATTGATATTATTTCTATTTTATCTTTCACCCAATTGACATCTTCTCTTATCTTTGTTCTGATGTTTTTTTTTACTAGCAGACAAAGACCTCCTCCTTTTTTGTCTTCTCTGTCTTTTCTGAAGACATTATATTCTTTTATTATTAAGCCGTTGTTTTCTGTCAGCCATGTTTCCGTAATGCCCATTATGTCATATTCTCGTACCTTTTCTTTTAATTCTATCATTTTATTTTTGATACTCCTAGCGTTCCATAGTGCTATTTTGCATTCCTTTATATTTTCACTCATTTTGTTCTTCTTATGTATTTATATATGTTTCGGATTTTTTTTTTTTATAGTTGTGTTTTTCTTTTAATTATATATTATTGTTAAAGTTCTTTCTACTTTTCCTTTTACCTTTTTGCTTTACTTTGATCTTGTCGTTAGTCTCCTATGATCTTCTCTTGTTTTTCTACTTCTATTGATTTGTACGATTTTTCCTCTTCTTCCTCTTCTTCTTCTTCTTCTAGAAATTCTTCTCTTTTTCTTATTTTATTTCTTTTGTTCGTTTCGTTCATCCTATCCTCCTGTTCTCTTTCGCTTTCTTCCAGCCATTCCACTGTTCCCATACTTTCGTTTTCATTATCCGTGGTTACGCTTTCCCAGTCTTCTATTTCAGATGAATTTTTCCTATCTAACTTATCATCCTCTTCTTTTTTTGTTTCTTTCTTCTGTTTTAAGAATTCTTTTGATTTCTCAATTTTTATCTCTCCCTTTTTTGTTTCCTGCTTTTTCCTTTCTTTTTCTCCTTCTTGTTTTTTCTTTTCTATCTCCCTCTTTTTTTCTCTTCTTAAGTCGGCCTTATTTTCTTCTTCCTCTGAGTTCATTTCTCTTTCTTCTGTGAAGCATTTATTTATTAATTTTATTTTTGGATTATCAGTGTTTCTTTGGTTATTTTCTGCGGTTCGTGTACACGGTGTATTCTTATCATCTTCTTCTTCTATCATCTTTCTCTTTTCTTCCTTATTTGATTCTCTTTGGTCATCTACTAATTTTTCTATGACTTTTGCCAGAATGTTCTTGTCTTTTATTATTTTTATTATTTCCTCTATGAGATTGTCTTCTTCTATGTTTTGTTTAAGTGTTCCCATATTGAAATCATTGTTATTGTTTATTTCTCCTATTCTTCCAGTTTCATCTCCTATTCTTCTTTCCCCTCCTTGCATCTGGTTGTATTTTGACATTTCTTTGTTGTATATTCTTTTTTCTTGTTGTTGGGTCCATCCATCTTCTCTCTCTATTTTATATCTTCCTGGAATATTGTATTGTCTTCCAGTATTGTTGTTCCTTCTTCTATCTTCATGTTGATATTTTCTTACCTGTTCTGTAATGTGAATTTTTTGTTGTGCTTCCTCATCTGTTGTATTTTGTATTGTCATAGTTTCTTTATCGCCATCATTTCTATATCTTCCTCTATGTTGTTCAGAGCTTCTTTCTCTCGTAGTAGCTTGATCTTCTCTGTATCCTTCCTCTTCTCTTCCATGTGTCATCTGTTCTTTGTTTCTTCCCCATGCTCTATTCCACCTTCCTCTTTCTTTTTCTATTGGGATTGGTAAATTCTCCCAGTATTCTACCTTTTTTCTGTTTCTTTTGATTGTTGGGAAATCCCTGTCCCCCTTTTCCTCATCTTCGCTTTCCTCTTCTTCTCCTACATACCTTTCTCCAAATTTACTTATTTTTTCTTCTTTTCTTATTATTTCATGAGCTGTGTTATATGATAGATTTTTATATGCCATGATTTTTTTAATAGCTGATTCCCTTTGAAAGGTTTGACATTCTCTTGCCACGCTTAAATGTTCTCCTCCGCAATTAATACACTTCGGTTTATCTTCGCATCTTCCATGTGCCTCCTTCGTACAAACGAAGCATTTTCTTATTGGTGTTTTGCAAACTGCCTGAGTGTGTCCGAAACGAAGACATTTGTAGCATTGTTTTACTGCTTCCACAAAGGGTTCTATTCTTAGATAAACATGCCCCCAACCTATTATGATTTTAGTCGGAAGGGAATCCCCCCTCATCCTAATTAGTATAGCTTTACCCTCTTCCCATGTCGTTTTTCCTTCCTTTATTTTTCTTTTTTTTTAGTTTTTCCAACGTAAATGTTCCTTGGTCCGGTGCTAATTGTTTTCTTAGATCTTCGATAGTTCCTTCCCATTCATGGATAACTCCCTTCCTCTCCTTCCATCTTGGTGGGATATATGATGTGTATCCTGCTGGTTTCAATCTAGATTCTTCTAGGATTCTGTTTGCATCCTGTCTATTTTTGTATTTAACTTCCGCTCTGTTAAAGCCTACCATCTTAATGCTATCGAACTTGATTCCTGTGTTCAATAAAATGTTATATATTTTTATCAAATTTCCTTTTTTGTTTAATGAAATTTTTTCTTTATTTAGTGAGATAGTTATTAAGTACTCTTCTCTATTCGATTTCCATTCGTATAAATCAGTCGTATTTGCATTATTTTCTTTACCTTTTAGGTTCTCTATGATTTTAACCTCTCTTACCGGGACTTCTTGGGTTTTTCCCTCCACTTGTTTGGGGCTTCTTTCCTTTGGTGATTGTTCCTCATTTTCCCTTCCCTTTTTCCTTCTATTTTCTTCTTTGTCCATTTCTAATTTTCTTTTACCTTTTTTTTCCGAGCTTTGTCTTTCAATTGTAATATCACTTTCATAAGTACCTCGTGTCATTCTATCTACATGTTCCTCCTCTCCTTTTTGCGTATATTTTAAGTTTACCTCTTTTTGGATATTTTTTATTTCTCTCCTTTCATGTCTTATTCTATTTTCTCTCTCTTTTTCGGTTTTCTCTGCGTCTTGGTTATTTAAGTCGTCTTTATGATGATTTATTTCCTCTTCTTTATTTTCTCTTGCGTTTTTACCTTTATTTTCTTTTTCTGCCATTGCTACTGTAATTTGATATTTTCCTAATATCTTATTTCCTATTTTCGACCCCTTTTCTTCAATTCGAAATCCATCCCATTCTTCTCTCCCGCCCCACGGGCCCTTCTCTGCCTCCAGCACCCTTCTCAGAGGTCTCTTTTTAGGTTATTTTCCACTTGACGTTGTATTTTCTTTAATTTTATTTATTTAACTCTTTCTCTTTTTTCTCATTCCTCCCCCAGTGACACTCTTTTCTCCTTTCCGTCTCCCCCTTCTTCCCCCTCCGTAATTAATACAGAAATACAAAAGAAACACTTTATTCTACCTTTTCGTTATCCTCTATCCGTCGCCATCTCTATCCCTGGAAGAAGTTCAAAAATGATATTTTAGAAACATGCCTGGATGTTGTGTGGAAGATTGTACGCACTCGTCACAGAAAGGCTTCATTATGAAAGTGTTTCCCCGTGATCCTAAAAGAAGAGCAGAATGGGCTGCTAATGTAGGACGAAAGAATTGGAGTCCAACCAATTCTTCGTTTCTCTGCGAGG
The DNA here is from genome assembly GCA_951215215.1 of Andrena trimmerana. Taxonomy (NCBI): domain Eukaryota; kingdom Metazoa; phylum Arthropoda; class Insecta; order Hymenoptera; family Andrenidae; genus Andrena; species Andrena trimmerana. Next base: position 26,383,714 of record OX578061.1, read on the forward strand.
TTAGTTTTGGTGTCCAGTCTTCATTTTTCAATAAAATAAAGTACACTCTTTTATTTATTAATTTATTTCGTATATACCGCCACTATGCCGACATTTATTTCTTCACACCTTTGACAAAACATTGTGTCAAACCGACCTAACTTAGACGTGATTGCGTGACTCTACTTATAGGGTCTCTTTTTTTTTTTATTGAGAAAAAAAGTGCCCCGGCCCTCTGTAGGTCCATTAGCACATACATACAAACATTCCTGCCAACCTAGTACAGGTGGAAGATAAATTACTATATCACAAGTCTAGTATAAATCTGATATACCTTTATGGTATTTACATCACCATGTCTTAGAATCAGTCTTTGGTTATCTTATATAATATGTTGCTTCAGTAATTACAACTTAATATCACATTTGTTACAAAAGTCATTAATTATAATAAGAGCCCTAATATTTGGGCTTGCTAGAAATTCGTTAATATCATACGGAGGCTTCAGATTGCGTTTCCGTAACAGTAGTAGCATATTGGGTCTATTCGTCTCATAATTAGGGCAGTCCCATAGGATATGTTGAATATCCTGCGATGGGAAGGAGCACTCGCAGGCGGGACTCTGGATGAAACCCAATCTAGCCAACGAGGCTGCAGAATTATAATGATTTGTTCTGATCCTTCCAAATCTTGTGATAAATTCGGTTGAGAGTCCCATTTTATGAAACCAAGGTTTCTTTCTATCTTCGTAAAAATTATCAAAGTAGTGAGTACCTTTGGTTCTGAATTTTAGTCTTGTACTATTGTGGAACTCTTCCCACATCCTATTTTTGTGCGTTTCTTTAAAGTCAGTATAAGGCACTTTGTAGATGTCCATACATTCAGTGAGTGTGGCATCTCCTGCTAATTGATCTGCCCTCTCGGTCCCTTGAATTCCTTTATGTGAGGGAATCCACATAAATACAATTTTTTTGCTTTGCTAACTAGATTGTCTAAAGAGATCAACTTTGCTTCTTATATCTAGTATATATCTATTTATTTTAACTGAAGGCCTTATATTACTTATACTAGTGATTGCATTCAGTGAGTCTGAGCATATCAGGTACGATCTATCACAGTTGGACAGTGCCATATCCAGGGCTTTGGATATAGCCACACATTCAGCTGTGTAGACTGAAGCGTAGCTATACAAGCTTATTGTGTGTGATGTGTCCATCCCAGGAACGTAGATTCCACACCCCGTAGAGAGCCCGTCCTTTTTCTTGGATCCATCAGTATAAATGCAAGTGAAGTCCTTATAATTTAGTTCAACGAGTTCATTAAACTCTTGATTGATCGCTGGTGAGTCCTTTATTTGCATCCCATAGGTGGTGTTGCATTCAATTTCAGCTATGATTGCATTGTAATCAACTGTATTGCAAGCATAGTTTTGATCCTGGATGTGCATATCAGCTAGGTTGTTGATGTCCCTTACACATCTGATGACTAAGGTCGGGGCCATATATATTGGCCGGTGAGTTTCGTGAGGGGTATTCTCCCACCACACATTTTGCTTGCTTCGGTGCTCCTTTTCTCAACGTTTTCTGACTCGCTCTCGTTCCATCTCGCTCTCGCCTTCGCAGAACAAGAGTGAGCCAGAAATGGTGGGGATAGTGCTAAGCTTCTGGGGTGTAGACCAAACCGAGCTGTCAGCGTAGAAATACACACATCAGAATAGGTGTGCGTTAGCTCCGAAAAAATTCAGGAGCTTTATTGGTTAGAACATTGACACTTTCGCGACAGCTTCATCTCGTATTGGTCTACGCATAGCTTCGTAACGCACACAACTATTACGCTAAGGACAAATAACAGCCAAACGGCTAGGTTCAGGTGGAGCCGAGCAGCGTTCCTGTTACCCCACCATGCCCTGCGAGGGCCACGCAACTCCAACTGACAAATCCACGATCGTCAGATGGTGGTGGCTGATTTCTCCTCGATCGCTGTTCACGAAACCGAATCGACCGGCCAATATATCTGGCCCCGACCTTAGTTTATCACATTTCTTCACTATGCCTGCCGGGCTGTCAATGTCCTGTGTAAACTCTCTGAGTTGTCTATTGGTATCATGGCTACTATTTGAAATAATCTTGCTCAAGTAGCTTTTGCCCATGAAGATGGTTCTTTCCTTGATATTAGGTATCCCTGCCTCAGACAAGACCACGTTGTCCGGGGTGCTCATTCTCAATCCTAGAGCAAGCTTCAGTGCACAGTTTTGTATGGATTCAATTTTGTCGATTAGATGATCTTTGTTTGGGAGGTAAGCAAAGCATCCATAGTCAATTTTGGACCTTATCAAGGATTTATATATAGCTATGAGCGTTTCGGGACCGCAGCCCCACCACACCCCTCTGAGATATTTAATTATGTTTAAGGTCTTTAGGCACTGTTTACGTACCACATCTATGTGAGGGCCGAAAGAAAGTCTGGGATCGAAGCATATGCCCAGAAACTTGACTCTATCTGTATTGTATCTCGTGTGCTGCCCTATCTGAATCGCTACTTTGCCAGGTTGAAGATTCCTTTTGTTAAAGACCATTATGTCAGTTTTTTCCGGTGTTAGCTCTAGTCCTATTTGGAACAGATTATTGCTAATAGTGGAAACAGCTTGTTCAATTTGGCTTCTAGCTCTCTCTATGGATGTATCCCTTGTATAGACCACGATGTCATCAGCATACTGCGAAACCCGTACCCCCTCAGAGATCCCATCCATTATGTTAGAGACATATATATTGAAGAGAATAGGGCTCAATACACCACCTTGAGGTACCCCTTTATACATTAGTTTTTCGTTAAGACCCGTTACAAAGCTAGCCGTCCTGCAATATGTCAAGTTGGCAATGAAACTTATCACACCAATCGGAACGCCCAACTTCGCCAGTTTTTCCAAAAGTATCCCACTCTGCACATTGTCAAATGCCGCGCTAACATCCAGGAAGGCGGCGACCGTATACTGACTACGAATGAATCCCCCCTCCGCGTACATGGTCAAGTTCATCACATTGTCAACACATGAGCGGCCTATCCTGAAGCCCGCTTGACTGGAGGGAATGATGTTGTGATATTCACACCACCATTGTAGCCTCGTGTTGATTAGCCTTTCAAAAAGCTTACAGACGCATGACGTAAGCGAGATGGGCCTGAAGCTGCATCCATCTGATTTCTTGATCATGATGATCTGACTCCTGGTCCAGTCCTCTGGTACCAAATGACTACTAAAGATTTCATTATACAAATCCAACAAAAGCAATATACATCTTAAAGAGAGATGCTTGATCATCCCATAATCAATTTGGTCCAGTCCTGGGGCCGAGTCCTTTCTGGCTTTCTCTAGAGCATAGAGCATCTCACTCAGACTGAAAGGAGCATCTAGGAATTCATTCTGGGAAATCTCAAGGTCCCGCACCGGATTTACCGGTACCTAAGGCGGGCATATTTTATCAATAGCCTTATTGATACCCATATCCCTTTTATCTGGATCCACATATTTGCTATCTCCTACCTTAGTCCATCTGGCTTTCATTATTTTGATTTTATTCCAAAAGAACGTCGTTCAGGTCCTATAATTCAGAGAGGAGGCCAAATGTCTAAAATACTCCTTTTTCTTTTTCCTGAGCACTTTTTTGGTACATGCTACTTGTTTTTTATACTCGACCCAATCACCAAGTGTGCCTCTGTGTTTCCACTTTTTAAAGGCAGCCTTTCTGAGCCTTGTGGCCCTGTTACATTCCGCATCCCACCACGCCACCGGATTCCTGTAAACATAATCAGAGACAATGGTCTTTTTGGGAGTACATTGTATTATTGCTTCTTTCATTGTATCTATGAGGAGGTTATATTTTTCTATTATGGTGTGTCCCGAGTGACTCAACATGAGGCTGAATTGATCGTCCACCCTAGACTGATAGACATCCCAGTCTGTTCTTACGGATGATAGTCTATTACTTCTTTTCCTGTAAATGTGCTTCTCAATGTTAACTGTAATGTGAAGAGGATAGTGATCTGAGCCTAATGATTCTGTCCATTGCTTAACCAGAGCTAGGCCTGTGAGTTGTGGTGGAGTGATGACAAGGTCAAGATTGCTATGATTGTTGTTTCTCGCATTCAGGTGCGACTGAGTATTAAAGTTAAGGATATCTAGTTGATTTTCCTCTATTATGTCTAGCAGTTTATCTCCATTACCGTCAGAATAATTACAATTCTGTTACGTACGCAGTCTTATCTTTGACTTTCTAACCCTTTCGGGTGTCCGGAATGCACGTGACCCGGCGGGGTCACCGTTTCCTGCAGTGGTGTGATGCAACCGAGTTTTCCCCGAAAACTAATATTCAATGAAGGCACTCATGTCCCCACTACTTTCTAACTGAATTTCACCGTATAAAAAGGGCCATGAATCTACACTCGGGGGCTCATTTCAAATCTAGCACGTTTAGACGAAAGAGGCTAGCGAGATCGAGTAACGTTCTTCTCCAAGTATTATTACAACTTAAACCACACAGTACGTAGATTCTGATAGGTGTTGTTAATATATTAAAGTCTTTGAGACCCCCGCATTTCTCAGTGCGTCAAAACAGAGAGGTGGACTTAGGTACCGCGACAATTAAACACTAAAAAAATTTGTAAAAGACTGAACTTATAGAATATAATTAGTTATTTCTAACCCAGAGTTCTTTTATTTAAATTAATCATTATCTGAATTTCCTCTTCGAGATAAACCCACATAGATACTCCTTTACCGCTCAAGGTGTATCACTTTATAAAGTTACGAGGCTAAACTAACATTTCCTAGTGGCTCCCGGGGATACCAGACCCCGGTTCGTCCACGACTTCCACCTTCCTAGCGGCTCCCGGGGATACCAGACCCCGGTTCGTCCGTGAAAGCTTACCTTCCTAGTGGCTCCCGGGGATACCAGACCCCGGTTCGTCCACGACAACCAACCTCCTTATAGCGGCTCCCGGGGATACCAGACCCCGGTTCTAGCAAACTCCAAAAAACAAACTCAATCCTCGGCCTCGCAGCCGCCATTCACATTGCCCTCAGCCTCGGCTCGTAACAAATTGGTGACAGCGGTGGGATTTATTCTCTTAGCTGGTTATTCAGATTTTGATGTGCTTTCGGCACAAGCCAAATCTTACGGCCCCGCGTCCGAGAAGACCTATTAGAGTTAGGCCGGAATATCGCGAGAATATTTGTATTAAAGGTTGGACCACAACCTTGGTCGATGGTAGCATAATCTGCTCACAGTGTGCTTTAACCACGCCTAAAGAAATATCAAGTACCGCATTAGAACATCGGTTTCAGCGCGATCCGCCTGTAGTTCTTTGCGAATCTTGTAACGAATTCTTGTACGAGACTCAACCAATTTTGTATTGCCCTCGTTGCATACTAAATTATTTCACGCACGGTCCGTGAACGGTTCGGATAATTTGAAGCAATCAAATTATCTGTAAAAGGAAAGAAAATCTTTCGCTTTAATCTTAACGCCTGTTCGGGTCGTTACTTTTTTAATTAATCATGCCCGGGACAGAAGCCTCGGCCTCTCCGGAGGATATAGCTAATCTGACTTTGTCAATGGCCAATTCAATGGCATTACTTACACAGCGTAACTGCATACAGTACGCCGCAGGTTCAATTCCGGTTTTCGACGGTGAGACTCCAGCCCTCTCGGTTTTCGCGCAGAATGTAGAAAACGGGTTGGCATTGATACCACCAAATACGGAGACTGAATATCTGACAATCGTATTAACAAAACTCACGGGTCCTGCGAGAATTAGTATTCGGGATAAGTCATTTTCTGATACGTCGGAGTTATTAAAATATCTTAAAAAACGTTACGCTCCGGGACGTAATCTAGCGCATTTCCAAGGGGAAATCGCTCGACTTAAAATTCGTAACGACGAATCCTTAAGAAGATATATCGACCGAGTTAGTCATCTTGCTCATCGCTCTCGCGCAGCAATTCGGGATCGGTACGGTGCGAACGCCGATGAAATAACGAAGGAAATGGATAAAGACATACTGGAGAATTTCATGGAGGGATTACCGGAACGCGTTGCGTGGCGAATGGCGGCATTGGGCCAAAAACACAAGGATTTGGACGAGGCGATTGATGCCGTCCTCCTAGTAGATCGTCGCCTCAGGAATCGCCGTGAAACCCACGACGACCGATCGATAGATTATGACGACGAGTATCGCGGAAGAAGACGGAGCCGTGAACGGGATCACGGGCCGCGACCTCTGTACCCTCAGTCACCCTCTTCCTCGCGTTATCGCAGGCAATACTTTAGGGACAGGAGCGCATCTGGTTCGGAAAATGAATACGACGATCGACCAAAACGCGTGATGGCTATGACCTTACGTAGGAGCGATTCACATTCCCCATCCTATAATTCTGACGCGTCAGAACAGGGTAATTACCGCGATAGGAAATACACTGGGAGAAATAGTGATAGGCAAGAATTATACTGTTGGAATTGCGGCGTGAAGGGACACGACGGGAAGAGTTGTAGGGAAAGAAGCAGATTTCAGCGTAGAACTAGATCACCGATAACTTCGTCCGCCGGACCAAGTAAATTTTTAAACTTCGAGGACGCTCATCGCAACGGCGATCCGGTGAGTGTTTTAAAAAAGGATCGCCCAAAAACAATCCGGTTCACCGACGAGAAGAACGAAGATTATTCAAAGAGGCGCCAATACCGAGAATCAGAGTTGACGTCCCAGAATTGGAAAACGGACAAGGGGAGTTTCTCATAGACGGAGGGGCCTCCGTTAACCTAGTCGCCCTTAACGTATTGGGAGATAAGGCCGAAACCACTTCCAGAGAAAAGATAGAGATAACGAGTCTGTCTCCTTCGCCTATTCACACTTTGGGAACCACTACGTTGCATATCAATGGCATTCCAGCGTATTTCTATGTTATTAAAGATCTCCCCGTAGTCGCAGATGGTCTCATAGGAAGCCCTTTTTTGCTACAAGAGCAAGCGGAGATTTCCTACCACCACAAAACACTCGTCACCCACAGTCAACCGGTTAGGCCTATCAGATTTATTAATTTCCCAGAAATGGAGGAACAGTTCAACTCTTCCAAAATAAAGCACCGAATTCCTGGAAGGACAACACAGCAGATAGCGTTGTTAGTGGCCAACCCGGAAGTCAAGGAAGGTTATCTTCCGCGTCTCAAGACACCAAAGAACGTCTTCATCGGCGAAGCTGTGGTATCTAATCAAGATGGAAAATGTTACGTTTTAGCCACCAACACCGGAGACGAGGAAGAAGAAATAGATTTGGAGCCTCAATATTTACAACCCTACGATACCATGGACACCTCCGACGAAGACCCAATTTCATCGTATTTATCACAGCCCATCAACGAACAAAATAGAGGTCAGAATATATGGAACACCCTAAAAACTGATCACCTTAATCCTGAAGAAAAACGACACATTGAGGACATTATTCAAGAATTCCCTGATAGGTTTTTCTTGCCGGGAGATAACCTTGATAAAGTTCCAAATTTTCATCACTCTATTCACGTAACTGACGAAATTCCTATTAATACAAGACAGTACAGATACCCACTTGTACATCAAGAGATTCAACGGCAAGTAGGAGCATTGTTATCACAAGGCATTATCAAACCGTCTACATCACCATACAACTCACCCCTGTGGATCGTACCTAAAAAGGCCGATTCTGATGGCAACAAACGCTGGCGTATGGTCATCGATTTTCGGGCGTTAAATGAAAAAACCATCAGTGATAAATATCCACTTCCTCAAATTACTGAAATTTTGGATAAGCTGGGGAGTGCGAAATATTTTTCAGTTTTTGATTTGGCCAATGGTTTCCATCAAATCGAAATGGATCCAAAGGACCAAGCGAAAACGGCTTTTACCACTCCGTATGGGCATTACGAGTTTGCGCGTATGCCTTTTGGCTTGAAGAACGCACCACCAACATTCCAACGCCTTATGGACCAGGTTTTAACAGGTATGCAAGGAACTGAATTATTTGTATATCTGGACGACATCGTGGTTTACTCCTCATCGCTCCGGGAACACGAAATCAAAGTTAGGAAATTATTGAATCGCCTTCGTGAACACGGACTCACACTCCAAACCAACAAATGTGAATTTCTCCGCAAAGAAGTTGCATACTTGGGACACATAGTATCAGCAGATGGGGTAAAACCGCATCCAGGGAAGTTGCAAGCAGTGAAGAACTTTCCTGTGCCCAAGACACAAAGAAACATCCAGCAATTCTTGGGTTTAACAGGATATTATCGCCGTTTTATTCAAGACTACTCACTGAAAGCAAAACCATTAATTCAACTTCTGGGAAAAGGAATTAGATTCAAATGGACCGAAGAGCAGCAGCGAAGCTTTGAAAAATGACGAGACGAGCTTTGTGAAGCACCAATTCTGCAGTATCCAAACTTCAACCGACCATTTGTCATCACTACAGACGCCTCAGATTTTGCAATCGGAGCAGTTCTAAGCCAAGGAGACATAGGTTCCGATTTACCAATAGCTTATGCTTCCCGAAGCTTAAATCAAGCCGAAAAAAATTATTCCGCCACGGAGAAAGAATGCTTAGCCATGGTATACGCAGTTCAATACTTTAGATCATACATTTTTGGTCAGGAGTTCACCCTAGTTACTGACCATCGACCTTTGGTTTGGTTGCATTCGGTCAAAGATCCGACTTCGCGACTGGTTAAATGGAAACTAAAACTCCTTGAGTATGAATACAAGGTCGTGCACAAAGCTGGAAAAATCAACAAAAATGCTGATGCATTATCACGAAACACTACAGCAGTTTGCTTACCTCTCTCCTCTAAGGGAAAGATGATCTCTGACCCCAACACCATAGGACATCGCATCAGGACATTATGCCGAAACCAAAAGGCGAAGCTAAACTACAAAGAACCCAGTTCCGAAGATTCTGATGAAGCCACTACACCAGTTGCTCGCCGAACACAGCGAAAAACTAAACCACCACAAACCACGTTAAGAAGGAACATATTACCTCCTTCATTATCAACCATACAACCCGCACCGGTAAACCGGGAAGAAGAGGAACCCATTGAGGAGGACAGAACTTTAACTACAGATTCAAATCCTTTCTGTGACTCAAATCCTTTGGACGCTACATTAATACCCGCAGACCAAAGTCAACTATTTTCACAGACAATCATAGAAGGACCAAACGGTTCCAATCTCCCTATATCACCAGTATCATCCACGTTCAGTAATCCAATTATCACATCCACACCTATTCCTCTAAGAAACATGACGACCCCTTTACAAAATATATCCATCCCTTTACAAAATTTATCCCTTGGAACAAATACTCCCAGGATGATAGATACCATTCTGACGGATTCTGAATCTTCACCACCTGAAGATAGCAGTTCGGATCAAGAGGAACCACTCAACATCCCAACCATACCACAGTCAACCATATCAAGCAGTAATCTTCAAAATCCACCAGAAGATACCAGGAAACAACTGATTGAGGAATCACATAGCAGCCTCGTTGGAGGACACAAAGGTGTTACCAAAACATTCAATCGACTACAAACAAAATACCACTGGCCTGGTATGCGAAGAAACGTACAGGATTTCATCAGAAAATGTAAGAGCTGTCAGGAACAAAAATTAGTTAGAGCAAAAACACGGCAACCTATGATCATCACCGATTCGCCTTTGGAGCCCTTCGATAAACTAGCTTTGGACACCGTTGGACCTCTTCCGGAGACCCCTGCTGGGAACCGTTACATTCTAACAATGCAAGATAGCCTCACCAAATATTGCATCGCAGTTGCAATACCGAATATTCGAGCCACTACAATCGCAGATGCTTTTGCACGCCATTTTATTTCCATCTTTGGGACACCGCGTTCAATATTAACGGATAAAGGAACCAGTTTTGTGGGAAAGATAATGACACACCTCGCTGAAATCTTCAAGATAAAACAACTAACTACTTCCGGATACAGGCCTCAAACAAACGGGTCTTTGGAGAGAAGCCATATCGTCCTTACAGAATACTTAAAACATTACATGGAGTCGCATGAAGAATGGGATATCTTCATTCCATTTGCCATGTTTTCCTATAATACATCTGTGCACGAAGCCACTAACTTCACACCACACGAGCTGGTATTTGGAAAAATGGCTCGTTTTCCCAGTGCTTTTGATGTGGATCAAAATACAGAAACCTACGGGAATTATCTTACAGAACTAATCACTAGGATGACAAATATCCGCAACACTGCAGCGGATCACCTCAACAAAGCAAAGGAACGATCAAAACGGTACTACGACAGACGAGCACGCCCGCAACAATTCAAAGAAGGGGAATACGCCTATGATATAAAGGAACCTCGATTAAGCAAATTCGATCCTCATTATATCGGACAATATAAAATAGTTGACGTATCAGATTTACATAACGTAGTCCTGAGTACTGATAATCGCAAACTAATTACTAAACATCAGGATAAATTAAAGCACGCATTTCATCCTGACGATTCTTCGGAATCGGAATGAAAATCATCATACTCCTTCCAATCATTATGCCAGTGCCACACAATCTTTTCCGATCTGAAGAAGACGAGGGAGAAGAATTTTATGGACCCTGGGACGGAGTTAGACCTACGGATTATCCAGAAGTATACAGGAAGCTTTCGACGTTGTTCTGCGTACAACCATGGACTTTGCACATTTATGAAGCCGAGACTCACCGAATTTGCGAAATTTGCTGGGGAAAATTGCAACGACACGAGCAAGCAGTATTCACCGAAGGAGGATGGCATTCTGCCTGCGTAAATCAGTCGCTGCGAAAAAACTGCACTTGCGAAGTCTGCGGCAGCAGAATCGCTGTTCACCGGCCTGCAACCGAATGTTCGGAGTGCATTGAGGAATATTTCGAGATGGATCGCGAGACCTGGATACAAGTTGAAGCAGGAAAAACCGTCGACGTAATAACGCGATGGTAGACTCGGGTCGATAATAGTTATTTCTAATTATAAAAAAAAAAATAATAAAAATAAAAATAAAAATAAAAAAAATATATATATATAAACAAGTACATTATAATAATAGATACGTCAGAAATAAAGAAAACCAACCCAAGGGAAGCAATAGGCTGGAAACGGCAGGACTCGGGATAACACAACGTTCTGTTCGCAGGAGCGATAACGGACGGGAAGAACATGATTTGGATCTTCGTTCTCACTCTATCTGCTGCTTATGGCATCGGGGAGAAGGTCGGGGAAGACTACACCATCACTCCATTGAAATATAACACTGGGTTGTACTTCGAAAGACTGCAACCCTTGAGATTTTACCGTACGCAATGGAAACTGGTAACCTCTCTGGAGATAGCAGATTACTTAAAGAACAGGCCAGCCGTGGAGGAGCATATCAAGCGTGCCAAAGACATTTGTACTAGAAGGGGACTCGACGCGTGCCCCGCAGACGAGCTTGGCCCAGCCATAATTAAAAAACTAGAAGACAGCCGCAGATACAGCGACATGCTAGGAGCAACCTTAGGAGGGGGTCAACGTAGACGGTCCCGAGGAACTCGTGTTACCAGGGGCGCACCCTTATCATTCATCGGCACAATTAGTAAAGTCCTATTCGGCACTTTATCGGAAGACGACGAAGTCCATTATAATCAAGCACTCGATCGGTTATACTCACAACAAAGAGATATAGCCGAAATAATAATAAACCAAACCCATATTGTACGTTCAGAGTTTGACAATTTCAATTCACAAATTCAGAATGTCTCTGCACAGGTTCAGGCTTTGGTTCAAAAATCCACTACAATAATTGAGACGTTACAAAAAACCCAATACGCCATTCGGAGGACGAGACTGGAAAATTTCCTACGGAACTGGATGCTCGTATTGGATTCAGCAACTGACGAATTCCGTTCTCATCTTATAATAATGGTGGACGCTATTTTATTTGCAAAACAAGGAATATTACATCCTGCCATCTGGTCACCCAAACAACTCTGGACCGCCGCTGAGAAGATCAAGAATGCCACCACCTATGAGTTTCCATTGACTCCTACCGAATTACTTTCTGAACAAATTAACGGTATTACGGAACTCAAGATTGTATGTACTGAGGGTAGAGCGTTATTCCAGCTAACGGTGCCGCTGTTAGATTCGGAATTTTTCAATCTGTACAGAATTCATTCGAACCCATCAACACAATCTTATAGATCGAAACAATTAACTCTTTATGTAAAACCTACTGCCCCGTACATGGCAATGTCAATGGACGAACGTACCTATGCCACGCCGAATATACAATTTATACGAAACTGTTTCCATCACCACAAGCAAGTCATCTGCCAAGCCTCCTTGCCGATGTACAAGACAGAAGCCCAACCAATTTGCGAGGTGGAATTACTACGCAAACCAAACCAGGATACTTGGAAAAAGTGCGACGTTCAGGTATCACTACTCGCTGGTGAGATATGGGAACCACTAGAATCCAAGCAAGCCTGGTTGTACTACGCAAAGGCGGAGAAACGAATTCAGTTTTTCTGCAAGGGACGATCAGTAGGCACGGATTATATTCACAATGCTGGAATAATTCGCTTAAAACCCGGATGTGCAGCAATCACAGATTCCACGCAGGTGCAATCATTGAACACCTTGTCCACTATCGAGGAACATCTATATGCACCAGAAATCTCAATAAATCTAACGCAACTCTCACCGGAGTTCGGTGAACCTCATCTAAACATCCTGGAGGAATTAACTCATATAAACACTAAGAATCAACAAGGTAAAGAATGGAGCAGGACGGAAGCAGCCATTTCTCTAAAGAACATCGAACATCGAGCACAGCAGCTAAAAACACGCAGCACTTTTGAAACCCATTTAAACACAGGAGTCTACACCGGGGGAAGCGTGATGACATTGTTTATGATGGCCAGTGCAGTATTGGGAATCCTCAAATTGAAACCGCTGTGTAGAAGGGGATCAATGAATACGGCCAGTGTAACCGAAGACGGCGTTATCTCGCAGGAGTCGGTGGAGGTACTTGAAATGAAGGATACTAAGCCGTCAACACCCAACATGGTTCCGCGAAAGCCTCTCATCCCCAAATCGGCCCTGACTGTCATATAAAGAAGGAAAAATGCAATAATAGTTAAGATAGGCTAACTCTATAGGAATAGACCGTTTTCTGAATAAAAGGACTCAGTCACCCCAAAAACCTCAGAGTTTCACTGTAACGCTCAAAGGGTGAACACCGAAATGTGCTCCAACAAAAGTACACAAACCGAAACCAACGAAGGTACGCGCACCATCTCCGTGCAAACCGGGGAGCAAGGCGCCTGGACCAAAGAAATCCGAGTCGGATATATGATCTTTCCCACCGGAAAATTCGTTCGGGGCCAAGGAGAGGTAGCTCGAGCAAGGGGCAGCCAAACACAGACTACCTGGGGCACTGACCATGGGTGTCAGGCGACCGAAGAGGACCTCACGGACCAGATGGCGAAAGAAACCTATAAAACCAATGGGACCATAGTCTCATATTATTGGGAAAACGACCTGATGCTGGCCCACTTGACGGACGACAACATCAAGGACTGGACCCCTGGTGACTCACTGAAGGCGCAGTTCAATGAGAGGCATTGCAGAGAGGACCTTATCCAGAGGAACGAAGACTGATGCCACCCATCACCCACGACATCGCCCCACAGTACACAACAATTATCACATACACACAGCGAAACGCCGCGGAAGGTTTGGTTCCATCACACCTCTGCACGAGTGAGTAATATTTTGTTTGGTCGCGTGCACTTCCGACACCGAAGGGTGGAAAAGCATCGTAATAAACGATGTTTTATCTAAGGGGGGAGGTGTTACGTACGCAGTCTTATCTTTGACTTTCTAACCCTTTCGGGTGTCCGGAATGCACGTGACCCGGCGGGGTCACCGTTTCCTGCAGTGGTGTGATGCAACCGAGTTTTCCCCGAAAACTAATATTCAATGAAGGCACTCATGTCCCCACTACTTTCTAACTGAATTTCACCGTATAAAAAGGGCCATGAATCTACACTCGGGGGCTCATTTCAAATCTAGCACGTTTATACTCGAGCTCATTTTAGAAGGAACTTGCCGACCGACGAGTTTAGATCGGTTCTGCGCATGTTGGCGCTCATTGGTGCCAAAACATGTTACTATTGGCTATACCCCAAACAAACGCTCCCTCGGAGCCAATGAGCTCATTCTACATGCGCGAAATAAGTTCCTTCTAAAATGAGCTCGAGTATAGACGAAAGAGGCTAGCGAGATCGAGTAACGTTCTTCTCCAAGTATTATTACAACTTAAACCACACAGTACGTAGATTCTGATAGGTGTTGTTAATATATTAAAGTCTTTGAGACCCCCGCATTTCTCAGTGCGTCAAAACCGAGAGGTGGACTTAGGTACCGCGACAATTAAACACTAAAAACATTTGTAAAAGACTGAAATTATAGAATATAATTAGTTATTTCTAACCCAGAGTTCTTTTATTTAAATTAATCATTATCTGAATTTCCTCTTCAAGATAAACCCACATAGATACTCCTTTACCGCTCAAGGTGTATCACTTTATAAAGTTACGAGGCTAAACTAACATTTCCTAGTGGCTCCCGGGGATACCAGACCCCGGTTCGTCCACGACAACCAACCTCCTAGTGGCTCCCGGGGATACCAGACCCCGGTTCGTCCACGACTTCCACCTTCCTAGCGGCTCCCGGGGATACCAGACCCCGGTTCGTCCGTGAAAGCTTACCTTCCTAGTGGCTCCCGGGGATACCAAACCCCGGTTCGTCCACGACAACCAACCTCCTTATAGCGGCTCCCGGGGATACCAGACCCCGGTTCGTCCGCTACTAACAAACTCCAAAAAACAAACTCAATCCTCGGCCTCGCCGCCGCCATTCACATTGTCCTCAGCCTCGGCTCGTAACAATTCCATGCAATGTGATGGGAGTTGAAGTCCCCTACTATCACAAATGATCCCAGCTGTTTTACTTGCGTGAAGAATGCATCCCACGCAGCCGAATTGAAGACATGTCCCGGGGATCTGTAACATGCTGTAATCGCAATTTTCTCCTTAAGATTCCGTATTTGGATACTGCAAGTCTCCACATTTTGGTCTGCTATTACAATATTCTCAAGTATTTTATAGCTTAAATGTTTAGCAATAAAAACTGCAATTCCCCCTCCTCTTTGATTCATTCTGTCCTTTCGAACAACATTGAAGCCTGGAATTTCCAGATTTTTATTTGGTTTAAGCCATGTTTCTACGCAGACAATTACATCTGTCTCGTTGGCTAATTGTAGTAGCTCTTCTTTCTTCGTCATTATGCTTCTGGAGTTCCAGTGCACTATACCAATAGATTGAGTGCAGATCCTATTTGCGCCTTTGTTTAGATTGTTCATTTTTCCCATCCAGCTGTCCACTCAGGACGTCTTCTTTATTAATGCTGTCAGTAACTGAGTCTGTAGCTGAAGCGTTCTTATTACTATACCTATTATCCTTCGCATCCTTGCGATGGGTAAGAATTACATACTGGGGTGCATCATAATCCATCCTCACCATCTTTTGCACATAATTAGACGTGCTTGTGGCTGGTAGGGAGTCGAGTCTATTTTCTTTGCTGACTTTTAGCACCCCCTTGTTACTTTTTCGACTGGTGCCCTTTTGTTGCTTCTTTTCTTCTTTGTTGTTATTTTGTATTGTACATTCCATGCTGTTCGTGTTCATGTCAATCATTTTATTATTCTTATCACTAGATTTGTCCTTGTCAGTTTCGCTCGTTGGGGTGAATTTGGTTGCCATGTTTGGCCGGTTAGAATTGCTGTATGTTTTAAGGCTGGCTTTGCCCCATGAACTACCCTTCCAATTACCCGGGTCTGTTGATCCACCTATTCTTTTTAGTTCTAGAGCACTTTTTGCACTAGAGCTCTTCAGTGGCGGGAACTGTTCTTTGGTTAATGTGACCACTTTATCTCCTTTTTTGTTATTAGGATCTGGAACTTCCTGGCCTGATATAGGCTTACATTATTGTATGCTAGATATCTTTGAATTTCTTGGTTGAAAAGGAATTCGGGGCACTTGACGTTAAATGCCAAGTGATCCCCTTTGCAGTGTTTACATTTTCCTTTATTATCACTAGGACATTCCTCTTGAGGGTGGTTATTCTCCCCGCAGTGCATGCACCTAGGAGTATTTTTACACCCCGCCTTGGTATGTCCATACGAGTAGCAGTTGGAACATGTTCTAACACGATCAATATATGGTTCCACCCTCATACTGAACAGACCATACGCTTGTATACTATCAGGCAGGACTTCCCCCTCAAACGTTACAAGAACTGTCTCGCTTGGGATCCAGCTGACGAATTGACTCTCCCTACTCACTGATCTTTTGTTTAGTCGTACTGCTCCCAAAATTGTGCACGGGGCCTTAGAGCAATTCACCAACTCCTCTACATCGTATTCTGTGGGAAAACTTGAAATGATGCCTTTTCTTTCTACTCTATACCTGGGAACGTAGGCTTCCAGGATTGAGTGCCCCATATTATTTTTAATAATGAAGGCATTGGCTCCCTCCCTATTTGCGAAGGAGATTTCTGCCTTGCTGTGCCCTCTTAATTGTAATTCAGAGGCACCACAATTTAGTTTAGAGATGTATCTGGCTATTTCCAGCATGTTCTGGATTTTTTTTTTCTTTTTGAATTCCATTTTTAAAACTACTTCTACGGTGGCTGGTCTTATATGACACTCCAGATACAATCGTACTAAAGTATTACCTTTATTTAGGATCTTAGATGGCCCTTCAATCGATGTACCTGTTTTGGAAATTTTTGTGGAAACCCTGTCTCCATCCTCAGTTCCAATGGTTTCCTTTTTCTTTTTCCTTTTAAGAGAGTCTCCGTCCATCCCTTGACTTCTTACTGTATTAGTACAATTAACGTATGGATGATCACGCGTCTCATCCATAACCTCAGTAACCTCCATAACCTCCATTGAGCTCATGAGATGTTACTACCGTTCTGCTCCTTATATCAGCACGTATATTTCTATTTGCTTGACTTTCTTAAATCCTACTATAACTCACTACTGTTTCCTTTACTAATACTTTTAATAATCCCAAGTCAAAACTTGTTCAGTTTATCTTATATATCACTTACTTCTTGTTCGTTTCAGCCCAGGGGGGCCAAGCCGTCATTGTTTGGCTGAAGTTCCCGTTTAGTACGCACCCTATTGGTAGGAGGCGCTAGGTACATCACACACACATACCTAGGTGTATCAGTGAGCACGACACACAACCTTTCGACGTTGGTCAAATGCAGGGGTGGTCCACTTACATAGGAGCACTGTTAAGGGGGTAGACACGGGTAATGCAGCGTGCTGTAATACCGACATAATGTGCCCGAAACATGGGTTTGGGGGGATACGTTGTTTGTCCTTATATGAGCAAATTTTGGGCTGGATGAGGTCTCATTCGAAAGAGGAAGGTTCAGTGCACAGCGCTCTGGTCATGGTTGGACGAAATTGTGTTGATATCTAATAATACGAGTGTTCAAAGTAGAGCAAAAGTTGACAAAATACACCCGCATGAATCCAAGTATTTTTAGGTCACTAAAAGAGTTTTGTGACTCAAACGATGACCAGAGCGCTGTGCATTGAACCTTCCTCTTTCGAATGAGACCTCGCCCAGCGTAAAATCTGTTCATATAAGGACAAACAACGTATCCCCGTGATTGCATTCCCAAATACGAGTTCCGCCATATTGGCGATAATACAGAGCAAGTCACGTGACAAATTTAGTTGAGCTAGTGGACACGAGATGGCGCCTACTCGGGAGGACTGCCAACGTGGAATCATAGTAAAACTGAAGCGTTAGCTGGATACACAAGCCATAGTAAAAGCGTGATGCAGTCATTGAATGCATTTTCGGACGACTTTAGGTTAGGTTATATGCATTTTAGGCATACATTGACTAGGAACTGCTGGGAATTGTCTGCATTTACTAAATTAACGGTTTTACCGTAACACATACGTCACCGCTGCCGAATATATTTTATAATTATATGGCCACATTATTTCAAATAAAAAAAAAAATTGGAATTTTTTAATAACACTGGAAGTAGTGATTTACTGATATTATATTTTCAGAATGTGGAAGTTACAACAATTATTTGCAATTATTGCTTTTATTATTATTCTTCTGACTATTGTATATAACATATAACAAGGAAAAGTTGACTCCTTGATTTTTTTTGTAATTCTTTACGCTCCTATGCAGAGATGGGCATTATTTAATTAAAAGAATATACTTCCGAATGGCCCCAGTGGCTGATCGACACGAGGTTTGGGGGGAGGGTGTGTGTACCCTAAATCTAAAATTCTATTTAGCTTCGGGTATTTATTAGTTTCCTTTGTTTATTCAAAGGCCTTTCATCTTTGGCTTCGAATAATTTTTCATCTTTCATTATATCTTTATCCTAAGGTCGTATTCAAATATATTGGCCGGTCGATTCGTTTTCGTGAACAGCGATCGAGGAGAAATCAGCCATCACCATCTGACGATCGTGGATTTGTCAGTTGGAGTTCCCTAGCCAACGAAGGGTATGGTGGGGTAACGGGAATGCTGCTCGGCTCTGTCTGAACGTAGCCGTGTGGCTGTTATTTATTCTTATTGTCAGCGTAGTACATATGTAGTTGTGTGCGTCACGAAGTTATACGTAGACCAATACGAGATGAAGCTATCGAGAAAGAATCAATGTTCTGACCAATAAAGCTCCCTGAATTTTTTCGGAGCTAAGGCCTCAGGTACACCTATTCTGATGCGTGTATTTCTTCGCTGCAGCTCGGTTTGGCCTATACATGACAGAAGCTTGGCGCTATCCCCACCACTTCTGGCTCACTCGTGTTCTGCGATGACGAGAGAACACGCGTTACGAATAGGAGTTTGCGGGTCGTCCCGCGGTTCGGATTCTCGGCCCTCGGAACGGGTCGGAAAATTTCGGGCGGGATCGGGCGGGGTCCCGATACTTTCGTATTGCTCGAGATCCAGACGGTTTCAGGATCCCGAGACTCGATTCGGGCTACAAGCATGACCGCCATGAGCGGGCAATTTGATTTCAGGTCGGCTTAGCAAAACTCGGACGCGATCGGCTCGAAAGCGAACTATTACGAGGGGACCGAGACGGAAAGAATTATGTATATCATTTATATCGATACCAGAGTGATAAGTTTTTACTTTCTATCTCCTGTTGAATCATAATTTGTATCTTATTATTTATTTACATATATATGTATTTTCATTGCTACAAAATAGTCTGTGAATACTGAATACGTCCATATACGTACTTAATTAAATAAATAACATGTTCAGAACTTGGGAAGAAGACTATTTTTATATCGACAATATTTTAAAATTTGAATAAAATATACTTCATACTTAGTAGGTACTTTATGTAAAGGGAATATATAGGGTATTATCTTTTTCCGGATACGTTCAGATTTAAAATAGAAAACGTACGAACTATAAGCATACAAAAAGGAATATTTCCTAGATGTTTCATAATAACAACAATATACAGGAGGCGAATATTTTATTATTTCAAATTAACGTTTTCAGGTAATAATTTTAATCTATTACTGGTAACGATATCGTCCGATCGCGTCCGAGTTTTGCCGAGCCGACCTGAAATCAAATTGACCGCTCATGGCGGCTATGCTTGTAGCCTGAATCGAGTCTCGGGGTCCCGAAACTGTCGGGATCTCGAGCAATACGAAAGTATCGGGATCTCGCCCGATCCCGCCCGAAAGTTGCCGGCCCGACCCGAGCCCGAAAAATCGGGTACCCGCACACTCCTAGTTACAAAACTCACCGGCCAATAAATCTGAATACGATCTTAGAAGTTCGAATAACAGATGAGAACCTTTGTGTCCCGAGCCGCGCGAGATCGCCGTGCTCGGCGATGTGTCATCGATTCTAAAGAAACAGAATTTGTTTATTTTTCATCGTATCAATATGAAAGTGCCACAAATGGATTCCTGGCATTCTCCCGATTAAATTGACCGAAAATAATTTAAATCGGACTATTTTTAAGAAAACGGGCTTCCAATTCTGCAAACAATTTTTCACGTAATTTCCTTAATTTTGGTCCGAATTATATCATTTTTGGGGCCAATTTGATCGAGAAAACATGAGGAATCGACTGACGCCACTTTCGCAAAGATCTGATTAGAAATGCAGACCTGCAGATTTGTCACTGCTTAGCGCGCAACATTGTATGGCCCCGCTGGTTTCGAGCGCCGAAGCCCACGAAACTCAGCGAGTCGCATGATTGCCAGCGAGGACAAGAGGGGACTTTCCATGGCGAAGGAAAATCAGCCTTCTACAGAACTCAAATCGAGAAAGACTTTGCTAACACACTTTATATTCACGTCAAATAAATACTTTAATTGTAAAATTTAGACGACGAACTATTGTTGAATTTCGCCAGTTCTTACATATGCCCCACTGGGTTCGGAATTCCTGATCCCAGAGTTTCATGCATTTACCGATTGAAATGTTGCTTCAAGTCATCGGGCAATTGCATTGTTTCTTCTCGTACATATGCATATCTGTTCGCGAGTAGGTGTCATGAATGACGCGACTTTTGTTTCCCAAATAAATTCACCCCTATCAGGGCCCTCGCTCGAACCGCTTGACAAGGAGACCGAACGATGTGAACCGAGTGCGAGTGAAATAGCGCAGCAGCGGTACACCCTCGGTCGACGGCGACTTGAGTCATCCAGTACTGAATACGAAATGTTCAAAATTTCTCATTACACCTTGATGAGAGTGTTACCATTCATGGATTGTTGGTGAGTCAAGACACGAACCAATTCAGTCTATTTTTTCTTATGAATACATGATTAGAACACACTCTACGTTCAATAAAAATTGATCAAATTGCTCCATGTTTGATATCATTTTCATCGGGAAATCCTAAAAAATTCATCAGTAATACTTTCATCAATACTTATCAAAAACACGAACATTTTATTTTTCTGTACTGGCTATTTTATCTAGCTCGTCGGTTTTATTGTTCTCGGCTGTCAACGGGCGGTCTACTAGGACCCGAAGGTCCACGCTCGCAACGAGAAAGCAAAACAGTGGGGTGGGTAGGTCTTTCCCGATAAACTGAGCCCAAAGGCTTCTCAACAATTGAAACATTGGAAGGCTATACATATTCTTTCTGATCCTTTCGGCGATATGCGCAACCATTTGTATGCCCGGTTTCATGTCTAACAAGTCAGGCGATTTTGTTTGTGATAGCCATATATAAAGACAGTCCTGTAACGTTCACTACATCTTCAATTATAAAACTGCAAATATGTTATTTTACACATGTGTCTCGCTGAGTTTCGTCGGCTTCGACGCTTGAAACCAGCGGGCCCATACAATGTTGCGCACTAAGCACTGATGAATCTGAAGTTTTGCAATTTCTAATCAGATCTTTGCGATCATGGCGTCAATAGATTCCTTATACTTTCTCAATCAAATTGGCCCCAAAAATGATACAACTCAAACCATAATTAAGGAAATTACGTGAAAAATTTGTTTGCAGAATTGAAAGCCCGTTTCGTTAAAAATAGTTCGATTTAAATAATTTTTTCATAAAAAAAATGCGCAGGCTGGATGCGCGTGATTATTACGTGGCTCCCTCCATAGACATATATAGACGGATCAGAAGATGGGACTATCGGCGTGGGGAAGGAAGGCTTGGAGGGGTAAAGGCATAGGTTCAGATACAGGCACGTCGGTTAGCTTCGGATGCATTCGGCATGCATAACCACAGCGTTATCCGATTTACTCGTATCGCTCCCCTTACCGCGAACCTTGCCACCCCCCCCCCCCCAGCTTACGCTCCGCCGTCTATATATGTCTATGGTCCCTTCCTCGAAGTGACAGAAAATTTAACCTATGTATACGCTATATGACAATAAATGTTGAGCGGCCATTTCGTTCTTTTGCGCTACATTTGTGAACTTTTTATCATCCTTCCGAAACAGTATTATTACGTCGCAACAGTATCTTTAGGAAATCGGGTCTAGCATATAGGTTATATTTTCTGTCACTTCGAGGACAAAAAAGCCGGTCCTCCAAGTGACAGAAAATATAACCTATATGTTATACCTGATTTCCTAAAGACACTGTTGCGGCGTAATAGTAATGTTTCGGAAGGATGATGAAAAGTTCACAAATGTAGCGTAATACAACGAAATAGCCGCTAAATATTTATTGTCTTATAGCATATACATAGGTTATATTTTCTGTCACTTCGAGGAGGGACCACATAATAATCACGCGTTGGATTCAACATCAAACACAATTTTATATATGTTTGTTCATAACTGCTTTCTGCATAGGATGTGTATTTCATGTTCTGTTTCAGTGTTTTGCTAATTAAAAAATGTCTATCCTAACAAACTTCATTTTCTGGGGACATGCCCTCATCTATTTTTCCTTTTCACTTATAATTCCTTACTGCCAATGTAAAATATTGTAGCATAAGCACAGTTCAAGTAAATGTACAATAAATTTTCTACGTTTGCAGTACCAGTAGACTTTCTGTTTAAAATGTACAACGCAACAGCTGAGAATTTCTTTCCTTATTCAGAATAGAATACGGAAATAGCAAACAGCTCCCTCTCGCGTGCACAGGCAGCTGCGTATCTATGGGTAATACCATTTCAGTGCAGAAAAAACCTGCTGTAATACCGACCGGCCAAATCGGCCAGGTCACGTGACGTGTCTACCCCCTTAACACGGATTTAGTAGCTATCCAAGCCGCATGAGGTCTCTGAAAGCAGTATTAATTCTCGGATTTTGTACTAGGTGGCACTCACAGCATTATTCTGTAGGGATTTGTCCTGGTGAATATCTTAGTAACGGACCCTACCTCCGTTAGGCCACATGCCCCTTGATGTAGGAAGGATAATGAAGTACTCGTTGGTTAACGATAAAGAAAAACTGTATATTCTGAGGTTAGGCTTGCCTCGTGTCCGGTTAGCGAGTGGTCTTTCACCATTCTCCCTAGACCGAGTGAGTGGGGGTCTCCCCACTCTTCCCTCTCGGGAGGGGGAAACAGCGCTCCCTACATACTCCCCCCCGAGTGTTAACGTTACATGGTCTGATCACATTGGTCCTTTCAGTCTTACATCTTTGGTTCTTTTTTCAGGTACATCGCTCTTCAAGCTATTACATTATAACTTACACTTATTCCTTATGCTATTACATCAATCGCGTTACACCCCAGTTGGCGGAGAAAAGGCTACTTTCTTTCTAGCATACGTTTTAAGGGTAGGACGCTGGTCGCTGGTCCCATTGCTCGGACCCGTTGTTACCCTCGAGGTATTACCAGCTATGTCCTCCGGTACGAAATACGCCGGTTTAATATTCTCCGTGGACACACTGCGCGGTGCCCCATTCACCTCAATGGTGTATACGCGGTCAGATTCGCGGCTTATGACCTTATGCGGGCCCGTGTACGGTCGCTCGAGCGGTTTCCTCACCGCACCCGTACGGAGGAAGACATGTGAGCAAGAGCTCAAGTCTGAAAAGAAGAACGCACGCTTCTTGTATTTCAGCGCTACCGGAACGGGACGGATCTGTCGCATAAACTCACGGAATTCCTCCAGAAACGGTCGTGGTTCCGGCGTAAAATCCTCAGGGAGGAAGAATTCGCCCGGAATTCGCATGGTTGTGCCGTATACATATTCTGACGGAGACGCGTTCGTGTCTAAACGAACCTGATTGCGGAGACCTAAAAGTACCGTCGATAGGCTTCGCGACCAATCCCGTTCCGTATGGCACATTAATGCTGCCTTCAGCGTCCTATGCCACCTCTCGACTAGCCCGTTCGCAGCCGGATGGTACGCTGTCGTACGAATTCGGTGACACCCAATGAGCGACAGGAGAGCATCGAACAATTTGCTCTCAAACTGGGCACCCTGATCGGTCGTCAGAATCTTGGGGGCCCCAAACCGCGATATCCAGTTATCGAAAAATGCCCTCGCTACAGTTCTCGCCTCAATGTCTTTCAGCGGAACGGCCTCGGGCCAACGCGAAAATCTATCAATCATCGTCAATAAGTATTTAAATCCGCTGTCCTCGCACAAGGGACCCACGATGTCCATGTGGACATGATCAAAACGTGCATCCGGGGCAACAAACTGCGCCGGAAGCTGCTGGACGTGTCGCGAAACCTTGGATTGTTGGCATTGCACGCATTTATTGCACCAATCCTTTACATCACGGCACATGTTCGGCCACATATACCGCTGGCGAATAAGTCGATCCGTCGTCTTAGCGCCCGGGTGGGCGGAACTGTGAAACAGGTCGAAAACTCGCCTGCGCAGCGCCAGAGGTATATATGGGCGAATTGCCTCGCCGGAGATCTCGCAAGCTAGCGTCGTGTGTGACGGTCCCCACTGTATCTGTTTCATTGAACACGGAACCTCTTTGGACGCACGGATCTTCTTGAGTTCGTCGTCGCAGTCCTGCGCCGCCGCGAGCTCATTCAACTCAATATCACAGGGCAAACGGATAGCTTCTATACGAGACAGCGGGTCCGCCACCACATTTTCAGCTCCCGGCAGGTATTCGATGCGCGTGGTGTACTGAGCTATGAACGAGAGCTGACGCACCTGGCGCGGTGACGCCTTGTCCGCGCGTTGCATAAATGCATAAATCAGTGGTTTGTGGTCTGTGACCACCACAAAATCTCGTCCGTCAAGGAAGTATTTGAAGTACTTGATCGCCTCAAATATCGCGGTCAACTCTCGATCATAGGCACTGTACTTCAATTGGGGCGGAGAAAATTTTCGGGAGAAAAACGATAGGGGTCTCCATGAACCCTCAATTCGTTGTTCTAGCACAGCCCCCATCGCGAAGTCCGAGGCGTCCGCTACAACTCTGGTCTCCGCCCCGTTGCACGGGTGAGCCAGGAGTGCAGCGCGAGCTATTTCCGTCCTAATCCCTTCGAACGCACGCACAGCTTCTGGGGACCACGCGACCTCGCGCTTATCCTTCTTTCGCGAGTCACGCAGGTATTCATTGAGCGGGGCCTGTGCCTCAGCCGCGTGGGGAATGCTTCTACGGTAAAAATTTACTGCACCCAAAAACCGGCGCAACTCCTCCACGGTACGCGGTCTCGGAAAGTTAACAATCGCCTCGACCTTGTCGGGTGTGGGCCTAATGCCATCCCGGCCAACAATATAGCCCAAGAACTGGATCTCCGGTAGGCCAAGTCGGCACTTATTTACATTCAAACGCAAGTGAAATTGCTTCAGTCTTTCAAAAACAACGCGAAGATGCTCCTCGTGCTCTTCTGGCGACGAAGATGCAACGAGGATGTCATCAAGGAATGCGAATACGAAATCGAGATCCGCGAGAGCCCGGTGTATGTACCGTTGGAAGGTTTGGCCCGCGTTACGCAGACCGAAGGTCATGACCTTAAATTCAAACAAACCGAATGGCGTTATCACAGCGGTCTTTTCGGTATCCGACGGAGCGAGCGGAATTTGGTGGAATGCCTTGTGCAAATCCAAGGCTGAAAATATTTTTTTTCCGTGGAGATTCGCAGTGAAATCCTGCAAGTGGGGTACCGGATACCTGTCCGGAATGGTCACACAGTTTAGCCGGCGATAGTCGCCACATATCCTCCACTCACCTTCTCCTTTAGGCTCAAGGTGGATAGGACTTGCCCACGGACTACGCGATGGGCGGCAAATCCCAGCCCTGCACATCGCTCTAAACTCTCTCTTAGCTGCAGCCAACTTAGCGGGCGAAAGACGCCTCGGACGCTCGGCCACCGGGGGTCCCGTCGTCTGTATGTGGTGTACGACATCGCAGGATTCCCAGGCGACCTGCTGCGACATCCCCGTAATTTCCGGGTAATCGGCCAGTATACGCGTATATTTACACTCTGCGGATCTACACATCAAGCTGACCGCAGGAAATGAGGAGTGTCCCCTAACACCGAGAGAATACACGGACGTAAGGGTGTCGACTAGACGGCGCCTCCTAAGATCTACCACCAGACCGTAATGCGCGAGGATGTCGGCTCCTATTATGGGATATGGAACGTTGGCAATACAAAAATTCCAACTAATTTCCCGGCGAAGACCCAGGTTTAACACGCATCGCTTCTCGCCATAAGTATCGACCCGTGAGTCATTGGCCGCGTACAGCCTAAAGTCCGTCGGCTTACGCTTTGTATCCGCACCGGAGTCTATTAGAAAACTCACACCCGAAATCCGGTCGCGGACCTTAAGGCGGTTTCCCATTTCGCGGCCTTCCCCGACCGCCGCCACAAGGGGAAGACTATCTAGTTTTCCGCCGGCTTATATTTACAGACCGACGGGTCGGCACACATATGCGCCTTATCACCGAATTTTTTGTGCTTCCAGCACAAGCCCGAATCGTGCTTAGCACCGCCCGAACTGCTTTTCGCGCTGCCCGAACGCTCACGGTTTTTCCGAAAACTTGAGCGCGATCTCGAGACGAGCTTCTCAACAGCTCCAGACAATTTGTTAACCTTCACATTAAGTGCAGCGAGATCCGACGCTACGCGCTCGATGGACGTTCCCGCAGGCGGCGGAGTATTCGATTCCCCGACCGCAAATACCGATCTCTCCGTTTTCGATCCTATCGCCTCAACAACCTGGTCGGCCAGCTCCGCCAGCTTTTGCAGGTCGGTAATGTTCGCCGCGGCAAGAATCCCCCTGCACTGCGCAGGCAGATGTTCCAAAAACACGGTTTTAATGACGGCGTCGTCGCAACCGCTATCGTTCAGGTTCCTTAATCGGCAGAGTATCTGTGAGGGCTTACCGTCGGCAAGCACCTCACCTTTCAGTAGTTGCCTAAGTCGGCTCTCCGCAGAGCTAGAATACGCGGCGATGATGCGTTCCTTTATACGATCGTACTGCTCGTCACCGACGGGATTAGAAATTAAATCTTCAATGCACGCCACTATCTCAAAGTCTAACGAGGCGACAACTAAATCGGCCTTGGTGGCCTGTTTGACAATGTTTGCATTCCGGCACGATGCATCAACTTGGAGAAACCATAGCGCCGGGTCATCCTTAAAAAATGGAGGAATTTTCGGTAGGCGGTATGAATCAGTACGCGGTCCCGCCGGCATGGCGGTCGCCGCGCTGGTCGCGCCTAACTCGGTTCGCAGCTGCGTTACAGTCGCCTGTAATTCGGCCAATGCCTGCTCGCTCATTGTTAACGCTATGGTACGGTCCTATCTACCGATTTTATAATATTTACACTATATACAAGAGCTACGGCGATTAGACACTCGCGGACACACGCTCCTCACTACGCCCGTAGTTCGCCACGCCACCGCGATTGCGTCGCACGACAAGATGGCCGCTACCGCTTTACCTTTCCCAGCCGACGCCACGTGGTAAAAGCTTCTCTAGAACGTCGTCCCCAGGAATGCTGCAGCTTCCCTGGCTGTCCTTCTGATGATCACACTGCTCCTGGGGGCTGCTGATGTGTAGATCCGGTAGAACCGCTGAATGCAGCGTGTGTCGGGGCGAGGGGCAGCGTCCTGGCTGCACCTCGACTTCCTCGACGGCGATTGTGGACGCCTGGCGATCTGCTATTGAAGACGGGGTTCGAGCGTGGGCGCCACCAGATTCAGCCCACGTCCCGCTAGCTGCAAGTCTCCTCTGGGCGGCTGATTGCAAATTCCACGATGCCAAGGGCAATGGCGGATACCTCGTGGTGTCTGCAGCCGGTTGTCGAGTCCTTCTTTTTCCCGCAATGACGACTGCTTCGACGATCACGTCGGGGTCACCAATGTAGGGATTTGTCCTGGTGAATATCTTAGTAACGGACCCTACCTCCGTTAGGCCACATGCCCCTTGATGTAGGAAGGATAATGAAGTACTCGTTGGTTAACGATAAAGAAAAACTGTATATTCTGAGGTTAGGCTTGCCTCGTGTCCGGTTAGCGAGTGGTCTTTCACCATTCTCCCTAGACCGAGTGAGTGGGGGTCTCCCCACTCTTCCCTCTCGGGAGGGGGAAACAGCGCTCCCTACAATTCTGTGGAAAACGCTGTCTCCTCCTCCCGAGACCGAAGAGTGGGGAACACTCTCGCGAACCAAGCTAAGATAGACCAGGGGTGGTCCACTTACATAGGAGCACTGTTAACACGGATTTAGTAGCTATCCAAGCCGCATGAGGTCTCTGAAAGCAGTATTAATTCTCGGATTTTGTACTAGGTGGCACTCACAGCATTATTCTGTGGAAAACGCTGTCTCCTCCTCCCGAGACCGAAGAGTGGGGAACACTCTCGCGAACCAAGCTAAGATAGACGCGTCCAAGAGTCTAACCTCAAATACATTTATATTTTTTATTGTTAACCAAGAGTGATCATTGCCCATCTCAATCTTCGGTGTACATCGTGCACATCACCTGCAGGAGTAGGACCTGCTATAATTACTAATATGCCGGTAATCCCTATAATGCAGCGGGGGTAGTATCATAAATCATATCCTGTTTCTGAAATTTTGCGGGACGCTTGAGGACACTTGCTCTCCATCGCTCTCTTCTTTTCTGGACATCGTTAAGTGTACATCGTGTGATGCAAATTGTAATTTAATATTTTCCAAACAAATTGTAATTTAATATTTCCCAAATAAATTGTAATGTAATATTATATAAATATATTGTATTTTATACGTGTATGCAATTGGAAATTTTTAATTCTCAAAATATAATTTGAAAGCGATGTCAGTCAAAAATTTAAAAAATTGAATTTATTACTTATTTTGTAATATAACATAAAGTAAGTGATGAATTAATTTTTTTTTTTAATTTTTGACTAACACCACTTTCATAATCACCGGCACATTTAGTCATAAGTAAGGGATGCATTGAATTCAAAGTTTGAAATGCCCGCCATTAGTAATATAGTGCATATCCAACCCGCTAGAGGGTATTAATGCTGTGCTAACAAAATAATACACGTAGTGGACCACCCCTGAGTGGCATGCGCGCTGCCCTCGCGCTGCTGTGCATTCGCGTCAATTCGCATTGTAAATAAACAGTGTGCCAGGAGCAGGTAGGTAACACACAGCATCGTAGTAACAAAATGTGAAAAGAACGTGTTAATTCGTCAACAATGGAAAACGATCGATTAGCGATCGTTAATGTTGCGAACGAAGGGAAGGAACTAACTATTGCAATTAATAATGGACAAACAATCGAGGATCTTTGTATTAAGGTAAACGAATTTGCGAGGCTATACATTTTTTCTACTCGTGTCCTATCATTGTAAAGTTAAATGAAATACCTTCACTTTGACAGTTTGAAAGTCTGTAAAATGAAATGAATTATACCCAGGGAATTCGATAAAAATTTAGCACTAAAATTCGATACAATTTCACTTAGAATTCATTTAAAGGGTAATTTGTAATTTTAGCTTCCTTTAAATTTCAGTACAAAATTTATTCTAATCTAACTAATTTACACTTGATTACAAACCATATTTAAGTCCAATGTAATTAATGTCCAACCTAAGCATTCTATACGGTTAACCTAACTACCTCTCAAAAGTTTGAGTATAAGAGAATATTCTTAACATGTTTGCTGCTAAACCTGTATATGTTACGAACGCTAAAATAAGCTTTCAGTACTTGTTAGCATAAAACTAAACGCATCTAATTGTGCACTCACAGCGCCCATATTTGTAACCATTAAAAAGTATGAAAGTAATATATATTACTTATAACATATTTAAACTAAGTACTATTTATTATAAATTTCTTTCCCACTTAGTGTTACTTTTTATAATTTTGTCACGCTTAGTACCAACTACATGCTCTTATAGTTACTTTATAATAACTTTCATGAATATTCATTTGATTTTAGACACTACGTTCGAATATCCTTATCTTCTACTTCACCCTATTGTAATTTCTTGAAACAATTATGAATATCCAATAATTCTTTCTAAGATTTTGTTTTTTTCTCCATAATGTACCTTTTACGGTGCTGAATGATATGTTTTGGATATTATAAGATCATAAAATTATGAGAGAAACATATTTAATTCTAGAGACAAAATAAATATTACAGTATGATCAAACGTTAGACTCGGCTTTTGAGCAATGATACATATCCGCTTACGCTGAAATTCGATTGAAATTGTTGACATTTAAATTTTTCTTTAACTTTAGAGTCATTATTATGGATGTATATCTTTATTGATTCCCTTTAGGGTTACAGACTTTTCCGCTTCACAGGTTTTACTTAATTCTACTTAAAATTACTCCTTACACTTGTACACTTGGAATTTTTTACAGTACCTAAAGCTAGGCTAGCACTATGCCTCGCCTCGGCTCATTTTATTCTTCCTATGCTTTTCTTATGTATCTTGATAATTTGACTCATACTGCGCCTTGCCTCGCCTCATCGCGACTCCTAGTCGTGGATTCTCCCTTGAAAATATTTTCAGAAAGAGAGGCGAGGTGTAGTATGAGTGAATGCAATGCCACCGCACAGGAAGAGGTTCTCTGAGCAACTGACCAAACACACGAACCGAGGTAAGCTCAGATAACTTCAGGTATGGAAAAACCGAGGCGACGCGAGCCTAATATTGTGAGTGCGAAAAGAAGTTGCTCCGAGGCGAGGCGTAGTGAGAGCCTACCTTTAGACCTTCTTTACTAC
The DNA here is from genome assembly GCA_951215215.1 of Andrena trimmerana. Classification (NCBI taxonomy): domain Eukaryota; kingdom Metazoa; phylum Arthropoda; class Insecta; order Hymenoptera; family Andrenidae; genus Andrena; species Andrena trimmerana. Next base: position 26,414,511 of record OX578061.1, read on the forward strand.
TTCTATCGCATACTCTCACATATCTTTTGGCCTCTTTTTTTTTATTTCATTTTTCTTTCCCTATGCATCGTTCTCCGTCGCCGTATTGTATACTAACATTATCTATATCCTACTTCTTCGTTCTCTGCATTCATCCTTCCCTCTCTCCTCTCTCTTTCTTAGTTTCTCTCAGCTTTACATACTCTTTTAGAGTCATTATTATTTAAACCTATTCCGCAAATTATAATTTTAGTTCTAATAGAACTCATTTTATTCTCAACACTTCTGAAACTACATTTAAATAAATAATTTTTCAGGTCTGTAAATCTCTAGGTATAGGCCCGGTGGCTAGACACCTTTTTGCTCTTAGAAATCACTGTACAAAACTATGGTATCCGGTAGCACATCGTTTAGAAGCCAAAGACAAGAACAAGTTCGACTTCAGAATGAGATTCAAGCCTTCGAGCCTGCGTAGATTAAAACAAATCGATGCAAATGCCTATGATTATTATTTTCAACAGGCACGTTCCGACGTTATGGATAATAAAGTACCAGATATTGTTTACGAAAGACATAAACAAGAACTAATTGGCCTTGGTGTTAGTGATATGTATAGGTGTGTACATACTGTTGCATTTAATAATTTATTCACCTACAGTGGCTCACACCCAAAATCGTAGACTCTTTAAAATTGCATAACATTTTTAAAATTGGTCGAAACGGCTTGAGTTTTTTCGAGAAGCTAGATCTTTCGTGTTACGTCGTTTTGAAAAAAAAAATGCAAAATCGCTGATTTCGTGAATTTCGCGATTTTCAGCGATTTTCGACCTTATTTTGCGATCTTTGAACGTTTGTAGCTCCGAGCAACGTTAACCGATTTTGATGAAATTTTCAGCGTGTATACAACTTACTTAAATCTACAAACGGGTTTTTCGAATTTTCATTACAGGCTCAGAAAAAGAGTTGAGGAAACGATCTTTACTATTTTTTTTTTTTTTTTGCTATTCCGACCAAATTGTAATTGTCTTCAAAACGACGCAACACGTCACTTAGCAAACTAATCCTTCTAGCTTCTCGAAAAAACTCAAGTCGTTTGGACCAATTTTAAAAATGTTATGCGATTTTAAAGAGTGTAGGATTTTGGGTGTGAGCCCCACTGTATGTTCTTATTTAAATTTAATAATTACACGTTATTCGGTCATGCAAACTTAATGTCACGATACTTTTAATGTTATTAAACTTTTCCTTCCTCGCAGTGACCACTCATCCTTGAAAAAGTCTCGTTCGCGCAATATTTAAATCTTCTTGGAATTTTAAATTTCATTTTACTCATTTGCCTCTTCATGTTTATTCAGTATTAGTTTTGTGTTTACATAAATAATACTAACTTGCCTTCATTCGACCACAGAGTAATGTTGGAGAAAAGAGTACCTATAAAAACGGTGGAATCAGAATACAGAAAGTATATTCCTAAAGAATGTATAAAGCGTCACGCTTTCTTCATTAAGAAACCGATTCACAATGCTCTTCGCAAAATATCCGGATACGATGCAAACTATGTTAAAGAACAATACTTGAAGCAATTCGAATGTATGGCGCCAAACTATCCGTACGAAGAATATGAAGCTTTGATGGATAGAGGTCTTCCAAATCCTCCGGCGAAAGTGTCATTGAGGGTCAACGTAGATGAAGTAAAATATTGCGAAGCAGTTGCAACTTCGTGGTCTACGTTATGCGCAATTGAGGATTTATGTTTTGTTTCTATAAGGTATAAAAGTTACTTAATTAAAAGGAGTAAGAGACTTGAAGACACTTGAAATTATTATTTTTATTTATATCGTGGTCGTTCATTTTTACATTTTCTTCACACACATATTTCTACTTCAATTAATGCTGCGCATAAATTTTAATACAGCTAACGAGACGCAAATATTTAAAGCTACTTTTTTTTTTAAATTACTAATACTCTGGATTTGTTGATACTTATAGCCTTCTATATTTTAAATTTATTCCAAGAGAAAAAGCGCTATTGTTCAACGTATATTACTTTATGTTCAAATATATAGAACTTTTATTGGAAATGTTTTTTACAAATACACTAACGCTGATGCATGATATATCAGGATGATAGTTTCAAGTTCGTTACCTTGTACATATACATATATAGAGATGATTATATTTAAAGATATCAAATTGTTCGTTTTATAGAAACGACACTTCTATTTCTTCCTCATTCTAATGCCCATTATTTAACAGTCTATAACATTCTATTAATAATCTTCATTGCTTTTTAGGCAAGACAACACGGTGGAAATATCAAGGAAAAATGGTATACCGTCATATTTGAAATTTGCAAAGAATACACTTTTAATGTCTTTTGTGTCTGCATTAGATGGTTATTATCGTCTAGCAGTTAAATGGACATTTAATTTATGTGGTGAGATTGTTACCCCTACTCTGAAAAGGCTGCACAAATTAAAATGTCATGGTCCAGTTGGGTAGGATTTCATTTATTTAAATTAATATAGCTGTGACTAGCGATGGAACCAAGATTAACGTCCGTTCACAAATATCAATCAATTCAATACCTAAGGTTTACTTTGTTAGATTCGAGCAATATCCACAAAATGAAGTGTTCGACACTTAACATTGCTTATCTAGTTTCGAAACCCGTCACGATTACATAGATTACTTACCAAATATATATTAGTACTAATAATTCAGTAATTAACTGATAACGATATGTAAGGGGTCTTGCTTAGTTGGCAAGCGAAAAGGAACGTGATTTTCGGGAATTTTTTGTGGAAAATCTAATGTATATTGCTTAGTTGGCAAGCGAAAAGGAACGTGATTTTCGGGAATTTTTTGTGGAAAATCTAATGTATGTTTTTTTACAGCTATTTCCTTATTTTAAAAGTACATATATTCAACAACTCTCGGTAATTTTGTTATAGGAAAATATTAAAAATGAACGAATAACAGCCACTCTCGCGGAAGCTGCTTTTATAAAGGTGCTGTGCGGTGAGCACGATATCTCCGAGCTAGGTCTGAAATCAAGAAATGAAGAAGATTCGGTTAATAACAATTTATCTGGTACTTGAACGAAGGATTTTTCAAGAAATTCATTTTAGGCAAAATGCCGGCCGTTTATCGCAAAACCACGATTTTTCGACGTTTGAATTATTCGCTTCTCGTTAATTAAAAATAGAATTTTCATTAAAAACAAAAATTCTTCGACCTCTTGAACCCTATATCGAATGGGTTCAGAAATATTTATATTAGATTTGAATATACCCCAATCAGTTTCAATATTACTTACATCATATACTTGGTTCCGTCACTAGGTGCGACATACTATTATCGTTGCTGCACTTAATTGTTATGTACACTGCAATTTCGTAAATAGATTATAAATAAGATAAATTATACTAATGTCATTACTGTGAATACCGTTTAAGGCTTTTGTATTTCAGTTCTATTTTTAGAAAAGCGTGTTAATGTTTCCTCAGCACTGTAGAATTGGTTTTCTATTAAGATCAGCGCATCCTTAATTCTAATGAAATTAATTGCAATACTGGCAACATTCGAATACCTCAAACAGTATTCATCGCTTGAATCTTCGTTATAACCTACTCAAAAATCATGTTCAGGGAAATATAACAAACAGAAATTCTATTTCAGGCAAGAATTCGCATATGCAAAGCTTCAGCAAAAACGAGCTAATAAACCTGGGTCTTATTTAATTAGAGAAAGCGAAACGGAGTATAATGTATTTTATTTGGATGCATGTAATAAGGATGGGAAATTGTTTTCGAAAAGAATAGAAGAGAAAGTTTCAGCAAATGATTTTGTCATTGCTGGTGTCCTTGGTCGTTTTGGTTCATTGGCACAATGTGTTTCTTCTTTCCAAGATTCCGAAGGACACCCATACCTTACAGAATGCTTACCACCTTCCGAATATGGTAAGTCCAAATATAATAAATTCTATTTTGGAAAAACTACTATAATTTATGTCTTCAATTTATATTATATTTTTAATTCACTTCTTACTTTTACAAATTTAGCTTTCCTTGAAAGCACATAATTCGCGCAAATAGAACTGGAAGAGAAAACAGTTTTATCTTTTGCAAGCAACGCAATGGCTTCAATTAATCTTTCAAATTTGCAATATATTTTTTACTACGAAAATAATAACTTCCTTTATCTGAAAGCTCTATTTTGTGTTGCATGAAACCAGAGTTGGGCATTATTAAAATAAAATTGCGAAACCCTTATTCACTGCTTCGCATAAATTTTTATTCGGAAAAACAATAGCTGTTGGTTACTCTCGAGTAAATACATTTTATTAGAAATTTTTATTAAAATATTATCTTATTATTTCAATTATTGCTTTAACTCAATTTTAATTCTATTTCACTTAATAGAAATGAAAGCAAAACTAATAATGTGGTAATTGTAAATGTCAGAAATAGAAAGAGGAGTTAAATTCTTCTCTCCTATTTTTAATTCTTATTTAGACAAATCATCGCTATTACTCTGTGCTCCCGAGAGTGCGGTTAGCGAAGTTGCAGCCGACGAAGAGATCGTCGCCTCAGTTTTAGAAGCTGGACCGCGCTGTGTACCACAAAATCAACTTGAAATTTATAAACCGTTCTTAAGATCTGCCGAAAATGAGCATTATTCCCCAACAACACTTCACAGGGGAATTTGGAGATTGACTAAAGGGAAGAAATTAGAAGTTGCCCTTAAAATTTTGAAACAAGAGGAAGAAAGAAATTACACGAAAGAATTCCTGGAACTTGCTGGGAAATGGTCCCAATTGCGTTCTGGGACGCTTGTAAGGTAAATGCAAATAAAATTGTATACGTTGTAAGGTACACAAAATTCATTGCATTGAATTGTCATATAATTGTTAGTTAAAATTAAATAAAATACGTGAATATTATTTTGATAATTTAACACGATTCGACAGATTATATGGACTGACAGTAACACCGTCAATCGGGATGATCCTGGAACTGGTACGACATGGTTCTCTTGACGAATACTTGCGAAGTTCTTCTTCCCAGACTATTAAAACTGTAGATATGGTAGAAGCAACAGCTTGTCTAGCTACCGCTCTTTGGCATCTAGAAGAAAATGGTGTAGTCCATGGTAACATTAGGTGCAACAAACTTCTAGTACACGCGCACACTAACAATAGCTTCGTAGTGAAACTTGCTGACCCAGGATTATTTGTATACATGGAGACAGATATCCACTGGTTACCTCCAGAAACCTACGGCGATCCAGAATTGGCTAAACATAGTTTTCAAGCAGATGTATGGGCTGTTGGAACAACAATTTGGCAAATCTTTGCTAGGTAAAATTGTCTAAAACTTGCCTTAATTGTAACGCCACTTAAATGTCATTTAAATGCCACAAAGTAGAATTGTGTAAAATAGATGTTTCTTAATGTCTATCGCAATGCCCAGCACTAATATCGTCATTCCATTTTAGAGGAGAGACGTTGCTGGAATTTCGAAATGCAGCTATCATGAAAAAGTACTATGCGTCTGGGAAACGTTTACCTATTCCAAACGGCTGCCCCACAGAGGTTTACAGATTGATGCTTGAATGTTGGGGAGATTCGAGCGGTTCTAGGAAGCAACCCCAAGCAATTATGAGAGATATAAATCAGATTCTGTATCAAGTATACAATTCTCGTCGAAGTCATGCTTACGCAACGGCTTTCCCTAAACTATTCAGTTCTGAGCAGAAGAAACTTGAGGAGGATAATTCTGATAACACCGACAGCAGATCAATAAATAGCGATTCAAGATCCAGTAGCCTTCTTACGGACAGTACAAGTCTCCCATGGAACGAAACTGACGATAGTAAGACGAATATATTATGTATTAATTCTTTGAACTTTCGTGTCACTGGTGTATCGGCGAAAATTGTTATGACACTTGTAGAAATGAAATTGCATATAAATATTTATAAAATTTTAATTTTGCTATATTAAAATTTTTCTTAAATTTTAATGCGATGTTTGCTTTTAACTTCAACTTACTTCAATTCCACAAGAGTATAGTTTCAATTTTAGGTATGCAAGGATTGATAAGTACAGAAGATCTCTCTGCATATTTAGGTTGGTTATCCAATGCGAGAAGAGATTCAGATGGTTGTCCGATCTCGCAAAATAATATTTCTAATATAAATCATATTGAGCATTCCGCTCAAGCTCTTCGAATAGGACATCCTGGTAATTTGGGCGAGGTAATAAAATAAATACTTTTTATGGGTTAGAGAAGTTCCATTCGAATTAAAATGAATAGTTCATTTACTTTATAGGAAGCAATTTGACTGTGTTTTTAGGAAATGAATCATACTAATTATCAATAATGTATTTTTGAAATGACGCTCATTTGCAGGCATATGATAGTATGAGTATAAAATATTAATGTCGATATAGGTATTAGGAAGAGGCGAAGGAGAAGCAGAAGATTGTGATTCTGGAGGAAGCGGGAATGGTTCTTTAGGACAGATGCGTGGTATCTATGAATTGGACATTGACTGTAATGTAATTCTACAAGGTAGGATTGGTCAAGGTTTCTACGGTGAAGTCTATAGAGGTACTCTCGAAAGGGAAAACGGCAAGGATACTGAACAACAACAAGTTGCTATAAAAAAATTGAAAACCAGAGCACTTGAAGCAGACCTACGAGACTTTGAAAGAGAAATTTCTATAATGAAGGTAGTTAATTGTTAATATTATGTTATTTAGCTTAAGGGGGTATTTTGATTTAAAACGCGCTTTACACAATTTTGGGTATTTTCTTTTTATAAAGCATCGATACAATTGTTTTCGTCAAATTTTAACGCTTATATTTATCCATGTTTCAGTAATGTTCACAATTTCTTTTATAGAGAAACAATTCAAATTTGTGGCAGAGCAAGCGTTTGAATGCATTCGCTAAAAAAAGTCTACTATATTGTTCGTTTAAAATAAATAAACCAAAGTGCTTCCTAATCAGGACGAGTTTCGCTGTTGTCGGTACCAAAATAAAAGCAAAAAATCGACTATTTAAAAAATACTGGCGTTTCGAAGTTTGACTATCGATTTGTTTCATGTTTTTCGTACCTTTCGCGGACTAAAAACTGAGAGAAAAACATTATCACGAATTAATTTTGGTACGGACGATAACGACACGTGCACTGAGGGCGCACAAAAAATTGGAATCAATCCGTCAAGTAGATCTTAAGATATTATGGCAACCATTTAGAAAAACATGATTTTGAGAAAAACGCGTATGGAAGTTTTCGCGTAACCGCATCGTGCAAACACCTATAACTTTTTTAATTTCAAAAATTCAGATATAGGGCTTTGCACATACAGTTTTGAAACAACATTCTTTAAGAAAATGGAAAAAAAAATCGATTTTTTTTACCGTCTAAGGTAGGCATGGCATTTAAGTGAATTTGACGGCCGATTTCCAGAGGCAACGCCTCCTTTCTCCCGCCGCGCGTCTTGGCTCCCGCGGCGGCCTAGATGCTTCGAGCGCCTCAGACCCGTATCATATGAACCGCGCATGGCGCATTGGGGCGACACCCGTATCAATGGATTTCCACATCATCCATGGGGTACTACATATTATTGATGCATTTTTTTTGTCAGTGGTATCCCCTGTAGGCTTATTCCACTGTGTCGCGCGATAAAAAACAGATTGAAAAAACGCGTTTTACTATAAAAATTTCAAGGATGTTTGGAAAAACTTGATTTTCGCGCACGTTTAGTCGTGCTGGGCAAATCTGATACGTACAGCATCGTCCAGCCTCCCTGTTAATATTTTAGATTTGCCCAGCACGTCTAAACGTGCGCGAAAATCTAGTTTTTCCAAACATCCTTAAAAATTTTATAGTAAAACGCGTTTTTTCAATCTGTTTTTTATCGCGCGACACAGTGGAATAAGCCCACAGGGGATACCACTGACAAAAAAAAACGCATCGATAATAGTATGCCATGGGTGATGTGGGTTGTTCATATGGTACGGGTCTGAGGCGCTCGAAGCACCTTGGCCGCCGCGGGGACCAAGACGCGCGGCGGGAGGATGGAGGCGTCGCCTCTGGAAATCCTGCCGTCAAGTTCTCTTAAATGCCATGCCTGGTTTAAGGTAGAATACCCTCTTAATCATATTAAGCTTTGAATTTGTTTTTATTTAATATGAAATAATATCCTTGCAGACTTTAAAACATCCAAATGTAGTAGAGATTCTTGGAGTGATATCGGATCCCGAAGTTTGTTTAGTTATGGAATATGTAAAACATGGTTCATTACAAAGTTATCTGGCAATACACAAACAAGAATTAACATGCAAAAGATTGTTGGGTTTCGCCTTGGATATCGCAACAGGGATGGATTACTTGGGTAGCATGAGCATTGTCCACAGAGACCTTGCCGCGCGAAATATTTTAGTCGAAGACGAAAATAAAGTTAAGATCAGTGATTTTGGGCTGGCTCAAGTCACTGGAAAGAATGATTATTATATTTTACAGACTGATCGTGGCCTTCCTATTAAATGGTAAGTGTTTTTAAGTTTATTTAAAAAACTCATTCAGCAAATTTAGGGCTCAACGTACATACACAATTAAAATTATAGCGCAAGCGTGAAACTGATTCACTACTTTCACTTAATGTTTTAACTATTCTTTCGGTGATTTTCTCAGGTACGCTCCAGAAAGTATTAGGGATGGAAAGTTCTCTACTCGGTCAGATGTTTGGTCGTTCGGTGTAACAATGTACGAAACATTTGGCTTCGGGGAAGAACCTCGCTTACCCGGCGTTGATTCAGGTACAGAACGCCTGCAAAGCGATCAGGAGAAAGGAAGTACCGAATTATTAGCTGCGTTAGAAAGAGGCACCCGTCTTCCTTGTCCTTCTACTTGCCCGCAATCTATTTATGTAAAGATTATGTATCCCTGTTGGCAGTTACAAAGCCACCAGAGGCCAGACTTTGCCACTCTTTGCAAAGACATCAGAGATCTCCTTGCTCAATCTTAAAAATGTAAAAGATAGTTAGGTAGAACATAAGGAATATTAAATAAAATTCAAGTCGCAGTTAATCGAAATAATGTTAAACTACAGGGCGGTTTTAGTAATTTTTAATTCCCTTAACTTATTCGATTCCGATACAGTCATCATTTTATTAGATACAGATTTGTAAAAATGAAATACCAAATACGAAAAAATAATCACAATTATTTGACGATGACAAAGGTTTAACGGTTTTTAATTAAAGTACGATTATTTGATTTTAATTTAAATTCTCGTTAAAATAATTCGAAGAAGATACGGAGTTTATTTAATAAAGAAAACACTGTATATTTGACGATTTTAGGGTAATAAAAGTTCGTTATATATACATGTTTTTAATGCAGAGTAATTAAATAGTTATGAAATATCACTAAAAGGTCAAGTTTTTATTAACATGAGTTTTAAATTTGCCAGACATGAATTTTAGACAAAATTTCTTCCGTTTAATACTATAATCAAGTTTCTCAAGTGGAGTTTCTGCCCTTAAAAACGATAGTATTAATTTCTTTACTTTTCGTAGACAAAATATTCAAATATGGTGTAGTATAGAATAGTAGATTAATTTATAAATTATTTTGCGAAATTGCGATTTACAAAAATGAAGAATCGAAAAAACTTTAGTTTAGCAAAAGTAATCGCGGTGATACATACATATACACTTAACGCGGTACATATTGTGAATTTCACAGTGTTGTCTCGTAACAATAACTACAATTTTTACTTAAAATTTGTACAGTAATGAAATTTATATGGTTTGCTTCATACATGTACAAGGATAAATTAATATTGGAAAAGAAAGTTACCGATATATCTTTTCATAATTTTGACTCGCCTGTTTAGTCGGTACGCATTGTTAAAATTTTATTGTTTATTGAATTTTACGTCGGTACGCTTGTCGGCTTGTGTGGTATGTATTTACGTATATACCGCATTGTATAAATTATGTACATGTATAATAATTATGTATAATGTACTTGTAAACTATATGTACAATATGTTCTACCCAGAGAACGTAATATTTTTTTCATAATCCTGTCTGTTAACAGTTTTCTAATGTAACATGCTTGTAAATATTTTCTGTAGTAATTCAAGAGGTAATTAAAGATCATTGTAATTTGATTTCATTATTAAAATTGTTTTGCGTAGGCAGGTATGTACATATATATCTAATTCCTTCTAGAATTCAAGATTATTGAAGTAAATTAATGAAATTGTGACGAAATCACGTCACGCGCCGTCCGAACGCCCGACGCCGAAACAAAGGCCTTAGTTCGCGCCGCGACCGCTTGGCGGCCGCGGCCCCGCGTGGCCTCTCGCGAGTGAAGATACACGGCCTGCGCTTATAAGGACCGCGGCGAGCGAGATTGACAGCTCTTGTTCCGCACGAATTAGCCGTTCACACTGCCGTATCGTACGTCAAGACGCTCACAATTTTTGATATCCGTGAGGTGTGTCTGTATCGGCCTATCGCCATACTGTACCACTACCAGCCTCGTTCCGATATAGGCCGAGAGAAATCTTGCGCCTTACCCACGTCGAAGAGGTATCTCTGCGCCCCTTAGGCCGGAGACCTATTGCACTTCGAACCTCTGCTATACGACTCTCGGACGGACGCGCCTCCTAAGGCCGTCCCGAGCAGAACGTTCTCTACACCGCATCCCCGATCCTACCGCTCGCCGAAACCTCGCCGCCGCCGCGAAACGACGCGCCGAAACACCGTAGCTCTTCCGACGCGCGCTCGGAATTTATGTACAAAAGCAATTGACACAGCCTACGAGGGAATAAACATACTTATTTATTCTAACCACAGCGTTGCTCATTCGCCGAACTCGGCATTACCGACTGAGTCGGCAACCTATCCCTTCTCCGTCCCACCGGTAATCGTTCCGCAACCAAACACGATTACCAAATCATGAAATAAAGTATTAATTTCCGCCCAATGTTGATTCTAACGATGATTTGTGACGAAGAGTTCCTTGATAAAACAATTTATTTGAAAAAATACTTAAGTTTTTTATAATCAAAACGGTCCTGAATAATCTACTAAATTCAAGAATTCTTTCAAATTTCGTTCAAAACTAATTTGGAATGCAAGAAACCCTTGTACAAAGTTTAAAATCGATTTACCACATAGTTATCGAGAAATTGTTGAGTCGAAAAAAGAGGATTATAGTTACAGCAGTTTTTCTGCTAAAACAGGAAAACTATATTCAAGAATTGTACCAAAATTGGCACCAAAGTACATCGAAATGTCACGAAATGAATTTATTTATTTCAGCGAAACTGACCACACGGTTTCTTCGTAAATGACCATAAAAAATACGTTTACGAGCAAATTTTTTAGAAACTACGTAGAGCAGTGAACATGGCAACGTCGCACAATGTTTAGACATTTAATAAATAGCGAACGAAGATTCATATGAACATTTTTTATGACATTTTGGTTATAAAAGACGCTCCGAAGAAGACGCTCTTATAGCTCCATGCGCTCCGAATGAATGCGACGTTGTCAGGTCTGCTGCTCCAATTCAATACCCTAACCAATTTAATATTCTATTTTCGTATTACAATTATTTATATTAATATTGAACTGTTTAAAATATACCGTGATAACCATCTGACGCCAATCTGACATCAGATTGGCAGCAGGGTCTGCCGTGAGAGCGCAGAGCCTGACGTCAGATCAGTAGTCATCTGTGTCCGCATTAGGCTGCGGTCTGAGGTACAGAGCCTGACATCAGGGCCTGACGTCAGATTCGCAGCAGATTCGCATCAGATCCTGCCGTTACCCCCCCCCCCCCCCCGTCTGATTGCCCTGTACCAGACGGGATACGGGGAGATGATGGCCGGGAGAAGGAGACGAAGAGGGAGGAAGAAGAGGACGCGAGGGGTGCCGCCCTCGTGGGACTTCCGGCGGATCCGGCTGTCGCCGGTCCGAGTGTCGGGGCTGTCTCGGTGGTCGATCTGACCTCCGACAGCGAGGGAGATGAGGCGGATAACGGTCCCAAGATATCGGGGACAGACCCCTATGGAATGATCCGGGACGCTGATCTGGACCCGGATGGACGGCCGTTCGAGGATGACGATCGAGTCTTCGACCGTCAGGAGTACACCGATGACTCCGGCCAGGTGTGGGTCATGCGGGGCGAGATTGGTGAAGGCGAGGGGGGGGGGACGATAAGTTTGTTGACTTTATCGACCGCAACTGGTACGTCCTCCACCAGGAGCGAGCGGGGAAATGGACGGGTCGAGTGGAGTACGCGGGCACGTGGGTTAGGTGTGCCGTTTTCCGTTGCCCGACCCCGGGAGACAAATCCAGGGTCAAAGACTTGGCCAAGGCTATGGAGACGTTCTTTAGCGGGACTGGAGTTGTCGTGTCGGAGGCGGGCCCTATACCACCGGGCATGCGGACGGACCTCCGTGCGCCAAAGATCAGGAAGATCTCCGAGGACAACGGCATGTGGAAGAAGCTGAACGACAATTACGCGGCGTTTGTCAGGCGGTCACGGGACAAGGAGAAGGGCGGTGAGACGCGACACTGGGGTCTCCTTTCTGAAGAAGGGAGCCAAGCTGTTTGGCTAGGAGTCCCCTGGTGTCTTGGTGCGTTTGCGGTGGGGGGAGGTGCGCGAGGATTAGAGGGGCATGGGATGGGATCCTTCTTCGAGGATTCCTCCCCTCCTAGTCCCCACTCGCGCACAGGACTTCGGGGTTGAAGAGGGTTAGGGGCACGTAGGGTGGGGGGGGGGGGGGGGTGTTGGCGGCGCGCGGTCGGCGGGGGGCTCTTGGATGGGATTATCCCCCCATTCCTCCCGCCGGGCGCTCGCCGCCGGCACCTCCCCCCCCCCCTGCCGCGTAGGTTATCTTCGCAGAGTGTGAGTGATGCCGTGGGCGGGCGCGGAGCGCCGGAGGAATTTATTCCTCCGGACCCGCGCCCTCCCGTGCAGTGCGCTTAAAGCGACTGGCGGCATCGGAGGGCTGTGGGCCCTGCGGGCGGGGTCTCGCCGGGCCTGGTAGAAGCAGCCAGAGACGGGGGGCGACGCTGGCGAATGACCCGCAGTGTCGCCCCGGTGTTAGTAGGATGAACAACTTCCGGGGAGCTTTTCTCCCCCTTGGAAATGTGTCAACTTTTGACAACCAAGCGGAGATACCGGGGTCTTGGAGGGTGGCCTAGTGAATGAATCGCTAGTTCGCTCTCACGTAAGAACGGTCACTCTCCTTGCCTGATCTCTCCGCTCTAGGCTGGTCATCTTGGTGGTTTTAGTGGGTTCGAGTCCCACATAACCCCCCGCCCGCCCCCGCGAGCGCGGGGTATCCGTGGGGATTTCCACCAAGTCAAAAAAAAAAAAAAAAAAAAGATCCTGCCGTTCGCCTGATGTAGGGAAAAGGTGGGGGGTCGCTTGGCCAGATACCTCCTTACCGGCCCTACCACAGGAATCTCCACAGCAGGAATAATAAACTGCAAACTCTTCCGATCCAAGTCTTTTATTATAAACGTGCGGACTCTAGGGCAATAGGTGATCGCGCCAAAGCCCGATCAGATTGGGTCTCACAAGACATCTGCGATGCAGAACAAACGTACTGTACACGTTATTACAATGGTTATCGCCAACGTTACTGTTACGCTATCGCTTGAACGTAGCACCAGAAATGTATATAATCGATGGTTAAATCAGGAGCGAAATTTAAAATCCTTTTGTAATGAAAGATAGACATATGATAATTAGATTCGAAGCGAACGGCACATTTGGAAGGTCTTAAGCAAGTATGAAACGGGGGACAAGGAAGAGTTTATTGTCAGTATTCATAAACACGTAGAGCGCGTTGTGCCCATCGAGGGTTTTTCCTTCCACATCTGCGTGCCAAATTTCGTCTAGCGGGCAGCTGCTCGTCTCGTAAAATCATTTAAAACTCTGTCCTCCCTTTCAATAATTGCCGATGTTCTGTTAGGGTAAAAACCCAGCTCGAGAACAGCTGAAAGTCGTAAACCGTGCGCGGGCGACGTCGTCTTGACCCTGGGGGTTGCGCGTACCTACCTGTTAGATATGTATGTACAGTACATAGCCTATGTAAGCTATGTACTCGGAAAGCGTGCCTTGACCACCAGCCGAAAGTGGAGGGAAAACGCGAAGGAAGGGCCAAGGACGGAGAGGTGGCTGAAGGACAACCCTCTGACGAAGCTGCAAGGACAACACCGTCTTGATTGGACGAAGGGATCCGAAGAGGGAGTCGGAAGAACGTGCCAAAATTAGAGGAGTAGGGCGCTCGGAGGCGACAAGCGACGAGTTAATTTGTACGAAGACACTTCGAACCTGTTAGCAAAACAGTCAACATCCAAATACGAATAAAATCCAAACATAGTATTTATCCAGAAGTGTTTCATTTTATACATCGAAATTCCCGCGCAAACGTACTCGCGAGCAGAGTGCTTCAGCGCTCCACGGGCACAGGCCCACGACGTCCTATAGATATTCCCACTAGAAATACGTAACATTACTAAACGTTGTTACAATGTAACCCGAAACTGCGTAGTCGCAACGAAGCTGGCCTCATGGCCAGACACAACGAGGATTGGTATCGGATTGATGCAGGGGGTGGACAGTAATATAGGCGCCGTGCAGAAACATAGTTTAGGGTTTTGAGTATACACTAGGGGCGGTATTCATTAACGTGTCTTAAGATTAAGAGATGAGGGAGAGGCAAGATGGATGTCGGGCGTGAGGTCCGAGAGAAAAATAGTGAGTTAGTTAGTTAGTTAATTAGATAGATTAGAAAACAGAAGAGAGAGAGAGTAAGACTGAAGTGATTGGAGAGAGCAACGAGGGGTACAGTAGGAGGAAGAGGGAGAGAATAGAAAAGTGAAGGAAGAGAAAGGAAAACAAAGGTAAGAGGAAAGTAACCTCCAAAGATTACAAGGGGGAGACTGGAGGAAGGGGGGAGCCCGAAGGGCGGGAGAAGGAAGTATGAAGAGGATGAGGGAGGTAGTGAAAGACTTTTGGATATAAATGACAGAAGATCACTACTACCATTAGAAGAATATAGAGACGGGAAGAAAATGATGGGAAATGAAGATGGAAAGAAGATAGTAAACAACGTTGAAAGAGAGAGAGAAGATAGAAAAAAGAAAAAAGAACGGACCGGAACATGAATGAAACAGAGAAAGAAAGGGAAAACAGGAGGAGAAAGGAGAGAAAAGAAGAAGGGAAAGCAGAGGAAATTACAGATATGGAACAGGAATATGTCAGAAGCGGAGAAGAACTAAGGAAATTGGAAAACGGAAAAAAAGGTATGGAGAAGGAAAATAGAAATATAGAGGGAGACAATGGCAGGGAAGAGCGGATAGATAACAGCACTAGAAGAATTGGAGGTGAGATTGCCCAAAAGGAAGATACAGTAGAATCTCGAAGCTACAAGGAAAATTACAACACAAAAGTAAATAACAATCAAGGACTAAATAGAAGTGTAAAAAGGAAATTAGAAAGCAGTAAAGAAGAGTACAGGAAGAAAAAAGGGAAAGAGGAAGGTGAGAAAACACATCTAAACAAGGAGGAAAATACAGAAGAGAGAGGGGAAAGGAATTTGGAGGATAAAATGAGAGAACAAATAAGCACGAGGAAAGCAGAGGAGAAAAAATACAATACAGATATAGAAGATATGTATGAATGGGAATCGAATAGGAATGAATATCTAATAACAATAGCGTTAAATAAGGATAAGACAATCTCAACGAAGAAAGGTAATTTAATTAAAATATACGGTATCTTAATGAAAATAGGGGTGCGTATAGAAAATTTAAAGATGGTGGCATCTAACAAAGCGGAAGTCAAATTTAAGAGTAGACAAGATGCCAACAAGGTTTTGACCGAATCCAGGCTAAAACCAGATGGATACACAACATATATTCCACCCAGATGGAAAATGAGGAAGGGCGTAATACATGAATGGGAGGGAGAAGTAGAAGATTTGGAAAAAGGACTTGCACCAGACCAGGGATTTGATTTTACATTCGAAAGGCCGAAGAAAAGAAGAATAAAAGAAGGGAGGACTGTATGGGAGGAAGGAAAAGCTATCTTGGTAAAGGTGAGGGGAGATTCCTTACCACCGAAAATTTTAGTAGGTTGGGGTCATGTTTGGCTGAGAGTTGAGCCGTTCGTGGAGGCAGTTAAACAATGTTTTAGATGTTTAAGATATGGACATATTCAAGCAACATGTAGAGCGACACAAAAAAAATGTTTTGTATGTACAAAAGAGATACATGGTAGATGTGAGGAGAACCCAAAGTGTGTAAATTGTGGGAAAGGCCACTTGAATGTGGCAAAGGAATGTCAAGTGTATCAAAGAGAAGCAGCGATCAAAAAAATCATGGCATATAAAAATGTATCATATAAGGCGGCAGACGAAATAGTGAGAAAGGATGAAAGATATAACAAGGCTGGTGGAAAACAGAATGTAGATGGAGAAGAAAGCGACGAGGAGGAATGGAACAAAGAATTTCCAACTCTTAGAAGGAAAAGAAAAATAGAATGTTGGGAGGACTTAACTTCACCAGTGGAAAGAGAATAGGGGAGACTTAGAGGAGTATGGGATAATAGGAATGAAAATCCAAAACAGAACCAAAACCAAAATCAAAATCAAAAGAATGATCAAAGAATAGTCAGAGGAGGAGAGGAGAAGTACACAAGAAAACAGGAATTGGGGTATAGCAGGGAGTTAGGACAGAACACAGGGAATCAAGAAACAAGAGAAGAGCGAAGAGATGAAAGGATAGATAGAAATCAAGATAATGGAGCAAGGAAAAGATATTTAGAAAGGGAGGAGAAAAGTAATACACGACAGGAAAGGACGGATAGAAGAGATATTAGGTCGGACAAATATATAGAAGAAAGAAAGAGAAAGGAAGGAAAAAGAGGTAAGAATGAAACAGAATATCTCAAAGACAGGGGAGAGGAAGACTTGATAGAAGGGATTGTAAAACTAATAAACGATAGGAATATCCTAGAAAAAGTAGTTAGGAAAGTAGTGGAAAATCAAAAGGAAACGCAAACGGGAGGAGAGCCAATAGAAAATGAAGAGGATTGGAATGAAATGGTAATACAGAGGAAGGATACAAGCACACAAATAAAGACCAATAAACCAAAGGGAAAAGTAATGCTGGTAAATAGATGCTTCACAGATGAAGATAAAATAAGGAGTGAAACAAGGAAGAATAGAAAGGACAGGGTAGAAATAGTGAGGGTAGAAAAAATAGAAGAAAAATATGTTAAAAAGAAAGGAAAGCAGGAAGGGGGGGAAATAGTAGGGGAAGAAGAGGAGGAAATAGAAGATAGAAGAAGGTTACGGGAAAGTCAATTGAAGAGAAAGGATAAGGAATATACAGAGGAAACACTGGAGGAAGGAAGCGCATCGGAAGCAGAAAATTGGAGAAGTGTGACAACGGGAAGTGACAACACGGGTACGATAGAATGGTTGGAGGAAAATGAGTCGGAACAAGAGGGGAAAAGGGATGGTTCATCAGAGAGCAAAGAGGAGAAGGGGATAGAAGATAGATCAAGGGAATTATGTGCATTGGAAGAGATAAAAGAATCAATCAGTTCTAGAGAGAGGGAAAATTGGAACGAGTTACCAGATGACCAAAAACAAGGTTGGGACTCAGGTCAATCCCAAGAAACGAAATAAGACAAAGGAAAAGAATAGAATAATAAAGTAATAAAGTAGACTGAAATTGAAACAACAGTAAGAAAGAAGATGTCAGGATGTAAGATTGCCTTGTGGAATGCGAGGAGTATAAAAAACAAGATAGTGGAATTGAAACAGAAAATAGGGGAATATGATATAATGGGAATTACGGAAACATGGTTGAAGAGAAATGAAGGATTAATAATAAAAGAATACAACATTTTTAGAAAGGACAGGGAGAACAGAAGAGGAGGAGGTCTATGCCTGTTGGTCAAAAAAGACATACAGGGAAGGATAAAGGAAGATGCCAAATGGGTGAAGGATAAAACGGAGATAATGGCAGTTACAATAGAAATGGAAGACAAGGAAATGGATATTATATTAGGATATAGAAATCCTGGATATTCCTTGAGCAAAAGAGAATGGGAAAAATTATTTCAAAATAGAAGACCGAATATAGATATCATAATAATGGGGGACTTCAACGCGAACAATAAGGAGTGGAATTGTTGGAGGAACGACAGAGAAGGAATTGTATTAGCAGAGATGATAGAAGAACAGAATCTATTCATTATTAATGATAAATCGATGTCTAGAACGGGATCGGGAAGAAACAGACCGTCCAATTTGGACCTGCTGATAACAAATTTTGGTATTTATCAAGAGACAGATGTGAGAGCAGAAGGAGAGACACTAGGCTCAGACCACCAGGTAATAGAAATACAAATTAAAAAAAATCTACAAAGATGGGAACAAGTGAAATATACAACTAGAAAATATGATATGGAAGACATAGAATGGAGAGATTTGAAATTATCATGGTTTCGAGAAGAGGAAAGTATGAAAGGAAAAATGGAAAATGCAAAGTCCACAGAAGAAAAATACATCACTATCATAGAAAGTATAAGAGACGGAATGGAAAGAATAGGAGTGAGGAAGAGTAGGGAAAGAGATACAGAGGGAGAAAGCAATGGAAAAAACAATAGAGAGAGAAATAAAAGAACAAAGAAGAGAGTAATAATAATGAGAGGGCAGTATCCATGGTGGGATCAGAAATGTAAAGAGAAAAAACAGGCGAGGAAGAAAGCAGTGAGGAACTTCGTTAGAAGGCCCAATGAGTTACATTGGACAGCCTTTAAAAAAGAGGAGAGATGAAAGAAATGATAAGAGACCTAAAAAACAAAGCATGGGAAGAAATGGCAACATCAGTAGACCATCGTACGAAAGGGTCGGATATATGGAGGAAAATAAACGGATTGCAAAGAGGTTTCAATACAGAAAATAATACATGTATTACGATAGAAGAAGTAAGACAACTGGAAGAAAGGGAGATAAAAAAGATGCTGCAGAAGCCAACAGAGGAGGAGAATGAAATGGAAGGGGCGGAGGAAAGAGAGGAATCGGAAGATAGGAGAAATGAACTAAACATGGAAGGGGAGCAGTCAAGAAATAAAAGCATGGGAAGTAGAGATGGCAATACAGAGAGCTAATGGCAAATCAGCACCGGGGGAAAACGGAATAGATTATATGATGATAAAAAATCTGACAGAAGAGTATAAAAAGGAAATAGTAAAGTTATTTAACGAAATTTGGAGAACGCAGAAAATACCAAAGGAGTGGAAAAAAGCCATAGTTATATTTTTAGACAAAACAAACAAAAAGTCGTTGAGACCGATATCACTAACGGACTGTATGGGAAAATTGATGGAAAGAGTAATGAACAGAAGACTGACGGAATGGGCGGAAAATAACAATATAATAGATGAGGGACAAAATGTTTTCAGAAGAGGGAGATCGACGATGGACAGCTTGGCTATCCTAACATCGGAAATTAGAGTAGGTTTCGAAAATAGGAGAGAAACATTAGCAATATTTATGGACGTAAAAGGAGCATATGACTATGTAGATCATAGAAGGTTAATAAGGATAATAAGACAAAAAAGATGCCCGGTGGGAATAGTGAGATATATAGAGGCATGGATGAGCAATAGGGAAATAAAATGTATAAGGAGATATGATAAATCGATAGAGGGTAAACAATGGAGAGGTTTACCACAGGGTGCGATTTTAAGCCCTATTTTGTACAATATATACACTGCAGATTTGGCACTGGGTGTCAAAGACGAACATGTAAAAATGTTACAATACGCAGACGATATAGTAATGTATACAACGAGAAATGCAAGACACCTTAACATAGAAAGAATAAGAAATGCAGGAGAAAAACTAATCAGAAATCTCAAAGAAATAAAGTTGGATATAGCGGAGGAAAAGACGAAGAGGAACAATAAGAATAAATATTGGAAATGGAACAATCATAGAAGAAGAAAGTACAAGATTTTTAGGAATAAATTTGGATAGAAGACTGCTATTTAAAGAACACACGGAAATAGTAATACAAAAAGCAAAAAAAAGATTAAATATGCTAAGATACATTGGACACATAAAAAAAGGAGCCAACCCTGAGACGATGGTAATGTTATATAAATCATTGATCAGATCAATTATAGAATATGGGATACCAATATATGTTAATAGTAATAAAAAGAACAAGGAGAAAATAGAAAAAATTCAAAACGCTGGAATAAGAACAGCAATGGGATATAGGACATCGACACCAATAAACGTGATGATGGTAGAAGCAGGAGTAATGGATATAACAAACAGAATAAAATTGGTAACCAATAAATACGTCGCAAAACAGAGAAGGAAAAGAGAGAGTAAAGTATTAGACGCCATAAAGGAACAAAGAGTAGAACGAGAAGAAGAGGAGGGAGATGAGCTACAAGAACTGAGGAGGGCGTATAGAGATACGGAGGAGATAGAGGAAGTCATGGAAAAAGAAACAGATGAAGAGTGGATGGAGACAGGAGACGGAGGAGAAGAAGATAGAGAAGAAGTAGAGGAAGAGAATGAGGAAAGATGGAAAAAGCTTATGGATTGGGAAATGGGGAAAATATGGAAGGAAATGAAAGAAACAAGAGGAAGTGTAAACCTATCAAGAGAAATTAAGGAAAAATTGAAAATTAACAAGCAAGAAACGATTGAAATATATACGGACGGTTCCAAAATACCAAATTCAAGAGCAAATGGTGTGGTGTTGCGAGGTTTACCTGTGTGGAGATTCTCTCTGAGAATCTGGCTGCACTCCGCGGTTATCCCCGAACGGGTTGTTCCTCGGGCTCCGATAGTTCGGGTGAAAGTGCCGGGAACGGGATTCTCGGGTCGAGCCGAGAGGTAGTGGATCGTTGCCGGTTAAAGAGTTAGAACTCACCGTAGGGTATGACAAAGGTTTATTTGAGCCGAGCGATCACGGGCGTGATCGCGTTACTGTTCGATTTACAATGTTCCGCTTTGGTTGTTCGGGCGTGGGTTTATATACAAGATTTGGGGTCGCGGTTTGGTGGCCGCGGGGGAAGGCCTAATGGTCTTCGTCCGTGGGTCAGGGTCTTGCCGCGTATGCGGTTTACTTTTGATTACGCATCTTGCTGAGCTTGCTGGTGTCGGTTGCACCAGGTGTTATGGTTGCGTATCGTGTCATAACATCCTCCCCCCCTTATGAGAAGGTGGTGTTATCGGGTAGAATTTTCGCTTTGACATCTGTTTTTTCCCGATTACATTTTCATATTACAATCGTTTCTTAGTCTATTTTTCTAGGTTTTCTAGCTCGGGTATTTTGATTCTCGGAGTTATGTGTGTTCCGCTAATTGTTTTCTTCCGGCGATGTACAATGTATATTACGATTGCAAGTATTACTATAATTATTACTAGTATTGTCGTGGCACTTGGGTATGCAATGTGCCATATCGGTACACTGTTATTATTGTTCCCTGACTCTATTGATAGGTTGTTCTCGATCTGATCGAGCTGCTTATAGAGTTGTGAAAATTCTGAAGGATCTTTTATTATCCTATCTAGTTGTACTTGGGTTAGTGGTTTTGCGGTGTTGACTAACCCCTTCAGTTGTGTTTTTAAATTGTACAATGGTGCTGTTTTAATTACATAGTCTTGTTCGTAATTTTTCTTTTGATTTCGTAATACTACTTCTTTGCTATTAATTTTGCAATTATTTTTTAGTGTAATGATTCCTGACTGTGTTATTGTGGTCCTAAATGTTTTGGTACCTTCGCATTGAATAGTAAGCGCGTCTGGTTCATGCGTCGCGTAAATCCAGGTCGCTGGCTGTGCCGTACTAATCCAAATAGTGTTGTTCGCAGTTATGTATTTCGTTTCGCAGTTCGCGGGGGATTTATCGGCCGGTTTCAGCCATAGGTTAACTTCGCATTCTAATGTTTCTGTTAGCCTGTGCACAACCATTGGTTGTTCACAATAGTATTGATTTAAGAATTTCTTACATTTTTGTAGTTCCTGTGCGTCTGCGATGATGTACTGGTCACTCTCTGCGTCGATGATCATGGTTGATGAATGGATTGCCAGTAGTGCATATATATCGTCGTGCACGTGTACGGGTACTGGTGTTACCTCCATGATGCTGTATACTTGTGTTGAGATTAGTGGCACTTTAATTACCGTGATGAGTGTGCGATGTCTCGCGGCCCCGCGTCCGAGTCGCGAAGACGGGACTCGGAGAAACGGAAAGCTAAACCCTCCGACAATTTCGAAAGGTACCCGGCGAAGAAGTGGAGGGTCGACGAGCCCGTGGGCCGTTCGGAAGACACGCCGAGGGTGCCGAAGTGCTGGAGCTGCGGGACAGCGGGGCACTTGCAAAAAGATTGTTTCAAGGCCAAGAACGGCCGGGCGGGAGCCGCCCCTGCAAGAAGGCCCTTCGAGGGAAACGAGAAGAGGACGGCGTAAGGGGGAGACGCCGGACCGTGAGGAACAGTCCCCCGGTCGTCAAGAGTGTGGCGATGCAGGAGGCGACTGGGCGACAAGGGAATCCGGCCGACGAGGTCTACGTATGCAGGAAAGTCGAAGGAAAACCGTGTAAGATTGTCTTAGATACAGGTTCACCTATTAACCTTCTGGACAAGGAGCTGTGCCCGGCGGGGGACATCGTCGGGACGAAGGTCGACATCCGTTCCACTACTGGGGGGAAAATGAGAGTGTACGGGAAGAGGAATGGGGCCATCGAGCAGGAGGAAAGAAGGAAGGCGGCCAGGGCTGACGAGATGGGTGGCTGGACTCGGGGCTGGGCCGCTTGCATGCTCGTGACTAGCTGCGATCCTCTGCTTGCGCGCTCGGCCCTCCTTTCCGGTCTTCCGGCTCGTGCAGCCCCAACGGGTTGTCTGCGATGCCCGACTAATGAGGGCAACGTTTTCTTCGCAAGGGAACTTCGAGGGGCGAAGGGACGCGCAGGATCTGGATGCAGTCGAGGACGGATCTGGATGCAGTCGAGGGCGAGCCGGGATGCAGCGCGGGACCGGCCGGACCGCTGAGGGGCGATGATCCGGAGCGTCGCGGGATTCCGCCGTTGGAGCCCCGGAGGAACCGCCGTCGAGGGAACCCGGACTGCCGAGTCGTCGCACGAGACACGCCGTGCCCCCCGACGGCTAAAGGAACGAGGAGTCCCGGCCCCCGAAGGAACAGGAAGTCTCAGCCGTCTCTGCCCACGAAGAAGATGCGCCGTCGGAGAAGAGGAAGACCGCGCAAGAAAGAAGCACGCAAGTTTGAAGACGCAAGTGGAGGGCGGGGGCGCGAAGACCCACGTACCCACGCCTTGCCCAGGGTTTTTGGAGTGGTTTTCCCCTGGGCGGGAAGGCGAATGCCGAGACCACGGACGGAGGGGGCCACACGGCGTCCTTTCCACCCTTCCGAACCAGGGTACGGCTGCAGGAGAAGAAGGGACTGCAGCGGCCGGGACGACCGCTTCTCCAGAGGGGGGAGCAGTGTTGCGAACACCCCTTGGATGGGTTAGTGTGGGTTAGTGGGTTGTGAAGTGATCGTTTAGGTCGGCCCTTATGTTGCGTTCTGCTTCGTCTGTCTGGAGTAGTCCTTGCATCCGACCCATTTGTTTGGTTAATATTTCCTCATTATTTTGTATTGTTTCTTCGATTTTTTTGCAGATGGCTTAGTGTAGTGTTTGTAACTTGTATTTGTTTTTTCCTACCTTTGTGTTTCCCTTTAATTGTGACTTCTCGCGTTTTGTATTGTATTCCTGCTTCGTGCTTCTTTAAGAAATCTATGCCTAAAATCCCTTGGTGGTCCGTTAGTGTACCGTCTTCTATTATATATAAGGAGTATTTAATTTTTTGATCCCCAACCGGGAAGGTAGCTTCTATTTCTCCTAGTGTCTTTATGGTCCCTCCTGATAGGGCTACCAGTTGCACCTCGCTTTCCTTCCATGCTATGTCGTCCTTGACGCATGCTTTATTTATTACGGATACTTCGGCTCCTGTATCTACTAGCATTCTTACTTCGTGATTTTTGGCTTCTTCTATTTGCACTTGTACCTCATCTGAAACAAAATTAGGTTTTCCCGCTTCTTGCGGTTCCCTCTTCGCTATTCGGACCGATTTATGATTTGTATCGGCATTATTGGAGTTCGTTGCCGTAGGAAGAGTTCGTGGTCCTCCTGTCTGTGCTCTTGCTGCGTAAGCATTGTAAGGTCGTCGTCCCTGTGTGCGTGATCTATCGTTGTAGTCCGCCTGACGATTCCCGTAGTTGGTATCGGTGGTTCCCTTTCCTGTGGAGTGTGTATTGTCCTCATTTGGATTTCTTCCGTCTCCGGGTCCCGTACCATATTGTCGTGGTCCATTCCCTGTGCCTTTCCAGCACTCCCCAGTGGAATGTCCCGACCTCTTACAATTGTGACAGTATTTCTGTCCTGTTTGACCCCTGTAATTTGGGTTGCGGTTTGTCCCGTTCGTTGCGGGCCGCTTCTTAATTGACCGCTCCTCTTCTATGGCTATTGATACGGCCTCTGGCAGATCAGCCGATCTCCGTGATTTAACCAGAATTTTCAGGTCGTTACGGAGTCCTTCTTGGAAGATGCAATGTGCCTGTTTCTTGAATATCTTGATGGCCGCTGTTTTTTCTGTCAATGTATCTTTTTCATCTAAACCGGTCTCAATTAATTCATTAAGCAATTTGGACAATCGATTCCCGTATGCATGGGCATCTTCTTGCATTCCTTGTCTGCATTGCAAAAGTTCCATTTGCACAGCTGCGGGCGTACGTGCTGGCTTATACAGCGAATTCAGCACATTTTCCAGGTCATCGAATGTCTGTATTTGACGATTCCTCACTTCTATTTGGGCTGTACCTGTAATTCTTGTTGTTTTTATTCCTCGTATTATTTGTGCCCTGTATTCAGGTATCCTGAACCCTTTTATTATGTATTTGCAGGTCTCCAGGAATGATACTAATTCCTTGGGATTCCCGTCGAATTTGGGTATAAGTTTTAAAGCGTTGAGGACTTTGTTGTCCTCTAATCCTGTTGGCATGTCAGGTGCTTCATCTATCCCGAATGTAGGGGGTACAAAAATGCTAGATCGTCTGGGTATGTCCTCTTCGTCCATGTGGTCCTCGAAGTGTACTATGGTCCTGTTCCTGTCTCCTTGCGGGGAGCCGTTCATTGACGATTGCATCCTGTGTATTTCCCTATCTATCCTTCGGTCGCGTTCACTATCAGTTTGCGCTCTTATTTCTGTTCTATTAGCTACCTCTAGGTTAGTCATTCTTTCGGCTAACGTTCGCAAAAGTGACCAATTTTGCTGCGCGGTTTCTTGAAGTAGATTTAACGTTTGTTCTATCCTAACTTGTCTATTATCAGAACCTGCATTTCCCGAATTTATTTCGTCTCCTAGAGTTTCGTCCCTTGTAATTAAGAGTTCTGTGTTTGTGATATCTCCCCTTGAAGTTCCTTCTCCTGAGGTTCCTTCGGGTCTTGATGTCTTTGGGCTATGGATCACCATGGCTTCTGCGATGTCGAAAATTTCACTATCGTATGTAGTAAAACCGCTCGATTCTGAGCACGTCTCGTCAGAAGGGTGTAGTTTTACAGGAGGGAGTAGACTCGGATCTATCTCCTCAAAAGGGAAACGTCGTTCCCAGACTATATATCCGTCAGGTCCTAAAGAATTTTGTAGGATCTCGGCTATTGAGCTATTGTGCCCTAATGATTGATTCTGACCGTTTGCTGCTTCGTGTTCCTCGTCGGTCGGTACGATCGAGGGTATGCTATGTGCCCTACTTGGGGTATTTTGCCACTCAGCCCTAGGTCGTGTAAATCTTTGCCCTTCTGTTAGGCCTAAATTTCGCTCGAGATTGATTCCTAACGAATTTGCTCGTCGCATGAAAAAAATTTTCCGCGGCGCGATGCTCGAATTTTGTTAATATCGAATGTTCCACTTACAGCACGTGTAGTAGAAGGTGCATCGTCATCATTGTTGCCGCTGCTGGACTGCCGATGGTTTTGCGATGGGGAACTCGTCGCTGGCGTCCTCTTTTGTTAGTTGACAGCACTTGGTTGTGGATCGGCGTCCTTGTGATGTCGATCGTGGTAACTTCGTGTTACCTCCGTTGGTCAAGCTCACCTTGTCCCCTACGTTGGCTGGATCCCACCGCTGCCACCAATTTTGTTGCGAGGTTTACCGGTGTGGAGATTCTCTCTGAGAATCTGGCTGCACTCCGCGGTTATCCCCGAACGGGTTGTTCCTCGGGCTCCGATAGTTCGGGTGAAAGTGCCGGGAACGGGATTCTCGGGTCGAGCCGAGAGGTAGTGGATCGTTGCCGGTTAAAGAGTTAGAACTCACCGTAGGGTATGACAAAGGTTTATTTGAGCCGAGCGACCACGGGCGTGATCGCGTTACTGTTCGATTTACAATGTTCCGCTTTGGTTGTTCGGGCGTGGGTTTATATACAAGATTTGGGGTCGCGGTTTGGTGGCCGCGGGGGAAGGCCTAATGGTCTTCGCCTGTGGGTCAGGGTCTTGCCGCGTATGCGGTTTACTTTTGATTACGCATCTTGCTGAGCTTGCTGGTGTCGGTTGCACCAGGTGTTATGGTTGCGTATCGTGTCATAACAGTGGGAATAACAATAAAAAATACAAATATAGAAAGGGAGGATTGGAGTAATAGAGGCTGTAGCTTTAGAAAAGGCCATTGAGATAGCCAAGAATGAAATGGAAGAGAAAGATGTAATAATATTTACGGATGCCCTTAGTGTATTACAAGGGATTATAAACATTGGGAAAAAGGAAAAAGGTATATCAGAAGAAGAAGATAAAAGAATAAGAAGAATCAGAAATGAAATCATTAAAAGGGACAAACAAAATAGAGAAAGCGAGGGAAGGGAAGAGGGAAGAATAGGTTGCTTAAAAATTGCATGGATACCAGCGCACAGTGGGATAGAAGGAAATGAGAGGGCGGACGCGAATGCGAAAGAACTGACGGAGGGAGAGCCGAAAAGAGAAGTGAAAATCCCATGGAGGGACATCAAAGTAAATCTGGAAGAAAAAGTATGGAGAGGATCGAGAGAAGACATGAAAAGGATAGGAGAGGAGAAGGGGGTGAAATACTTTTTAAGAAGGGAGAACAACATAGGTAACAGAAGACCATGGTTCGTGGAAATAACAGGAATGGAGAGAAAGAACATCAGTTTTTTAAATAGAATAAGGGCCAATCATTACAATTTAGCAGAATCTCTACATAGGAAGAGGACGGTGGAATCGCCGGAATGTGAGTGTGGTAGGGGAATAGAAGACATTAACCATATATTTTGGGAATGCGACAAATATATAGGAGAGTGTTCAGAACACGAAACGTCGAAGCTTCGATCGTTCACGGGTTAGATTAAGAATTAGGATTAGCTTAGCATATAAGATAGTCGGTAAGGAAAGACGTTAAGAGTAGGCGTTAAGTTTAAAACTAGAGGTCACGGACACTGTGTATTTACAAGACGAAGCACAAATAAATTTACAAGATTGTTCACTTAACTTAACGCAGAGGCACACACAACTTAATTAACTATGACGCGAAAGTACGCGAAAGATTTTGCGCGAACTGAGTCGTTTGAAATCACAGGGTCTGGAACGTTCCAGGATAGCGCGAGTACGCGAGATAAAAGTTCGAACTTGTCGAGTCGACGATTCTTGGAAGAGAGAGTGATCGCGATGATGGATCGTATCGGTTCGCCGAATTCTGTGACGTCAGCACCGCACCTAACAGCTGATCGTCCTGAGCAGGACGAGGACCGCAACAGTAGGACAAAGCTGCCCATGCGCTGAAGCGAGAGAGCTGCCTAATTTGCTGAGGTGCGCGTCAACAGATGGCCCGACCGATCTCATCACCGCGATCGTGCATACCGCGACTTGGTCGCGTTAGCCGCTTCGAACCTCGCGCGGAGTCGGCATCGAATCCGCGCCAGCTTGGCCTGTGACCGTTTGGGCCAATCCCAAACAGAGAGAGGGGAAGACTGCAGATGGAGCTGGAGAGGGTGGGAATTAAGGAGGGCGAGGATATAGCGGAGGCAATCAGGGGAGATAGAAGACCAAAAGCAAAAGTGATAGTAGGATATCTAAATAGAATTAAGAGAGATATTTAAGTAACTATATATAAATGCGAGAGGGTAGAAAGGGGAGAAAATAATGGACTGATGCAATATGGAATGGGATATTGGATTGTATTTTATTTTATTGTACTAAATTTAAGCTGTTAGATTAAGGACAGGTAAAATGATAAAGATAAATTACTTACGATTGGTAACATGTAAGATAGAGTAATGTTTGAATGAGAGAATGGAAGAAGAGTGAAATGACTAATGTTGGAATGTGAGAGTGGGGAAGCGAGAAGGATGTTGTTATTAATGACACTTTATTTTATTACATTGTATTATATTCTATATTGTGAAAAGACAAAAGTTCGTTGGGCTATGTGAGACAGTGTCTCGAAGTGCCGCTTTGGGTATGGAGTACGTATTGTAGAATGTAACCATCCCAAGGGAAAAATACACCTAACCTAAACCTAACCTAAGATTAAGATCGTCTTAAGCATTTGCTTAAGATGCCGTCTAGATTCATAAACGTGACTTAAGATCATCTTAAGGTCGTGTTTAAGCATTTGTAGGGTTGTTTCGATACTAGTAAATACACTCAGCTCAATCGATTGTGGCCGTTCGAGATTCGATTGCATTCGAGCTTACCAGGGTCCGCTTTTTCACATCGCTAACATTCTACAGTATTTCATGAACATGGTGAGGGCACTGCCAAGCCACAGGTTCTCGTCTAGAACACTTCTAATTCATGATGAAACACCACTGTGGCGGCATTTGCCTATGATTGTCATAATTATATAAATCTTCGCGATCGGCTCTGTTCACGATGCTGTAGCGTAAATGACGCCAAAAATGAATGTCAAATGACTTTTATTACAATGAACCTAAAAAAGATAAATAATTTTGAGACTGTAAAGGATAAATTTGTAATGTCCAAAATAAATAAATCAATGAATTTATAATGGAGGACACAAATAAATAGAGCGGGATGGCGGGGTAATAAAGAATAGAATGGAAACGAATGTTATATATTTCGTAGAGATGGCAAGGGTTAGGAAACCAGAATACTGAGATGTATAAAGTCTTGTGGTATTTTATTCCTAGCAGTCCTCATAGATTAAAATCATTATTAGTGGAAATGTGTAGATCAAAGAAATACGCATTTACTTCAAAATCTACTATCCGTTATTTTATGTTAACAACGGGAAAATAAACATAACCGAAGCAATGTAAATTAACTTTTGTGACGGGGCTGCGCGAACGTGTCTTATATTAGATGGCGTCACAGTAATGTTTCCTCACGAAATAGAAGTGTTCTAGACGGGAACCTGTGGCTTGGCAGTGCCCGCACCATATTCATGAAATTCTGTAGAATGTTAGCGAAGCAAAAAAGCCAGCCCTAGTAAGCTCGAATGCAATCGAATCTCGAACGGCCACAATCGTTTGAGCTGAGTGTACAAGTACAGTATCGATACTTTCGATTCGATACCGAGTATTTTTGGTATCGATACTTGCCGCGCGATACTTACGAGGTATCGAAAGAAAAGTACTTGGATCGAATAGAATCGAATGCGTATTAACAGGGATACTAGAAATTCCCTGTCGTAGGCCGGTATTCTCAGTCGCTACTTATTCTTAAGCAAATGCTTAAGCATTCGGCATCCTTTACTAGCTACTAGGTTAGTAGAGGATGCCGCATGCTTAAGCATTTGCTTAAGAATAAGTAGCGACTATGAATACCGGCCGGTAGTGGAGGAGGAACACAACACGAATGCGCGTGATGTCACGCCATGAAGTCTTTTAAAAACCAAATCATCGGTAAAGTTGATGTTCCTCCTCCACTACGACACGGAAATTTCTGGCATCTTTACCTATTGCTGCGTATGAACGCAGCTGATTGTTAGAAAATGGCTCCTCTTAAATCTGAGATATGGAAATATTTCGATAAAAATGACAAACAGGCAGCTAAATGCAAACTGTGCTTTAGAATAATTAAATATTGCGGTAACACGACATACAGTATT
The DNA here is from genome assembly GCA_951215215.1 of Andrena trimmerana. Classification (NCBI taxonomy): domain Eukaryota; kingdom Metazoa; phylum Arthropoda; class Insecta; order Hymenoptera; family Andrenidae; genus Andrena; species Andrena trimmerana. Next base: position 26,444,715 of record OX578061.1, read on the forward strand.
GTCTCCGTATGTACTCACTGGTCGGGACCGGCGAGTAACCCGTATAGTGAACAGCGACCCTAATTCCGAGTGTTCGTTTCTCGCTTCTTTCTGGCCGAAGGGGGGAGCGAGATGGAACGCTTTGCGTGCGCCGGAGTGACACGGCGTCCGAAAGACGGAGCGAGACCAGTGGCTTTCGCTCGCTCTCGTTCCATCTCGCTCTCGCCTTCGCCAGACAAGAGTGAGAAAAAAGTGGTGGGGATAGCGAGTAACCCGTATCGTGTACACCAAACCGAGTACATACGGAGACAATACTGTACTTGCTTAAACATGCAAAAACCCATGGCACCTCGGTGTCTAAAGTACGTGACACACGTGTTCAGAAGTCCGTTTTCAGGTAAGGAACTTTACTTGCAGCATTTCCAGTAGTATTCAGTCGGTTGTTCTTATTTTATTAATAAAAGTTAGTAAACACACGACCTAAATATATAAAACAACCTATACTAAACTTGCCCCACATATGAAACTATTTGTACCCTTTGATAGTATATTAATAAATGGTATTTACCATTAGTGTACATTGTGCTTTGTAATTTGTAAACATATTGAACGACAATTTTTTTCTGTGGGGTCTACTACCCACGTCTGAACCAATCACGGCCAAGAGGAAGATTCGCCGACGCCAGCGCCAAGCCAAGCCAATGGGGAAGAAGACGCAAAGCTCGGCGCAGAAGGCGCCACTAGCGCATGTACTGCCGTTTTGCATGAGTGCGCATGCGTGAATGGTTTGCGCGCGAATTTTTCATTTGTGGAATGTATGAAGTTGGTAGTTACATATTAATGTTTAATAACACACCGATGACAAGTGGCACGTGTGCTGGTGGCGCCACGGGTGGGAAAAAGTTGCAGTCATCTTCCTCATTGGCGTGAACGCGAAGCGGATCGAGTGACGTCACAGACGTGGGTAGTCGACCCCACTCTCATCCTACTACCCAGTCTGAACCAATCAACGCCAAGAGGAAAATTTACCGACGCCAGCGTCAAGCCAAGCCAACTAGCCGAGCTAAGTGAGGCCAACCAGCATCGTCAACGAGTCCCCGGCGACACTGGTTGGCTGCGGCCTCACTTGGCTACACTCAGGGGTGGTCCACTACGTGTATTATTTTGTTAGCACAGCATTAATACCCTCTAGCGGGTTGGATATGCACTATATTACTAATGGCGGGCATTTCAAACTTTGAATTCAATGCATCCCTTACTTATGACTAAATGTGCCGGTGATTATGAAAGTGGTGTTAGTCAAAAATTAAAAAAAAAATTAATTCATCACTTACTTTATGTTATATTATAAAATAAGTAATAAATTCAATTTTTTAAATTTTTGACTGACATCGCTTTCAAATTATATTTTGAGAATTAAAAATTTCCAATTGCATACACGTATAAAATACAATATATTTATATAATATTACATTACAATTTATTTGGGAAATATTAAATTACAATTTATTTGGAAAATATTAAATTACAATTTGTTTGGAAAATATTAAATTACAATTTGCATCACACGATGTACACTTAACGATGTCCAGAAAAGAAGAGAGCGATGGAGAGCAAGTGTCCTCAAGCGTCCCGCAAAATTTCAGAAACAGGATATGATTTATGATACTACCCGCACTGCATTATAGGGATTACCGGCATATTAGTAATTATAGCAGGTCCTACTCCTGCAGGTGATGTGCACGATGTACACCGAAGATTGAGATGGACAATGATCACTCTTGGTTAACAATAAAAAATATAAATGTATTTGAGGTTAGACTCTTGGACGCGTCTATCTTAGCTTGGTTCGCGAGAGTGTTCCCCACTCTTCGGTCTCGGGAGGAGGAGACAGCGTTTTCCACAGAATAATGCTGTGAGTGCCACCTAGTACAAAATCCGAGAATTAATACTGCTTTCAGAGACCTCATGCGGCTTGGATAGCTACTAAATCCGTGTTAACAGTGCTCCTATGTAAGTGGACCATCCCTGGCTACACTCCACTCGGCTTGGCTTGGTGCTGGCGTCGGTGAATTTTCCTCTTGGCCGTGATTGGTTCAGACGTGGGTAGTAGACCCCACTCTCGTCCTACTACCGCTGCAGGTAGTTTCCTCGCCACCCTGATCTCTATACAGTTTGTTTTGAAATTTAAAGTTTTCGATCAGTCTTGTATCAATCTAAAACTAGCTTAGCTGCATCTCTAACACATATTTTATATCCTAATCTTACAACTATAATTATATACAGAGGTCGTTAGTTTTAAGAAAGTTGTCAATGATTGACAGTTCCTTGATCTTTGGTCCCTTTAGGAATGTGCTTACAGAATATGGGGGATTCCATTTGCATTCCATCAGTTGCTCCATCATGTCTTCCCTTGCATTCAAATAATCCAGACAGGACCACAGAACGTGACCCAAGTCCTGCGTTATATGTCCACATGTACATGCCGCGTCCTCGACTATTCCAATCCTGGCCAGAGACGCCCCCAAATTAATGTGTCCAGATCTAGCTCTGTTGATCCATACCACCGCGCGTCGTGGTATCAATTTGTTGAAAAACCAAGGTTTCTTGGAGCTTGAGTAATAGTTTTCAAAGAAGACTGCACCCTTAATTGTTGCCTGGTCCTTCCATTTCTCTTCCGATAGTAAATAACTTTTTTGCTTTATGTGCTCCAAACAATTTGTTTGTGGCACAAACATTAGCTGATCACTGATAGTCTCAGCAGCATGTTTAGCTTCTGTATCCGCAGCCTCGTTCCCTTTAATTCCCTTATGTGATGGGACCCACATTATGGTTATGCTATTGTTTGACGTGCTTTCCCTGAAATTCTGTAGGCCTTTTTTTATATTAATGATGTGACGACTGGTTGTAGCGTTGAGCGGGCACATCTGCAAACATTGTATAAGGCTTAGAGAATCAGTACAAATTAAATATGACCTAGAAGAGTCGGTATTAGCATAATCTATGGCCAATTCCATGGCCTTACTCTCCGCTGGGAAGACTGACGCTATTTTCGGTAAGAATACCCTTTTAATATAGCCAGACTGCGGGACGACACACGCCGCTCCGGCGGCTAGACTATTGTTTGACTTAGAGCCGTCAGTGTATACGTGAACATGGTTGGCATAGCCACAATCTATTACGTCCTCAAATATTGCACTGGCACCCGATGCCACCTGCATTGTTCTTCCTTGACTTACTGGAACCAAAGGCTGCTCCATTTGCAATGTGTATTCTGATATGTTACACGCAAAATTAGGTAGAACATCGATGCAAGATATATATTCCTCTATAAACTCAATGACTCTGACTAATGGTCTGTCTTTACTGCTTGTTGGATTGGTTGTATATGACTGCGATTTGTAAGCGTCGCAGAAACCTGCTACAATTTCATTGAGTGGATGAGAGTCATTAGACATCACTCTAAGTAGGTATTTGGAGCCTAAGTACGTTGCTCGCTCACTTATAAGAGGCATTTTCGCTTCGGCTAGTATTACGTTAACAGGAGTAGATCTCCTATAACCCATTGCCAATCTAATTGCCTCATTTCGTATTCGTTCAATTTTGTTTCTAAACAATTTGTCAGTGGGGTAATACCACATACATCCATAGTCCATTTTAGATCTAATAAGAGAGATATACAGCACTAGCAGGGTTTGCGGATCACAGCCCCACCATGTACCCCTAAGGAACCTTATTACGTTTAAAGCTTTATTGCATTGTTAGGTTAGGTTAGGTTTATTTTTTCTTTTGGTACACACTTTACACAAGTCACCAAAAGTGGCGTTTCGAAATACATTCTCATATTGCCCAACGAACAATTGTCTATTCTTATACTTAACGGGATATACCTATACCCTATATTCATACACATATTATACTATACTATATTCTCTTTAACATTAATTCATTCCTTCCATTCTTCTATCTCCTTCTTTCCTTCATTATCATTTTGTTCTCAACTTTCATTCCCATTTCTAACTTAGATTTTAGTTTTATATTTCTCTTTTAATCTTATTCAGGTACTTAATTATTAACCTAGCAATACCCATTCTGTCTTCCCTGATTTGGTCCGCTATGTCCTCTCCCTCTTCTACTCCCTTCCTCTCCAGTTCTACCTGCAGTCTTCTTCTCTCTTCTACGTATTTATCACAGCTCCATATCACATGATTGATGTCCTCCGCTCCTCCTCCGCATTCGCATTCCGGTGACTCCACCATCCCCTTTCTATGTAGCGATTCCGCCAAATTGCAATGGTTGGCTCTTATCCTGCTTAAAGTATTAATTTCTTTTCTTCCCCAATTTTCCATCGACTTGAACCATGGCTCCCTTCTTCCTAAGTTATTATTTCTTTTTGCAAAGTATTTGACACCTTTGACTCTTCCTATTTCCCTCATCTTCTCTTTTGATTTTTCCCACATTCTTTCCTCTAGATATACTTTTATATCTTCCCATGGTATCTTTATCTCTGTCTCCGGCTCTTCTTCTGTTTGTTCTTTTGCTCTAATATCCGCTTTCTCGTTACCCTCTATTCCGGAATGTGCCGGTATCCATGCTATTTGTAGTTTTCCTATCTTTCTGCCATCACTTCTCCTTTCCTCTCTTCTATTTTGTTTCTCTCTTTCCAACAACGTCTCTCTTATTTTCTGGATTCTTTTACTACTGCCTCTATCCCTTGATCCCCTTCCTATTTCTCCTCCAATACTCCTAATACTTTGTAGGACACTCATTGAGTCTGTAAAGATGATCACATCCTTAGTTAACATTTCCTCCTTCGTCATTTCTATAGCATATTCTATTGCTACTGCTTCCGTGGTGTGTATCGTCGCTTTATTGCTAATATTAATTCCTCTCTCCTGCCAGGGGTCCGTGGCAGATCTTTTAATTACAATGCCCACTCCATTGGCTCTCGCATTCTGTCTTTTTGATCCATCCGTGTAAATTTCCACTATGTGGTCTACGTTGTCATGGCCCATTTTCCTCTTAATTTCTCTTATTAGTGTCTCTCCGTCCGTATTTTCCTCCTGTTCCTTCCATATCCTTCCCAATTTCCATTCCATTATCCTTTCCCATTTCTCATCCTCGTCCTCCTCCTCTTCCTTACTCTCCTGTCCCTGTTCTAGCATCCATCCTTCCTTGGTTTCCTTCTCCATTATTTCTTCTATCGTTTCAGTCTCTACGAACGCCTTCCCTAACAGATTTTGTTGATTACTCTCCGCATATTCTCCTCGTTCTTCCTCGTAGTTCCTTATGGCTTCAAGCACTTCACTTGTTGCCTTCCCTCTATGTTTTGTCACGTATCTGTTAGCCATTAACTCCCATCTATTATCTATATCCATTATTCCTGCTTCTACCATCATAACGTTTATAGGTGTTGACATGCGATAACCCATGGCTACTCTTATGCCTGCGTTCTGTATTTTTCTTATTTTTTCTATTAAATTATAATTGTTCGTATGGTATATGGTAATTCCATATTCAATGACCGATCTTATAAGTGTTTTAAATAGTATGATCATCGTCTCCGGATTGGCCCCTTTTCTTACGTGTCCTATGTATCTTAGCATGTTCATTCTCTTCTTTGTCTTCTGTATTATATATTTTATATGTTCTTCAAAACTAAGTCTCCTGTCCAGTGTTATCCCCAAGAATCTCGTACTCTCGTCCTCTGTGATTACCTTGTTATTAATTTCCAGAGATATTTTTCCCCTTCTATTTTTTTTATATCTTTGGGTGAAGTTGACTATTTTGGTCTTCTCCTCTGCTATGTCTAGTTTTATTTTCCTAAGATTTTCAACTAGTTTTTCTCCTGCCTCTTTCATTTTTCCTTCGTTCATCCCCATTGCGTTACTTGATGTGTAAAATACTATGTCATCTGCATATTGTAGTATTCTAATATTCTCTCCTTTAATATTTTCCGTCACATCCGCTGTATATATATTATACAGTATTGGGCTAAGTATCGCGCCCTGTGGTAATCCTTTTTCTGAATTCCCAGTGCCGGATCTCCATAGCTTTTGACACATTTCATTTCTCTATTATTAATCCATGTACTCACATACTTTACTATTTTTGTCGGACATCCTTTCTTTTCTAGTTTTTTATCAGTATCCCATGGTCCACATTATCATATGCCCCTTTAACATCCACGAAAGTTGCTAGTGTATCTCTCCTATTTTCAAAACCTTTTCTTATATCCGATATAAGTATCGTTAAGTTATCCAGTGTTGATCTTCCTTTTCTGAAGCCGTTCTGCCCTTCATCCAGTATATCTCTACTTTCCGCCCATTCAACTATTCTCTCGTTTATTATCCTTTCCATAATCTTCCCCATGCAATCTGTAAGTGAGATGGGTCTCAGTGATTTTTTGTTTGGTTTGTCGAGAAATATGACTATAGCTTTTTTCCACTCTCCTGGTATTTCTTGCTTGTCCCATATTTCGTTAAATATATCTTTCAAAATTATCTTGTACTCCTTTGTCAGCTTCTTCAGCACCCCGTAGTCAATTCCATTTTCCCCCGATGCTGATTTGGCATTGACTTTTCCCAGTGCTTTTTCTACTTCTTCTAAGGTTATCTTTCGGTTCCATCTATTTTCTCTTCCATCCGTCTCTTCCGAGTTGAATTCGTTTTGTCCTCTAATTTCCTCATTTTCTCTCTCCTCTTCCTCTTCCTCCACTCCCCCATCCTCTGATTCATCCACTGTCCGATCTCGCTGCAGTAGTTTGTTTATTTCCTCCTCTTCCATCTCCCTTCTCTCTTCTGTTGTTATTATGTTGTAGTTGTTTGTCGTTTCGAATCCTTTCTGTAGTCTTTTTATCTTGCCCCATATGTTCGTTCCTCTCGTATTATGGTTGATTGATGTAGCCATTTCCTCCCACGATTTGTTTCTTTTGTCTTTTATTATTTCTCGCATCTCATTCTCTCTTTTCCTTAATTTTCGCCAATTCTCTTCGTTTGGTTTTTTTACGAAGTTTTTTACTGCCTCCTTTCTCATTGTCTTCCCCTCCATACAAACTTCATCCCACCAGGGGAATTATTTATGATGATTTTCTTTTGTCTCTCTTCTGTTGTTGTTCTTGCCCATGTTGATGCCTACTCTTTCCTTTTCAGTGATTTCTGTTCCTCTCTTTCCTCCCTCCCCAATCACTTGTTCTATTCCCTCCGTAATACTGTTCATAAATATTTCATATTTTTCCATCGTTGTTTCTGCATTTGTGATATTCTCCTTAAGGTCCTCCTCCTTTATTCTCAGCCACGCTTCAAAGTCTTTCTGTTTAATTTTGTCTGTGTTAAACTTTTTTGTGCTATACCTGATTCTGTTCCTCGTCATTAATTCTCTATTGATGTGTAGTTCTATTACTTGGTGATCTGATCCTAGAGTTTCACCTTCCTCTACCACGTATGAATTCTGAAATATTTCAAATGTGGTTATTATTAGATCTAGGTTTGATGGTTTATATTTTCCTGAACCTGTTCTAGATGTGGTTCTGTCATTGCAAATGAACATGTCTTGTTCTTCCACAATCTCTGCTAGAGTTATCCCTTCTTTGTCGTTTCTGTGACAGTTCCATTCCCTATTATTGGCATTGAAATCTCCCATCACTATTGTATCCACTCCTGATCTCCTATTTCCAAACAGTTTGTCCCATTCTCTCTTATTCAGATTGAATCTGGGGTTTCTGTATATTAGTATAATATCTATTTCTTTGTCCTCCATAATTAGTGTGATTGCTATCGCTTCAGTTTTGTCTTTTATCCATTCTATTTTCTCTCTTATTTTCATATTTATGTTGCTTTTCACTAACAGACATATTCCCCCCCACCTTTTCCTTTTTCTCTGTCCTTTCTTATAATGTTATATCCTTTTATTTTAATGCTATCTTTGTTTGATAGCCATGTTTCTGTTATACCCATTATGTCATATTCCTCTATTTTCTCTTTCAGTTCTACTATTTTGTTTCTGATGCTCCTGGCGTTCCATATCGCTATTTTGCCCATTTTCTTGTTCCTTTCCATTATTCCTTACCTTGTTGTTAAATCTTCGTTAAGTTTGATTTTTTCTTACTCAATTGTTGTATTGTTCGTTCGGTGATCTTCCTGCTCTTTAGCTCTTTTCTTTCTTCTATTTCCTCCTTTTTACCCTTTTTGATTTTCTTTTCCTCCTCGTCTCCTTCTGATCCCCTCTCTGAGGTTCCATCCCCCTTATCCTCTCCTTGTTGTTCTAGATTCTCCTCCAGCCATTCCACTGTTCCCGTACTATACTCGTCTGGAATTGTTTTTGTCTCTTCTTCCGATTCTATATTATTTCGCTCTTGTCTCCTTTCTTCTAAGTCTTCGGATTCCTTCCCCCTTTCTTCCAAACTCTCCTGCGTCTCACTCTCCATTTCCTCAGTTTCCTCATTTTCTCCTTTTTTGTTTCCTTCTTCCGTGTTTTCCCCCCATTCTTCTTCTATTACTCCTCTCTCCAGATCTCTCTCTTCCGTTTCTTCTTCCTCCGTACCGCTCTTATTTGTCTTCTCTCTCCATCCTTCTTCCTCTTCTGTAAGGCATTTATTTATTAACCTTACTTTTTGTTTGTTGAGATATTTTTGTGGCATTTTCATATCATAATTCTGTGTTACCGGAGTATCCCAATCTGTTTCCTGCTCTATCGATCCTGCATCATTAATATCTTGTCCGTCTCTCTGATCTTCACTTATCCTTTTCACTACCTTCTCCATTATGTTTCTATTTTTCAATAGTTTTATAATTTCTTCAATCAGTTCCTCATCCCCCCTTTTGTTTAGTTCTTTCGACGTTTCTTTGATTTCTCTTGTCATTCTTCTTTCCTCATACTTTCTTTTCTCTTCCTCTTTATGATTGTATTCCGTAACATATCTTTTGGGTGCCCCTTCTTGGTATGGGTTAAACTCTTCTTCCCCTGCCAAGTTATGCACTCTCGGAATGAAATGAAGTGTCTTTTCTTCCTTTCTTCCGTCTATCTCTTGTCTTTGTCTCATTTCGATCTCTCTTCTGATTCCGTATTCTCTGTTATCTTGTGTCGTTTTCTGTTCATTTTGTTTTATTCTTTTAGTATATTTATTTTCTGTTCGTACTTCTGTATCCTCCCTGGCTACTCTGCTTCCGTGTCCTCTTGGATATTGCTCTGTCCTTCTGTTGTCTGTCGTGATGTTTCCGTCACCCCTTTTGTCTCTTTCTTCTCCTCTATATCCTCTTGTCTCTTTGTTCCTTTCCCACACCTTCTTTAATTTGCCTATCTCTCTCTCTATTGGTGCTGTTAGTTGTTCCCAATATTCTATCTTATTCTTGTTCTTTAGTCTTGGGAAGTCTCTGTCCCAGTCTTCTTCTTCTACTCTCTCTTCTGTGTCATTTTGGTTCTCTCCTAATCTATTTATTTTCTCCTCTCTTCTGATCATTTCTGATGCTGCATTGTATGACACATTCTTGTAAGCCATTATTTTTTTCGCCGATGACTCTCTCTGGTAAATTTGGCACTCTCGTACCACACTCAAGTGATTCCCTCCACAGTTCATACATCTCGGATTCTCCTCGCATCTCCCGTGGAATTCCTTAGTGCAAATGAAACACTTTCTCTGTATTGATTTACATCCGGCCTGTATATGGCCGAACCGTAGACATCTGAAGCATTGCTTCACTGCCTCTACAAATGGCTCCACTCTCAACCACACATGACCGTATCCTATTAGAAGTTTAGTAGGGAGAGATTCACCCTGCATCTTTATCCAAATCGACTTTCCCTCTTCCCACACTGCTTTACCATCTTTCATTCTCTTCCTCTTCAATCTTTCTAATGTAAACACACCTTGGTTTGGCATTAGTCGGTCTTCCAATTCCATAATTGAGTCCTCCCATTCGTGAATAACTCCCTTTCTCATTTTCCACCTTTGTGGAATGTAAGTTGTGTAATCTTCTGGTTTTAGTCTACCCTCTGACTAGGGCCCTCCCCCACAGCACAACTTGTAAATACTACGTAACATGGAAGTCACAAATTCTGTAACTTTTGTTACATGTACAAAATATTACTGCTACGTAATACGGGTGTCACAATGTTCTGTAACTTTTGTTACATAGATAGAACATAGCAGCAACATAACTTATGAACATAACTGAAAAGTCACACAAAACATATAATTTTTACGTAACTCTTTTTACGTATAGGCAACATATTAATCCAGATGTAAATATCATGGAACCTAGGTGTCACAAGTACTCCGTAATTTTTGTTTCCTAAATAGAACATAACAGCGACATAAACGATAAATATAATTTACCGGTTGCTCGATCGTGACTGATCGTGACCTTCGAAACGTGGTAACGTTTCCTGCTGCAAAACTCCTGCACGGAACGTGTTAAAATAAGGACTGCGTTTAGCATCGGTGTGTTTAGAGTGCAAAATCTAACGTTTACGCGAGGATTAAACGTGGCGTGTTGCAATTAACAATTATTACATTGGTTTCAGGTTAAGTTGGATAGATATTTTAATTAATATGTCAGACAGAAAACGTTTGAGAAGAGATCTTGAAACATACTCTTCTCGACATCAAAGAAGGTTCCTTTTCCAGTTTATTTATATAGATAGATTCGGGGGGAAATCGCCGGCAGACAATGTTCGGCACATATTGAGCAAACTGTTTAGTTTAGAATTTGCTGCGTTGTACACGTGGAAAGGGAGGAAGAATAAAATAAATATATCCCAATTACAAATGGTGCGAATAATAAAAGGTATTTACACACTTATTTTATGAACCCTTTATGTTAAAACTGCGAGCGAATATATATATATATATACAATATTATTTTTTTTTTCAGATAAAATAATAGATAGCAACTCCGACTTCCGCGAGGTTGACTTCAATAGCTAGAAGCAGCGGAATGGTTCCATTTAGGATTGCAGAGGAAGTGTAGACAGGAGAAAAAAAATTAATAAACATACATACATATAGTTTTTCAAATATTTTTTTCTTTTCAAAAAAGTTAAATATCTGTTAGAATTTTTTTTATAAACTTTATATTATATATAACATGTCATATATATACATATATACAGATATTTAACTTTTTTTTAATTAAAATAATCCTTCCAAATACCAATAGTGTAATTATCCATAAGGTAACGATAAAGTTATTGCTGTTATCCTGCTGCTACGTAACAGACAGATAACAGAAAGGTAAAATTTATATAAAAGTATGACCTTAATGTGACGCGTACTGTTATGTAAATGAGGCGGACATTTCCACCCTGATGATACCTTCATGTGACCCCCATGTGACGTAACCAAAAAATGATGGTTACGTAGCAGTTACGTACAAGATACGTTTTAGTGCTGTGGGGGCTGTTTGCTTCTTGTCTGTTTTTGTACCTCACCTCTGCACGATTGTGTCCTATCATCTTTAGCCCTTCAAATCGAATGCCTGTGTTAATTAAAATTCTGTATATTCTTATCAGATTATTTTTTTTGCTGGACGTGGTCTTTTCTTTACTTAATACTATTGTTATAAGATACTCCCCTTTATTTGAATTCCATTCGTAGAAATCGTTATTCTCTCTTGGCCCCCCCCCCCCCACGTTCGCTTCCCTTCTTACCTTTGTTCGCGTATTTTCACCTTCCTCTTTTTTATGGCCTTCGTTCCTCTCTTTATAAGAATCGGCCGTGTCTTCCTTTCCTTTTTTGCTCTTTTCCTCTTCTTTATTACCTTCTAGCTTTCTTTTGTGCCTTTGGATATTTTCTTGCTCTCTAATCTTAACCCCACTTTCTTCACGTGTTCTCGATTTTGCTTTGTCTCTGAACTGTCTATTCTTTTCTCCTGAGTTCGTAGTGGCGCTGCTTGTTCTCCTTCTCTAGAGACCCTATAAGTAGAGTCACGCAAAGACATCCTCGATTTTGATTGGTGTCGCCATTTTTTGTCAAAGGTGTGAAAATACAAATGGTGGTGTAGTATAGCGCCATACAACTCTTCTATACGTAAACAACGTTACTTGGAAGAAGTTCAAAAATGATATTTTAGAAAAATGCCTGGATGTTGTGTGGAAGATTGTACGCACTCGTCACAGAAAGGCTTTATTATGAAAGTGTTTCCCCGTGATCCTAAAAGAAGAGCAGAATGGGCTGCTAATGTAGGACGAAAGAATTGGAGTCCAACCAATTCTTCGTTTCTCTGCGAGGTTAGTTTTGGTGTCCAGTCTTCATTTTTTCAATAAAATAAAGTACACTCTTTTATTTATTAATTTATTTCGTATATACCGCCACTATGCCGACATTTATTTCTTCACATCTTTGACAAAACATGGCGTCAAACCGACCTAACTTAGACGTGATTGCGTGACTCTACTTATAGGGTCTCTAGCTAGGCACAGCCAACAGCGCCATCTGAGGGCCAGAATTTTCAAACAATTCCCTACCCGTGACGCAACATGCCCGTCCCTACCCTTACATAACCATCAAGCAGATTCTATATACATTATTTTAAATAATTAATTCTACTTATCTAAAAAAGTATTTATTTTTTAATAATATAGATTACAATTGTTACAAAATAAGTTGTGCATATAAATACGAAGAGGGACACATTTAAATTTAAATTTACAAATCCACGTCCCGTAACCACTGGTACCTAGTAGGGGAGATATCAGAAAATTTCAATCAATATTTTGGACATCTTTTTTGTGGAAAAGCATCATATTTCCTGTTGTGTTAGCACTGAAAACAAACACAATATTAGTATAAAATTAAACGTAACGTATGAATAAACAGGATACATGCGATACTTACATCAGCTCCATCTCCACACAGTACACACCCTAGCCGATTATGCACGCTCCTGCGAACATTAACATTTTTAAGAAAACATGTGTTAAATTATTATCTACTAAACAAGACGCTAAACATTCGCACTTCGCGCATAACCATACTTTTCTGTCTTGCAGATGATGTGAATGTCGATTTCCGCGACGTAGATAATTGGAAATTATTCAATTTCGTAATTACCTTTGCCTTCTGGATACGTCGAGATATTGATGGATGAAATTACTTGGAATATTCTTCGATTTTTCCAGCACTGACTGCCACTACCAGTGACTGCCACCACAAAAACGAACGCAAACTGGACGTAGAGTCTTGACCAACGCTCTTCAAATCGACACTCGGATTGGCTGCGCCATAGTGCCGAAACTCGTGATTGGTCAAGACTCTATGTCCAATTTACATTCGTTTTCGAGGTCTGAGATGACAGTCACTGGCAGTGGCAATCAGTGCCGGCCAAATCAAAGAATATTCCAAGTAATTTCATCCATCAATATCTCGACGTATCCAGAAGGCAAAGGTAATTATGAAATTGAATAATTTCCAATTATCTACGTCGCGGAAATCGACATTCACATCATTTGCAAGACAGAAAAGTATGGTTATGCGCGAAGTGCGAATGTTTAGCGTCTTCTTTAGTAGATAATAATTTAACACATGTTTTCTTAAAAATGTTAATGTTCGCAGGAGCTTGCATAATCGGCTAGGGTGTGTACTGTGGGAGCGAGATCGGGATCCGATCAGTCGCCCTGGAGGGAGTCTTCGGCTGATCACGAAACGGATCCACGAAGCTCTGGAAGGGCACTTCATCGGCTGTCGGCTTGCCGGCGCATGGTCGATGGGGAACTCCGATGGGTTCCATGTTCTCTCAACCGGGTCGTCGCCTCTGGTGGTACCCGCGGGCCTTATGGCCGCGCGGGGAGGATCCAGAGGCAGCCCGGAGCGGAGAATTTGGACGAAGTTGGAGGCGCGACCGGGGTAAGACCATGTACCGCGCCTCCACGTGGTGCTCCCGGGGTTTCTGCACGACATAGTCGGGTCCCCCGCTCCGCCCCGAGCTGGACGGCAGCCCGGAAGTGTTTTCCGTGGCTGCGGTGCGCCCCCCGCCTTAGTGGGGAAGCCCGGAAGCGCATCGCTTCCGGGATTATCGTAATCCGTGGTCGGTGGAACGACGACCCCTCGGAGAGTTTTCTGCCGAGGGTATGCGAAGCCACCGCGGACCGATGGTCTTGCATTAATCGGCCGGACCGCGAGGTAAGGATAACCTCTATAATAAAACCCCAAACCCTGAGCCCCAGTGGTGGTGCCAGGGCATGTGTTCCCTCCCGGAGGGGCACGTGGGTGGAGCGGGTATGCTCCGCCTAACCACGATTCGGCTGGGGAAATGTCGCCCCCCAGACGTAGCCCGCGCCCTTAGGGGTTCGGGTGAAGACTTCGAGTAGTAAGGGTAGGCCGGTTCTATACCAGGTCCTCTGAGAGGAGCACGGGGGCGGGGGGAAGTGAGGGCGCGCGGGGGGGCGCGGCGGAGGGAAACATGGGCGCGGGGCCTGCGGGGAGAGGACGACAGGTTGCGCGCGCACGAGCCGCGGATTGGGGGAAGCCGCGATGATGGAGGGGATCAGTCCGGGCCGAGCCGCCGCGGAGACCTCTCCAGACCGGACCCACCGCCGAAACTTTCCGCCGCGGGAGAGGCCCACCCCCGAAAACATTTTCAGACCTTGGTCCACCCTCAAAATTTTTCAGAGGGGGGGAATGACCTTGGCCCACCCCCGAAATTTTTTTTCCAAACCAATATGTGATGGAATTTTCCCCCAACACAGCGAAATAATAATTTATTTTTATCAGACGATGTCGGACAATGTCAGGAAAGATCGACTTTTTCACACCGCGTCTTCGGGGACGGGAAAGAGACACAGCATTACTTTAAAGCTAAATTCTAGGAGGGAGGGAAAGAGACAACGCTACTTGGTGGTACAATAGCATGCATTCTACAGCTAACAAGTTTTCGAAGCGTTCCGATTCAGCGTCGCAGCGTATCGCGCGATCGTGTGTAATTCGAATCTCCTGGAGCAGCCGTGCAAGGGTGACGTCATTTAGCGGCGCGAAGAACGAAATAGAATTATGCGGCGTCAGCAGAAATCGTTTTCTCAACGCCTAGAAATAATAATTATGAAAAGCGTTCCGATTCAGCGTCGCAGCGTTTCGCGCGATCTCGCGTAATTCGATTCCTCTGGAGCGGTCATGCAGGATGATGTCGCATGGCAGCGCGAAGAACGAAATATGATTATGCAGCGTCAGCAGAAATCTTTTTTTCAACGCCGAGAAATAATAATTATGAAAACGACGAATCTTAAAATTACATGATGAGGAGAGAAGGAACAGGGGTAAATAAAATTGAGAAATAATATACGTTTAAGAATATATATTGTTACAAATCATAAAATTAAAAGAATATAATTTAAGATTTTGTACTACGAGCATCATCCACAATATGATTGATTGCACATGTTAACAATTCACAATCGATCAATGAATGTTGTTCGAAGTGTTCGCTTTCAGAAATTAATTTTACATAATCTGTTGGCGCGGTAGCGCTACATAAAACGTCTACGAAAGTGGCATATTTACTGCTTACAGAGTACATATTTTCAGCTAGCCACGTGTACATATGTTCAATGCAATAATTGTACGTGAATAGTTTACACATCGTGGCTTCAGTCATATATATGACAACGCGATTATCGGTGATTTTAATAAGTTGATCATCATGCATACGCGTGAATTCGATTCGTAAATGATCAATTTCGATGTGAGTTTGGGGCAACGTTGCGTTGCTGCGTAATCGTTGGAGTATATCCACCTCGTTTTGTAGCAGGAGCTTCCACGTAGACATTGAAAAGCTTAACTCGCTGCCTTTATTGTCGGCTATGGCGATCTCGACGCGGCACGAATCCATACCAATGCGAATTCCAATAGTTAGACGTTTATAAGTTGTGCGGTCAGTGGATAATCGCGTCCTAGGATCCGAACGATTGATGGTTTCGGTGTTTCCATCGTTTTTAATGATACGGATCCAGAACTGTAAGAAACAAGTACATGAAATTGATACTTTGGTCGTTTGCGTTTACAGTGAATGAAGTAAATGAAAAGTGTATAGGAACGCGTACATACCTCATATTGGATTGTTGTTGTTGGCATTTATTTGGAAACCCACCATCGTTGCCGGCTGCGCAGGATGAATCGTTTAAGCTGCGTTTGTACATTTTTTGATGTGCACTATATTTTTTATGGAGTACCGGCTGTTCCGTCAAAGTCACTGAGCGATTGATGGAATAGCATCCGAGAGCTCGGCTTAAATAGAGGTGCAATTACTCCCACCCTCAAGAAATAGAATTATGCAACGCCAGCAAATCTTAGAATTAGGTGGTGAGGAGACCGGTAATGCTCGCGATATAATACTTTTTAGAAACGTCGTACGTGTGAGGAAAGAAGTAGGAAAGTGGGTAAATAAAATAGTACAATGAAATATGTGTAAGAATATATGGTTTTATTTTTTCATTAATAATAAAATAAAAAAAAATATAAAATATAAAATATAAAATATAAAGAAAAGAAAAAAGAAAATATAATAAAGTAATAAAATGCAAAATAATAAAAAAAGTAAATGAAATGAAATGAAAAGAAAAAAAAATGAAAAAATTACTTGAGTGGTGGCGATGATGGTGACAGCGGTGGTGACAGCGGTGGTGACAGCGGTGGTGACAGCGGTGGTAACAAGGGGGGTGATTGGGGTGACGGCGGCCGCGGGACAAAGTATGGTGCGCACCTCAGCCGAACCTGCGGCTCCCGCCGCACATGCAGGTCCGCCGGCTGATCGAGGGGATCTTCCTCAATCAACCGTTCCAGCCACCCTGGACGCTGCCACCATAACTCATTACGGTCCTAGATCACAAACACAAACGTTGATATAACACTGATACATTAAACATATTAAACACGAAGCATAAAAAACAATGCACTACACACCTGTACAAGTGGCGGTGATGGGCTCCGCGCATTTTCATGAATCACCTGAAGTGGTGGTGATGGGCTCCGCGCATTTTCATGAATCACCTGAAGTGGTGGTGATGGGCTCCGCGCATTTTCATGAATCACCTGCACACAGATACAAACATTGATATAATATTAACATATTTAACATCAAACGCGCAACAACAATGCACTACATACCTGCGGAGGCGACGAAGGCCACGAAGGCGGCGAAGGCATCGAAGGTGGCCACATATCCCACTCGATAGGACCATCAGCAAATAGTTCACTTAATAATAAATCCATATGAACTTGCACAGTGTCAGTTTGAAGTCCAACAACGCTAGCCCAAAGCCCCGATATTTTATTCTTGTAAACGTTGTTATGATCAATATCTATATTCACGATTCGCCAAACCACACTCGTTGGAAAATACACATGACGATTCCGCATAAAACTCTCAAAATCGCAGTCTAATTCTACTTGGCATTCATTTAGATCCAACCAATATTTCTCATCATTGTAGTCGTCATGCTCATTCGTTAGGTTACGAAATACTTTTAAATAACTGTCGCCATCCCGAATAACTTCCGCCTCATACAGTTCCCCACATCGAATTTCTTCGGTTTGAACCGCAACATTTTGGCACCCAACATATACTTTCGGGCTGTATGGATGGAAAATCGTAGCAGTAGCAGTAGCAGTAGCTGGATGATTCAAATTGATTGGCAACGACATAATCTGAAACCGATTTTTTTCTTATAATTCTCAAAGTTACTAACACAACGATTCACTAAAAATATGATAATGGAAACTTACGGTATTATTCGATTATATCTTCTATGCGTTGAACGATTGATGATATCCTTCAAAGCAATTTCACTTAGCTCAAAAATGAAGAGTGTTTAAAAACTGTCAAAGTGACTGCACGTCGACCACGATTTTGAATGCAACTGGTCATGATGCATCTCCCGGCTCTCGCATGTCAAAACCCCCTCCTATCACAAAATCGGGAAGTGCATAGTTTTGCAAAAGTAAAAGTGCGGGATGATATCATTTAGCAGCGCGAAGAACGTTCGAGCGAAATAAACGCTGAATTTTAAAATTAGGTGTTGAGGAGGATGACGGCTAAATGAAATGGAGAAATAATAATATGTTTTAAGAAATTTATTTAAAATTAAAAGAATATAATTTAACATTTTTTCCTACGAGCATCAGCTAGAATATCGTTGATTGCACATGCTAACAGTTCGCAATCAACAAGAGATTCTTCGTCGAAATGTTCGCTATCACGTATGATTGTAGCAGCACGAGGCGTATCTAATGTTTCACAGGCGACATCGCTCTTTTGCAACACGTTAACAAAAATTTTATATTTTATATTTTATATTTTGTCCAGTGTGAAATACAGCGACATTTTATCCATTGACATCTTTATAATTGGTGAATCCGAAATCCGAAAAAATTGCGCCAATAATTGATCCATTCCCACCGATTCTGATCCAGGTAATTGTGCACGTTCTTCGATGGTTTCGCGGTTATCGAATAGCATACCCCATGTATGCCATGATAATATGAGATGATTTCCATGATTGTCACCGAGAAGAACTTCTACATCTGCCATAGGTCCTACGTCGATTCCAATTTCCAAATATTTGCTACCCATGGATGTTAATGCGTATCTTCTAACCATGATACGCGATGGTCGGCGCGGACTAAGAGAACAATCAAAGCTATGAAATTGTCCGCTCGTATCAGGAATAAAAGTTTTGAGATGTGAAAATTATGCCTTACTAGTCATTATACAGGGTGTCCCAAAAATGCTGCGGGTCCTGAAAAGGGGTGATTCGGGGGGTGATTGCAAACAACTTTTTCCTTTGCGAAAATGCTCTCCGAGGTTTCGTTAACGAGATAATAGCAAAAAGCACCGACCAATCAGAGCGCGAGCCTTCTGCTGGAGCTCTCGCGCTAGCGTGGCCGCGCGCCGAGCCGCGCTGCGACTACGAACAAGCAAGGCGGCATGCACCGAAGGAAATTGCGTAGAATGGCAAATGAAAAAGACGTAACAAAAAAATCGAAACTTTTGCCATGGTTTGTTTGCCATTTGAAGTGAACAATGAAAAAAGGATAAATGGATGAAAATCACGTGTAACGTAAAAAGACGAATACACAGTTGGTTTTTTTTGGACGAATCGAAAATAATAATTATTCGGAGTGAGAGGATAAGGAACACGTAAATTTCCTTTTTTAATAACGTACAAACGAAAAGGTAATGCAACAGGGAACGAGTGAAAAGTGATCGTAGTTCGTTATTGTGATAAAAATCCGTAGTTAAATAACGGCCAACACTGTTGTTGATAATGAATAAATCCGTTTAAAAACTGCGAAGAAAAATTTGCGTACGGAAATTTGGAGAATTATCGCCGGAAATAAGCCATAGCCTGCATTAGGCTTAAAAACTAATAGTTGCCAATGATGTAACTAAAACTCACCCTTGTCGAAAATTCACCTGCAACTTAAAAACTTGTGTCACTGGGTCACTGAACCGATCCTGGTCATCGATGGACGAGCCCAGTGCACAGCTGATCCCAGGTATACGACACTACCCAAAGTTAAGGGTCGCAATGTCAGGTCAACGTACCGAATATTCACTTCACTGCACGGCTACTAACACTGATCACTTTATTTACTTTTTATGGAACGTGTTGTTCCTACGTTTGAAAAATTGGTGGCCCCGAAAGGGGCCGATTGTTGTTAATTGATGAGTTGCTCCACATGGCGACCGTCATTGTCCACGCATACTTCAGCGCGGAGAACTAGTTGTCTTTGGACGCCCCGTAATGTTTGCGGCGTTATGTTTTCCACCGCTGCGTGGATAAGCGCAATTGCTTCCTCAGGCGTGTCCACCGGCTGACGATACACCTCATTCTGAAATGATTGTTGTACAACAAATACAAAACGTAAGTAAAAAAAAGAAATATCTACAACAGGAATAACTAAAGAGTAACAGCAATAATCAAATTACCTTCAGGTAGCCCCAGAAGAAAAAATCCAGCGGATTCATATCCGGTGACCGTGGTGGCCACGCAACGTGGGCCTCTTGCCCGCTGTCGCCGATCCACCTGTCCTGAAAGGTTTCACCTAAATAAGCGCGGACAATATTGGCGAAATGTGACCCAGCTCCGTCATGCTGGAAGTACATGTTCTGTCGGATCTCATATGGAATATCGTCCATAAGATCCGGCAGAACGACGACGATACACCGAATCCTCAGGGATCGCAGGTTGCATCCGTACAAATATGTACGGGTACAACAGTTGCTCGCCGGGTATTACATCCAGCGGGTTCAATATTCCAGGTGGCTGTTGGGAGAAGTGCTAAGGAATCCGTCGTTCACCACATACATATTATGGACGGATGAAGCAATTTTCAACAGGGAAGGTTGCTTCAATTCCCACAATATGCATGTGTGGAGCGACGAAAATCCTCTAGCGCTTCGTCCACGTGCAGCACAAGTCCGTTGGTTGATCAACCTATGGGCCGGCATTTGTGGCGAATTTATCGTTGGGCCGTACATTCTGCCAGACAGGCTGGACGGCCTAGCGTATAAATATTTTTCAGAACATGTTCTGCCGGATCTTATGGACGATATTCCATATGAGATCCGACAGAACATGTACTTCCAGCATGACGGAGCTGGGTCACATTTCGCCAATATTGTCCGCGCTTATTTAGGTGAAACCTTTCAGGACAGGTGGATCGGCGACAGCGGGCAAGAGGCCCACGTTGCGTGGCCACCACGGTCACCGGATATGAATCCGCTGGATTTTTTCTTCTGGGGCTACCTGAAGGTAATTTGATTATTGCTGTTACTCTTTAGTTATTCCTGTTGTAGATATTTCTTTTTTTTACTTACGTTTTGTATTTGTTGTACAACAATCATTTCAGAATGAGGTGTATCGTCAGCCGGTGGACACGCCTGAGGAAGCAATTGCGCTTATCCACGCAGCGGTGGAAAACATAACGCCGCAAACATTACGGGGCGTCCAAAGACAACTAGTTCTCCGCGCTGAAGTATGCGTGGACAATGACGGTCGCCATGTGGAGCAACTCATCAATTAACAACAATCGGCCCCTTTCGGTGCCACCAATTTTTCAAATGTAGGAACAACACGTTCCATAAAAAGTAAATAAAGTGATCAGTGTTAGTAGCCGTGCAGTGAAGTGAATATTCGGTACGTTGACCTGACATTGCGACCCTTAACTTTGGGTAGTGTCGTATACCTGGGATCAGCTGTGCACTGGGCTCGTCCATCGATGACCAGGATCGGTTCAGTGACCCAGTGACACAAGTTTTTAAGTTGCAGGTGAATTTTCGACAAGGGTGAGTTTTAGTTACATCATTGGCAACTATTAGTTTTTAAGCCTAATGCAGGCTATGGCTTATTTCCGGCGATAATTCTCCAAATTTCCGTACGCAAATTTTTCTTCGCAGTTTTTAAACGGATTTATTCATTATCAACAACAGTGTTGGCCGTTATTTAACTACGGATTTTTATCACAATAACGAACTACGATCACTTTTCACTCGTTCCCTGTTGCATTACCTTTTCGTTTGTACGTTATTAAAAAAGGAAATTTACGTGTTCCTTATCCTCTCACTCCGAATAATTATTATTTTCGATTCGTCCAAAAAAAAACCAACTGTGTATTCGTCTTTTTACGTTACACGTGATTTTCATCCATTTATCCTTTTTTCATTGTTCACTTCAAATGGCAAATCAAACCGTGGCAAAAGTTTCGATTTTTTTGTTACGTCTTTTTCATTTGCCATTCTACGCAATTTCCTTCGGTGCATGCCGCCTTGCTTGTTCGTAGTCGCAGCGCGGCTCGGCGCGCGGCCACGCTAGCGCGAGAGCTCCAGCAGAAGGCTCGCGCTCTGATTGGTCGGTGCTTTTTGCTATTACAGTATTGTCTCCGTATGTACTCACTGGTCGGGACCGGCGAGTAACCCGTATCGTGAACAGCGACCCTAATTCCGAGTGTTCGTTTCTCGCTTCTTTCTGGCCGAAGGGGGGAGCGAGATGGAACGCTTGCGTGCGCGACGGGCGTGCGCGATGGTCGCGAGCAATTACGCTGCCTACGGGAACCGCTTCGCAAAGTCTTGACGCAGGCCCGGCTCAAGTCTTTTTTGCGCCCCAGGCGATCTTGTCAAATTACACCCTTTATTATAATACATTTATTAGAGTTTATTGATGACCTTACTCTGAATTTTTATTCGTAGTTTAAAACAGATGCAGTACAATTTGTAATATTTCATTTTAAAGTTTATTTTCAACAATACAGGCAGTGAATACAGTCATAGATAATTTGATGTACTGTCATTAATGTTGTATTTGTAACAGTCCATCGAGGTATTGTATTTACAATAAAAGATGCAATGATCGCAATGATCGCTGCCTGTAAGCTTGGCTGGTCCCTATAAGCAAAATTAGACGGCTGCCTAGGGCGGAAAGTCGACAAGAAGTGCAAAATGGTATTTTCATTGCCTGTTGTTGAAAATAAACTTTAAAATGAAATATTACAAATTGTACTGCATCTGTTTTAAACTACGAATAAAAATTCAGAGTAAGGTCATCAATAAACTCTAATAAATGTATTATAATAAAGGGTGTAATTTGACAAGATCGCCTAGGGCGCAAAAAAGACTGAGCCGGGCCTGCGTCATGATTTTGCGAAGCGGTTCCCGTGGTCACCGTAACTGCTTGCGACCATCGCGCACGCCCGTCGCGCACGCAAAGGACGGAGTGTCACGGTGCCCGAAAGATGGACCGAGACAAAACATTAAAGCGTCGTCTGTCTCGTACCGTCCTCGCTCGCTTTCAGTGGCTCTCGCTCGCTCTCGTTCCATCTCGCTCTCACCTTCGCCAGACAAGAGTGAGCCAGAAGTGGTGGGGATAGCGAGTAACCCGTATCGTGTACACCAAACCGAGTACATACGGAGACAGTACTGTATCTCGTTAACGAAACCTCGGAGAGCATTTTCGCAAAGGAAAAAGTTGTTTGCAATCATCCCCCGAATCACCCCCTTTAACCTTTAGAGGGCCGGAATTTTTTCATTGAAATTGTAAATTTTATTTACTTAAAATTTATGCATATATACCACCAAAATGGCCGGCAAAGTATACAAGTTCTTAGGTGGCCACTATAGTGGCCAGCCCGGCCGCGAACGATATGGCATATACTGGAATTTTTAAAATTTGAACTTTAATGTTTCTAAGGGTTTTTGATATCGCTAATCACGATTCTTAGCTCAGAGTATCGAAATTTATAAACAAACCTAAATGAATAACAGCAGTTACATTGATATATTATTCTTTCCTTTGGCGTTACCCAGGGCTAACGACGTGGACGTAAAACGTTTTGTAGCTCTTTTTTTTCTTTTGGGGCTTTTTGTGTTATTTTTGGATTTGTTTTTTTTTAGTTTTCTGATTTTACAATAATGCATGGGCATTAGTGAGTTGCACGACTGCAGCTCGCATAATAAATAGTAAAATCAGAAAACTAAAAAAAAAACAAATCCAAAAATAACACAAAAAACCGCAAAAACAAAAAAAGCGCTACAAAACTTTCTACATCCACGTTGTTAGCCCTGGGTAATACCAAAGGAAAGAATAATATAAAAATTAAACTGCTGTTATTCATTTAGGCTTGTTTAGGTTGGCAACACTGTTTGTGCGTAAAATTTCGATACGCTGACCATAGAAACGTGATTAGCGATATCAAGAACCCTTAGAAACAATTTCAAATTTAATCATTTTCAGTGGCCACTATAGTGGCCAGCCCGGCCCTCTAAAGGTTAAGGACCCGCAGCATTTTTGGGACACCCTGTATATATTCTCCCCATATGGAGCTACACCATCATCTCGCACGATCGGAATGAAATAATCCTCACAACTAGCGACTAGTTCATCAATGGTACTGTACATTTTTTATGGAGTACCGGCTGTTCCGTCAAAATTCACTGAGGCAACTGAGCGATTGATGGAACAGCGTTCGGGAGCCGTCTTAAATAGAGGTGCGATTGCTTCCCCCACCATCACATTTTATTTTAAAGCTACTACTTTTCCATAATGTTTTTCAATCTTAGCGTATCGCATGCAATTTGACTCCCACCCTCAAGGATAGAAGTCTCGACACATGTTGAATGTAATATGATACCTGTGGGAGCATCGCATATTAGAATTCTGTGAAATCAGCAGAAACTGTGTCGGACGATCTCACGCGCTAATTCGTCATACGTGTGAATCATAGAAAGAATTTTGCGATATCAGCAGAAATTGCTTCGGGGGAGGGGGTACATCAAAAGAGTAAGACAGAGATAGCAAATCATGCATAAAAGCGTGCTCTAAACTGCACAAAGCCTCAAATCGTAGCAACGTGTTGCGCGGAAAAAAGACGCTACATTTTACATTCCATTTACGATCATGGAAGAATTCGCGCAAGTAGAACGTCAATTGTTGGATCAATCTGCACGATTGATTTCCCAGGAAGAGTACCTCGCGTGGGAAGAACGGTGCAACGAGTGCATCGAATCGTTGGAAGAACAGAGCCGCGTAAAACGTCCTCGATTATCGATCGGTGTTCGACAATCCGTGGTTGCTCGAATCGCGTGGCTCGAAGGATTGAAATATTCGTTGCGCAGTCGTTTCATGCGCGAAGGTGCCGGACATTCGAGCACAGGACTTTTGTGGCGTGAAATAGACGCTGCGTTCGAAAGCCGCGTATTAACTGATGCCGTGTTAAATTCGAACTACATCGAGCCATGCAACTTCCTTCAGGATGCGGCGGCCATCGTGCTGGAGCATGTGCAAAGTACTCTGAGGAAACATCGAAACCTCAAAGTGAACACGGTGTTCAACGACGAATTTGTGACGGGTGACAAGCATGCTTGTAAGAGCATCAATACCCGGAACTGCGAACTCTTCCGCACATCCGATCTGCAGGAGTGGTATCAGCGATGCGTCGTCGAACCCACCCTGGCATCGCTGGAAGAGTTCCAGGAACGCGACAGCGGATGGGCATTGGCGAGGATTCTCAACCTCATCATCAATGTCAATAAGTACAATCCGCTGCGCGCGGGATGTCACTGCAAGTTGCCGCGGGAATTGTTCCTGAAGAAGGCTACGATTAGCGTGCAATCTCCGGACAATGCGTGCTTTGCGTGGACGGTGGTCGCCGCCCTCCATCCTGCCGAAATACACGTTGATCGCTCAAGTTCATATCCCGACTATGCATCCGTGCTAAATCTCCAGGGCATTGAGTTTCCAATGTCCCTGGGACAGATCTGGAAGTTTGAACGGCAGAACGACATCTCCATCAACGTGTACAGCTTCGAGATGGAGATGGAGAAGCCGAAGAAAGGCTCCACAGTCTTCCCGCTGCGCCTCACCAACCAAAAGAGGGATCGGCATGTAAACTTGCTCTACACGCCGAATCAAGAGCACGGTGATGTAGGACATTTTGTATGGATCAAGAACTTGTCCCGGCCGTATGCAATACCGGGGGGCCTGCGCCGGCGGCCGCGGCCCCCATCGCCGCCACCATCTCCCTAATTTTTAAGTTTTTATATATATATTTTTATATATTTTTTCTTTATATATTCTATATCTTATATTATTATTCTATATTTTATATTTCTATTTTTTTCTATATTTTATATTTATATATTTTATCTATTTTCTATTTTTCTTTTATATTTATATTCTTTTTTATATTCTTTACATATTATTATCAATATTATTATCATTATTATTATTATATTCTATTTTATATTCGAATTCTTTATTATTATTATTTTTATTATTCATATTTTTTCATTTTTTTCTTTTTTGTAACAATATATATTCTTAAACGTATTATTTCTCAATTTTATTTACCCCTGTTGCTTCTCTCCTCATCGTGTAATTTTAAGATTCGTCGTTTTCATAATTATTATTCTCGGCGTTGAAAAAAAGATTTCTGCTGACGCTGCATAATCATATTTCGTTCTTTGCGCTGCCAAATGATATCATCCCGCGCGGCTGCTCCAGAGGAGTCGAATTACGCATGCTATCGCGCGATACGCTGCGATGTTAAATCGGAACGCTTTGAAATACTGTTAGCTTTAGAATGCATGTGATTCTATCCCCTATGTAGTGGCGTCTCTTTCCCTCCCTCGAATTTAGCTTTGGAATGCATGCTCTCTGTCTCTTTCCCTCCTAATGCATGCGATTGTACCACCAAGTATCACTGTCTCTTTCCCTCCCCAGAATTTTAGCTTTAAAATGCATGCTCTCTCTCTCTTTCCCTCGAAGACGCGGTGTCGAAAAACGCCGATCTCTCCCGACAAAAAAATTCTGCTGATGCTACATATTGGTTTGGAAAATATTTGGAGGTCATTCCCTCCCTCTGAAAAAATGTCGGGGGTGGGCCAAGGTCTGAAAATGTTTTCGGGGGGTGGGCCAAGGTCATTCCCCCCTCTGAAAAATTTCGGGGGTGGGCCAAGGTCTGAAAATGTTTTCGGGGTGGGCCTCTCCCGCGGTGGAAAGTTTCGGCGGTGGGTCCGGTCTGGAGAGGCCTCCGCGGCGGCTCGGTCCGGACTGATCCCCTCCATCATCGCGGTTTCCCCCACTCCGCGGCTCGTGCGCGCGCAACCTGTCTTCCTCTCCCCGCAGGCCCCCGCGCCCATGTTTCCCTCCGCCGCGCTCCCCCGCGCGCCCTAACTTCCTCCCCCGCCCCGCGCTCCCCTCAGAAGACCTGGTCTAGAACCGGCTTACCCTTACTACTACTTCGCAACGGCAGGTCACCTCTACCGTTGCGCGACCGTTTAAGTGACTACTCGTGGGACACTTATGGAGTCTTCATTTTCACAGGGCGGTGCCCGTCAAACACCAGCGAACGACGACCGCTATATGTCGTCAACCGAGGACCGGCGTTCGATCGCTTCGGGCGGGTCGCCGGCCTCAAAGGAGGACCAGTTCTCGATCGCGGTTTCGCGGGTGACTGGCCTCGGGGAGGGAGGAGAGGAGCAGACGCGGGGTGGTATTAACGACGACTCCCTTCCGGCGCAGGACTCGGAAGGAGAGTGGGAAGACATCCCGAGCGAGGCTAAGGCCTCGCTGTCACGAGTCGGGAGCGCCCAGCGTGCGGCAACGCGTAACACCAGAGGTGGGCTGTACATCAGGGGCGTGGAACTAAAGGCGACGGAGGAGGTGAGACAGCTCCTCGTGCTGCAAGAGGTCGCGCAGCTGATGGGTCGGCTTAACCCGGGCGCCGTGTCGATCACGGCCTCCTCGCGGTGCGGGTCGTCGGCGGGCTCCGTCCGCCCGGCTACGTCAACGATGTGCGTCGGGACGACGGGGGCGGTGCCCCTCATTGTTCTGGAGAGGTGCGACGGGCTCGTTTCTAAGCCCGTCGTAATCTCCTCGGACGAGGAGACTGGAGGGGAAACGGGCACCTCGGGACTCGGGCCTAAGGGAGGGGGGGCGACCGGTGTGGTCGCCAATATTTCAGAGGCGGGGTCGGCGTCTATGGACGTCGACAGCGATACCGTCGAGGGGGTGGGCCGGCGTAGGGGCGCGTCCGGGGCTGGTCCCCGGATCGAGTCAGACGGAGGAGGATGGGCCGGCGACAGGGGACGACCCTGCCGACGCCCTCTTGCCATCGTCCGATGGCGGTACGGACTGCAGTGGAAGGCCTGGGTTCGTACCAGGCAAGCGCGGGAGAAAGCCCGGCGTATGGACGGACTCGCGGAGACTGGGCCCCGGCATGAAGGCCCTGCCGACGCGCCCGGATCTTAGGAACTGGGCTGAAACTATGTCGGTGGGTGGCCTTGCCGGACAGGCGCAGCGCGAGCTGGACGCGGTCGCCGCTGTCGTGAGTGCTACTAAGCACATGAAGACCACGGACATGCGTGCGATCCGCGTCGCAATAAGACGCGCGCCGGCGGTGGCTGCTGAGTTGACCGGCAGGGCCGAGAGGGGCGATAACCCCGATAAGCCGGCCAGGGAGGTGGTCTTCCGCCAGGGGATGTGGGAGATAAAATCCCACAAGCTTTCGACGCAGGTGCGGGCCTCCCCGTCAAGGAACGGGAGCTCGAGTTCCTGCGTGGGAAGTACGCCCGCCTCGAAGCGCGGGCGAAGATGAGGGGTGTGGACGTGACGGAGGCGGAGGCGATGCCTTTCCACCCGTCCGTCCCGCTGCCCACCCGCGCGGAGCTCCTCCCGTCCTGTGTGCCCCCCTGGACGGAGACCGGTGCCCCGCCGGAGGCTACTCCGGGCCCCTCGTCGGCGGCGAGGCCTAGTCCTCTGCCGAGTGGGTCGGAGGGTGGCGGCACTGCCGCGACGAAGACGAAGAAGAGGAGGTGCAGGGGGCTTGCGCGGCGGAAGACGTCTCGGTAGGCATCAAACGCCCGGGCACCGCCGGGCTATTCTCCCTCTGGGTCCGCGCGCCCGTGGCGGCTGCTGCCAGACTGTTAAAGGCGTCCACCGTCGTGGTGGACTCCCTCGTGGCCCGCGTGGTGCCGCTCGCGCAGCGGAAGCTACAATGCTTCCGCTGTCTGGAGTTTGGCCACGTCAGGGCCAAGTGCAGCGGCCCCACCGACAGAAGCGGCGTGTGCTACCGATGCGGTGGCAAAGGACACGCAGCGCGCTTTTGTCTGGCCCCTCCCGCCTGCCCGCTCTGCGCGGCAGCGGACCTCCCCAGCGGCCACGGAATGGGGGGACCGTCTTCTCGGCCCCCTCCTGTGGCTCGCACCGGGGCCCGGAAGGACCGGGGGACGACCCCCGCAACAACATCCGGGGTGCGCTCCTCCCCGCCTGCGGGTGATGCCCCCGCGACTCCCGTGTCTCCGCCGCCGGTCTCCCCTGGCCTCCGCATCCATGGCCGGGGCTGGCGCCGGTAAGAGGAAGTACCGCGAGGAGCCGGACGCTCCGGCTAGCGGCATCCCTTCCTCGGCGTCCGCGGGGTCCCCCAGGTTGGGCGGAAAGAAGGAGAAGAGGGAGAAAGGGAGGAGCGGCCCAGAGTTCCCCCCCCCCCCCCCAAGGAGCCACCGCTGGCTGGGAGCGAGGCCTTTTTAAAGGCCAAGGAGGTCCCTCCACCGGCGGGCGGAGAGTCGGAGGAGGCGGATGCGACCGAGGCGCTGGAGTTGGCGCGCTCGATCGCGGCCTCGTTCGGAGGCGCGTCCCATCTCCCGGACGACGAGACGGAGCGTCCCGTGCCCCCGGTTACCGACGGGGGCGCAGGCCGGCCAACGGGGGTGTTGGGGGAGGCCGATGTTGTTGAGACTCCGTAATGTCTCGCGGCCCCCCGATACTCCTCGTGAACGCGTGCCACTCCATGCGAGCGCACGACCTGCTTGAGCAGGCTCGCGTGGAGATGGGCGTTGGGCTGGCCGTCATCGCCGAGCCGTATCCGCTGGTGGACCGGTGCTATCGGTCCACCAATCCGGATCGGCAAGTGGCGATGATGTGGGAGATGGGACGGGGAGCCCCGTCGTGTTCGGTCGCCCAACACGGACGGGGCTGGATGGCGGTGGAATGGGGAAACCTCCTAGTGGTCGGCTGCTACCTGGCACCGAGATTCAGCGTCCCGGAGTTCGAGGACCGGCTGAGCGAGGTGGGGGCGTTTCTAGCCCCCCAATTAGCTCGGCCTGTGGTCCTTGTGGGGGATTTCAACGCCCACGCTCGCGAGTGGGGCGCCCCCAGGACAGACCTCCGGGGCGAGGTGCTGCTCGAGTAGGCGGAGGCATTGGGATTCGTCCTGAAGAACCCCTACGCGGTCACGACGTTCCGCGGGTCGCGGGGCGAGTCGATCATCGACCTCGTCTGGGTAAACCCCGCGGCCGCACCGATGATGTCGGACTGCTGGGTGGCGGAGGAGTCGGAGACTGGCTCCGACCACAAGCACGTCATGTTGGCTACCTCCGCCGCCGCCGCGCCTCGCCCTCGAGTCGGTAAGCAGCCGCCGCGCTGGGCGCTCAAGAAGCTCGACGCTAGCGCGGCCCAGATGGCGTCCTCCGTCTTCGCCTGGCCTCCCATGCCTGGCGACGTCCTCGACGACCCCTCTAACGACGCCCTATGGCTCCAGCGAGCGTTGCAGAGAATCTGCGGCGCCACTATGCCGCGAGTCGGGCCGCCGGCCGGGGGTCGGATGTCGGCGTACTGGTGGTGCGCGGAGATCGCTGATCTTCGCGCTGCGAGTGTCATCGCGCGACGCCAGTACACCAACGCCCGCCGCCGAGATTTGCGGCGGGTGACGGAGGACGAGCTCCAGGAGTTCGAGAAAACGGAGGCAATATGGCTCGCGGACAGAGTTGGAACTGGCATCCCCAACAGGGCGTCTCTCAGAGTCGGGGAGGCCTGCATCAGGGTCGGCCGATCGATGAAATATCTCGGCCTGACCCTGGACACCTACTGGCGGTTCGCGCGTCACTTTCGGGTCCTGGGCCCCAGGTTGGAGCAACAGGTGTTCGCCTTCGGGCGCATCATGCCCAACCTGGGAGGCCCGCACGAGGCGGTTCGGCGTCTCTACGTGACGGTCGTCCGGTCCATGGCGCTCTACGGAGCGCCGGTCTGGGCCGGTGACCTGGAGGGCTGTCGCGTTGGGCGAGACCTTCTCGCGAAGGTTCATCGCCGCGCGGTCCTCCGTGCCGTGCGGGCGTACCGCACGGTGTCACGCGCCGAACTGTCGGCGCTCGGTGGGTCCCCTCCTTTCCACCTGCTCGCTGAGATAGAGGCAGAGGTATACTTCGCCTCCCACGACCTCAGCGGAGCGAGGGACCCCCTCCGGGCGCCTGTAGGATCCCGCGTAGCCAAATGGATCGAATGGCTCTCCCTCCCCGAACATCGGGAGGGTCGCGTGGTCGGGGCGCTCCTGCCTATTCTCGCCGAATGGGTGGGGCGCAGGTACGGCAGGCTCACCTTCCGCCTGACGCAGGTGATCACCGGAGTAGGATGCTTCGGGGATTACCTGTGTCGAATAGGGCGGGAGGCCATGTCGCAGTGCCACAGCTGCGGCCGGGGCGTCCAGGACTCGGCGGATCACACGCTGATGGACTGCCCGGAGTGGCAGGACGATCGCCGGGTCCTGCGGCTGCAGCTGGGCCCCGACCTCTCGCTAGCGACGGTCGTGCGTCGCATGGCGGAGGATCGGGGCTGTTGGGAGGCCGTCGCCTCCTTCTCCGAAATCATCATGACGGAGAAGGAGGAGGCGGAGAGGGACCGCGAGAGGGCGGGTCTGCGCCCTCGTAGCGCGGTCCAGTCGAGACGGCGCGGAAGGAGATGACCCGGGGTCGGGGGAGGTCGTGCGGCGACTTAGTTGCGTAAGTCGCCCCGCTCCCCCGGTGGTTGTTACCGTTGGGCCCCCCGGGCCGTGTCATGCCGCTCCCCCCCGATAATGGGGGAGAGGGAAGGGGCCGCGCCGCGCAACGGGCGTGGCCGTTATGCCCGGTGCGCCCCCTCTGTGAGAGGAGGGGGGCGCGTGCTAGTGGGCGGTGGGATGGAGGTGCGGCGGCTCTCGTTGACAGGGACCGCCGCTGACGGCGCGACGAAATTGGCCGCCGTGGCCGGTGCGTTGTGGCATCGAGCGCGCCAAGGCCGCGGCGGCGCCGCAGGGAATGGTAAACGGGGAAGTCCAAGATAAGGGCCTCCCCCCTGGGGGAGCGGTGGTTGAAACCGCTCCCTGCAGAGCGATCGAGCTCTCGGGGCACGACGGGCGGCCGATAGCAGGCCGCCCTGTAGGCGTTTTAGCCCGAAGGCCGTCAGCGCTGTTGTGATGAGTCAGCGGCCACCCGTTCGAATCGCGCGGCGCGGCGCGTTGCTTTCGGCTGCAACACTAGGTATGTTCAAAATGGACGTAGGGCGTTCGGATATAAACTGGACATGAAACGGACGTTCTTGGGATGTACGATGCTATCTGGGTTAGTTTCATGTTAGATGAAATTTCAATTAAAAGATCGATTCAACGCCTTCCCAACGGCTGCGTTAGAGGGTACGTGAACATGGGTACGGAAGTCGAATCGAACGATACCATTCCCCTCGCAAAGGCTTTAGTTATGATGGTCGTAGCATTAGATGAGAATTGGAAGCTTCTTATTGGATATTCTTTAGTCAATGGAATTAATTCAGATACCAAGTCGGGTCTCGTATCTGAAGCTTTGATTCGTCTTCACGATGTAGGCATTGAAATTGTGTCCGTGACATTAGATGGACCAACGTAAAATTTTGCAACAATGGGAGCTCTTGGTGCGGATTTTAGTATGTTCAATACCAAACCCTTTTTTCTGCATCCGTTTACCCAAAAAAAGGTGTATGTTATATTCGATGCTTGTTACATGCTAAAGCTTGCGAGAAATTCTTTAGGCGACGTAAAAGTTTTCGAAGACAGTCAGGGAAAGTTTATTCGATGGGAGTTTATAGAATCTTTAGCCAGAATTCAAGACGAAGAAGGTTTACGCGCTGGAAATAGACTTAGAACAGCATATATCAGATATTGGAAAATGAAAATGAAGGTATCTTTAGCTGCTCAAACACTTAGCAGTAGTGTTGCCGATTCTATTGAATATTGTTGCAATTTCTTACAATTAAGAGAATTTAAGGGCAGTGAAGCGACTGTCAGATTTATACGGTGTCTCGATAGAGTCTTTGATTTTTTGAATTCTCGAAACCCCTTTGCGAAAGGCTACAAATCTCCTTTACGAGCATCTAATGACGAGCTATTTTGGCAGAAGTGGCATATTTGAAAGACCTCACTGACGTTACAGGTGTTCCAATGTGGCAAACTAGAAGGCATATAACCTTTGTGGGCCTTATTATAGCAGTCACTTCCATGATTGAAATTTTTGACTGTTATGTAAAGCCAGAAACTAGTCAACTCAAATATCTTTTAACATATAAATTCAGTCAAGATCATTTAGAATTATTGTTTTGTGCTATTAGAAGTTGCGGTGGGTGGTGCCCAAATCCCACCAGTTCGCAATTTGTATCTGCATATAAAAAACTCTTGATTCGTCATGAAATACATGCAACTAATGGCAATTCCGAGGCAATGGATTCCACAACGGTTCTAAGCGTCCCTTCTACGCGAAAGATTAAAATAAATCGTTATGATTCAGCCGTTTACGATACAATAGTAAACGTGAAGGTAGCCAAAAAATATGGCTTGGATGATGAAAATGAACCAAATTTCCAACATGATGAATTTTATGAGAAATTTGATATATTCAGAAGGAAGCTTCCTAAGATTCTTACTCACTTTTCGAAGGCTTGTGTAGCCAACATAGCCGGTTGGGTTGTTAAGAAATTACTTGATGAAAGAAGGCCAATTGTTTGTTGCACAGAATGTCGGGAAGCACTCTCTTCCAGGAATCATAGAAAATTGCAAAATTTCATGATAACCTACTCATACAAGCTAAAACTCGTGGCGGTTTAATATTTCCATCAAAATCTGTTGTTTTAATTTGTCAACGAACAGAAGAGTTTCTGAGAAGTGCGTTGAATCGAATTGATTGTATGGTACCTTCAGAAAAAAAATTTCCAGCTGTTCTTTGCTCAAAAGTATTGCAAGATTTGTTTATTCCACTGTGTACGATGTTCTCCGATTTAGAGGAACACGTGTTTTCTGAAGCTGTAGAAGATGCGAATCACCTGTATTTGCTTTCAAAGCACGTGTGTCAGACGTACATAGAAGTGAGGATGTACGCTG
Source organism: Andrena trimmerana (assembly GCA_951215215.1). Taxonomy (NCBI): domain Eukaryota; kingdom Metazoa; phylum Arthropoda; class Insecta; order Hymenoptera; family Andrenidae; genus Andrena; species Andrena trimmerana. The sequence goes on from OX578061.1 coordinate 26,478,328, forward strand.
CAACAAATTTAGCTTCACAAATAGTTACTGGAGATAAAATGCGTCATCACTTGACTCGGCAAATCATTTGGCAACACCAATGACAGCGGCTTCAATGCCTAACAGTTGCTATTATAGCTTTTTATTGAAATGTTTATGGAATAGCATGTATTTTATTTGTTGGTATTGTATTCAATGTGATGGAAAGAGCTTACTTGGTTGTGGAAAAAGTGTTGTTTTACTGTTTTTTATATTTTATTAAAGCATGGATATACGAAATAAACAATATTTCTAAGTTTAGATACTATCAAAAACTTAAATTGTGTTCTTTTAACGATACTATGTTGCATATTTATGTATTTTCTACACTTCTTACAGATTAAAGAAATTGGTTCATCTGTTCAGTGACATCATATTAGTAAGTATAACAATTAAACGATCAAACGAACTTACCTGAAGTGAAGTTCGATCGTAATTATATGAAGAGACTCGTTCGAAGAGATTACAATGTAGTTACCCCCGCTGCCGCCAGCGCTCACAACGTTTTTACTGTGAAACAAAAATTTTACCGGGCCGGTCCTTCCTGTTTCCGGCACCGATCTTCATAATTTGAGAGTATGTAAGCAAGGTATAAAAGAAAGACGAACTCTCGAATCAGAGATGAGTAAAGGGATGGGACCTGATTACTTTCCTTAATCATTATTGTTTGGGTGGGATGTAACTTCACTTCAAGTAAGTTCGTTTGATCGTTTAATTATATTTCGAGCCTCGTTCTCGAGATTACCATGTACAGTATTGTCTCCGTATGTACTCGGTTTGGTGTACACGATACGGGTTACTCGCTATCCCCACCACTTCTGGCTCACTCTTGTCTGGCGAAGGCGAGAGCGAGATGGAACGAGAGCGAGCGAGAGCCACTGAAAGCGAGCGAGGACGGTATGTACGAGACAGACGACGCGTTAATGTTTTGTCTCGCTCCGCCTTTCGGGCACCGTGACACTCCGTCCTTTGCGTGCACAACGGGCGTGCGCGATGGTGCAAGCAGTTACGGTGACCACGGGAACCGCTTCGCAATATCTTGACGCAGTCCCGGCTCAAGTCTTTTTTGTGCCCTAGGTGATCTTGTCAAATTACACCCTTTATTATAATACATTTATTAGAGTTTATTGATGACCTTACTCTGAATTTTTATTCGTAGTTTAAAACAGATGCAGTACAATTTGTAATATTTCATTTTAAAGTTTATTTTCAACAACAGGCAATGAAAATACCATTTTGCACTTTTTGTCGATTTTCCGCTCTAGGCAGCCGTCTAATTTTGCTTATAGGGACCATCCAAACTTACAGGCAGCGATCATTGCGATCACTGCATCTTTTATTGTAAATACAATACCTCGATGGACTGTTACAAATACAACATTAATGACAGTACATCAAATTACATATCTATGACTGTACTCGTTGCCTGTATTGTTGAAAATAAACTTTAAAATGAAATATTACAAATTATACTGCATCTGTTTTAAACTACGAATAAAAATTCAGAGTAAGGTCATCAATAAACTCTAATAAATGTATTATAATAAAGGGTGTAATTTGACAAGATCACCTAGGGCACAAAAAGACTTGAGCCGGGCCTGCGTCAAGATTTTGCGAAGCGGTTCCCGTGGTCACCGTAACTGCTTGCGACCATCGCGCACCAGGGGGGCCAAGCTTCCCTCTTACGAACGTTGAAGCAGAGTTCGTAGCGCCTCCTACCAATAAGGTGCGTACTAAACTGTGAATGTGTGAATCGGTGTGAATCGGTACGTATGTGTATGTGTATACGTGTAATGCATCGCTTTATAACCTATCCACGGATCGTCGCGCCAGCGACACGTATGCAGCAGATAGAAGGATAAACATTGAAATTGAATATTTCTTCTTTTCATAGGAAATGAAAATATATTCAATTTCTTTGCATATCCTTCTATCTGCTGCATACGCGTCACTGACACGACGATCCACGATCCAGGGAAAATGAGGACGCCATTTGACCAACGTCGAAAGGTTGTGTGTCGTGCTCACTGATACACCTAGGTATGTGTGTGTGATGTACCTAGCGCCTCCTACCAATAGGGTGCGTACTAAACGGGAACTTCAGCCAAACAATGACGGCTTGGCCCCCCTGTCGCGCACGCCCGTCGCGCACGCAAAGGACGGAGTGTCACGGTGCCCGAAAGACGGAGCGAGACAAAACATTAACGCGTCGTCTGTCTCGTACCGTCCTCGCTCGCTTTCAGTGGCTCTCGCTCGCTCTCGTTCCATCTCGCTCTCGCCTTCGCCAGACAAGAGTGAGCCAGAAGTGGTGGGGATAGCGAGTAACCCGTATCGTGTACACACCAGGGTCGTGACACCTCAATGTATTTTACTGTTAGTGCGGACAGCACCCTCTAGCGTATTGGGGCGGAAACAAATTACTGTAACCGGGAAATTTGAAACGTGGAATAGACATTCTTCAGCTAAATTCATCGAACTTCAGAAACGACTAATACAATTTCTGTATGACTACTGGACTACACATAATCATAAGTATGCGTGGTCATGCAGAAATTGTATCTCAGGGAACAGAAATTAAACAGTACACATTTGTTTGTGTGTTTAATGATTTCTTTTATTAGATAATTTCGCCGCATTGTACACAAGACCATTAAGGACTCCATTTTGTGGTATTTCCTTGCCCTTAATTATGTTATTAACTCTTTTGCAGAATTGAGTTATACAAAGTGTGCTTATTGCTTTAATTAGTGTTTCTCCTATCTTTTCGCCATGTTCACATTGAAAACTAAATTTGACATAATTATTTACATAACTTATTATATTTGAAATGGTCTGTTCATTAATGTTTTGATGATTTAACATGTGATTTCCAATTAAGCATATTTGTTCAATACATTTAAGAAATGCTGGGTTGTATCTGTTTCCTTCAGTTTGCCCCTTGCAATCTTTAAAAATGTAATTAATACACACATTGCAGGTTATACCGCGTAATACCGCATTATATACGTAAGTACACAAATATTTTGAAGTAGTTGTTCGCAGAGGTTTCTGAATTATTTTTTGTACTTGTACATGTAACAATGGGTCTTGTACTATGTTAACCGATTCGTGTGTATTTAAATTAAAATTATTGATAGTTACTAACGACTTATCTAGAGTCTCCTCACAATTTGCTTTTGGACTGTGGGTGCCACTTATTTGTTTTAAAAACAATGTTTTGTAAGATTCCGTGAATTGTATCGAATTTGGATGTATCATCCTTCCTCGGTGTTGCCTTATTTGGCCGAAGAAGTTTTCCAGGCAATCTTGATTAAACATCCTTGTATTAAACCGTGGAATTATGGAGAATAATCTGTTACTCACATCGATAAAGCCTTCCAGAGTTAGTATAAAATTTTTCAAACTGGGAGGAATTATTTTTTTCTTAGTGCCTGGTTCCTGGTAATGCATGTTTTTTAGACTGCGGATCGCATTTTGCCAGAACACAATATGTCCGCTCTTTGAGTGCACGGATGTTTTATATGGTTTATTGTATATTTGTTTAGGACTATCAGTATTTAAGGTATCAAAAAGTGTATCAAAAAATTTTAATATTTTTGCAGTGCCATTTGCTGTGCTCTCCATTGTATATTGTCCAGTAACATCTGTATCACCTGTAATACACAATTTTCTTTCAATTCATATGATAAATACATCTCACTTTATTTTACAGGTTTAATTATTTTCCATACATACCATGTGCAGCCATATTGTGTATTGCCGCAGCCATCGAATGGCTAAAAATCTGTGTTGCATAAGACACTTTCATTTTTTTAATTTTATTTGGACGAACGTGGTATTCTGTAATTTTTGGCAGGGATCTAATTTCCATTGTCGTGGAATCAATTTCATACGCAGTAATAATATCTTTCCACTTCGCTGTATGTACATTTTGTCCATCATTCCATATTAAATTTTTGGTTAATAAATTATTTCTAATGCCTTTTATTAGGTGTGGCACGTCATATAATGGTGTTATTTCGTTTTCATTAATTACAAAACGCCGTAATGGCGCCATTTCATGTAGTAAATAGTAGCGGCGCGAATCTTGTATTAAACTATTTATTGCTGCTCTATTCGTGGAGCCCTGATCACAAATTGTGGTAATAACATTCAATCCTGTGCAAAAAAATTGTAATAGTTCATTTATCAAAGTAAATATCTGTAATTACAAAATTAATTTTGGAATTGTGTGCTTTACATACCACTTGCATTTAATTTTTCTATTACAGTCTGCAACAAAGTTTTTATGACCGGTGATTTTGTTGTGCCTTTGCAGAATGTATATGCAATTACTTGCTTCCACTTGTTGTAAATACCTTTTACCATGAAAACTAAAGCGTGGTCCACTATTTCCTGGTTTTGAATCCCTACTATTTTATCGTTTAATCTATCATATTCAACGTGCGGCAATATTGCAATTTCATCAAAAATCACCGAGCACAGTTTTTCTTTGCTCGTCATTTTTTTAACTTTCTTTTCCAAATTCTGAAATACGAAATCGTTTATACCTGCTTTGACCGGTATATTGTGTAATAACCGTGTTATAGTTCGTTTCGTGGGAAGGTTAAACCACTTTGCGAGAAAGCGATACGCAGATCCACAAGTCTTATAAAGTGTTAAGCACATTAACTTCTCTTTTAATGTATATCTGGTCCCTGTCGATTTCAACGATCGAGTCATTAATTTTAGAAAAGAAGCTTGAAAGGATTCTTTTCGAAGACCATTTTCGGATGTGTGGAACGCCTTTTTCGCCAAATTTAACCTTTCCTTGAATGTATTCATTCTTTTTCTGTACGTAAGGGCAGTACTTTGCAAACTTTTCACCTTTGAATACAAACGTTTTGCTTTGGGCGTTAAGTCCGCACATTTTGTTATTCCTAGCCCTTTCAGAAGTGTATGTGATGTATCTATAAACATATACAAATAATCAAGAATACTTTTTATACTTTATTTCATTTCAATAATTACAGTAATAGAATTCTTATGTACAGTACACAATCAGTGTATAATGAAATAATTAATTCGTAATTTTAGTGGAATTCAATAATAAATTATGGAAAATGTTAAAAATATAGGTTAAGTTTAAATATATAAGTTAAGTTCAAATATATAAGTTAAGTTTAAATAGATAAGGTAAGTTCAAATATATAAATAAAGTTTAAATGTATAAGTTAACATCTCGTACTCTGAATATCTGTAGGCGTAGTACAACGCTGTGGAGTCAGGGGAGGTTGCTCGCTTGACTGAGTATTTGTTGCGTCGAATGGCCTTTTTACAGCAGATGATGTGGAGGTAGATGAGCATATTTCTATAAAGAAATTTACACAGTCTTTATATTTTCTACAATAGATCTTTATGTAGTTGTAATATTCAAAATTAGTACGTGTTTCATATGGTAAATTCCGAGAAGGTATTGCAGTACGTTGTAAATACATGTTTGATGCTTTATCATCTATTGTGAAATGCTCATGGCAAACACGAAAATTATTGAAGACTCTCATAGGGTCCATTTCACTCAGTTTTTCATTGGATATCAGTTGAATCCATATCTGAAAACGATCTATATCTTTTCCAGGATTAGGAAACCTGTGTCGTGATGCTTTTCTATCTTCACACCCAGGAACAGCACATGGGCTGGTCTTTCCCATATTGAAACTACAAAAAAATGCATAATACATATCAAATAGCTACTGCCAATAAACTCTTCCCTTAATTTATGCAGTACTATTTTCTATAATTTTATTATATTTCTCATGTTAATAACAATGAAATTAATTTCAAGTGAAAACTGAAATGTAATTAAGTTTAACGCATTTTCTATCACATAATAAGAACTAAGTACGTGAACGTATCTTCTACGTAAATCAAGGGATGGGTGCAATTTCGTAATATTCTATTTATTAGTCTCTTTATTTCTAATATTAAATTTCAAAGATATTAACATACCTGGTGCTTGAAACTTTTGACTAAAAAAATAAAATCCTTTTAAATAAAATTCACGCAACTGAACACGATAACACAACAGTTCCAAATGAAATGCAATCAAATTGCCAAAATGTCGTCGGAGGACGCGTCCAACATGACGCTGCCAACACCATCTAGCGCGCAATTCTGTCACTAAATTGAGTACAGCGCCGCTAGGCGAATTGGGGCGAAACTAATCTAGTGCTAACAGCTCGCCCATAAGAGTGTCACGACCCTGGTACACACCAAACCGAGTACACTCGGGGACGAAATCGGCTTCCCTCCGGAAATTTGGCAACGTTGCATGTCGGGTCCCCCTGTGTCGAAGAACCACTGAGTTATACCTAGTGACAATGGTGACAATTTTACAAGTTATTACTTAGTTTGCTAAAATGAATTGTGCTTGATAAAACATTACACGTAAGAGGATGATGGGCTCGATTCCTCATCTATTTGGCAAAGAAGTAGCATGTATCGTAGGTAGAAAGTTTTTAGACTGCCAGGCCAAAGTCTAGGTAAACGCACAAAATCCCCATATCGGTGTTCCAGCACGGGAAGGCGAGGGAAGGCGTTTTGTTCGCCGCGGCCCCAAGGTAGCCGTCGTCCGCATAAGACCCTCTCACTTGCACATAAAGCCCTGTCCTTGTTTAGCACCATCCCTGTCTACCGCATGCTCTCCGTCACTCCCGTGCAGCGAATTGACGCTAAGAGGCTAGTTATTTCTAACGAAGGAGCAATATCGATGGTCCTCACTATCGATAGTTATAGGTATTGAAAATCGTGGGTTGATATCCGTGCAGTTCTAATCGCTTTGCTTAAGAACTGCTGCTAAAGCTGATAAAGCATTAAACTTAGCATAATAATAATCAAAAACATCGATGTTTTCCTAATGGATTTCGATGTTTTTGATTATTATTATGCTAAGTTTAGTGCTTTATCAGCTTTAGCAGCAGTTCTTAAGCAAAGCGATTAGAATTGCATAGTTAGATAGTGAGGACCATCGATATTGCTCCTTCGTAAGAAATAACTAGCCTCTTAGCGCCAATTCGCTGCACGGGAGTGACGGAGAGCATGCGGTAGACAGGGATGGTGCTAAACAAGGACAGGGCTTTATGTGCAAGTGAGAGGGTCTTATGCGGACGACGGCTACCTTGGGGTCGCGGCGAACAAAACGCCTTCCCTCGCCTTCCCGTGCTGGAACACCGATATGGGGATTTTGTGCGTTTACCTAGACTTCGGCCTGGCAGTTTAAAAACTTTCTACTTACGATACATGCTACTTCTTTGCCAAATAGATTAGGAATCGAGCCCATCATCCTCTTACGTGTAATGTTTTATCAAGCACAATTCATTTTAGCAAACTAAGTAATAACTTGTAAAATTGTCACCATTGTCACTAGGTATAACTCAGTGGTTCTTCGACACAGGGGGACCCGACATGCAACGTTGCCAAATTTTCGGAGGGAAGCCGATTTCGTCCCCGAGTGTACATACGGAAACAATTCTGTATTTCTGTTGGCAAAATCAGCACCCTCTGGTGGATTGTGCCGCCCACTAAATCATGGAAAGCGGCAAAATTGAATCCTGGAATTATGGTATTGGTTACAAGAGAACATATGGAACCAGCACACGCCGATTTTAATGTGATTTGTGAAAGAAGTTATTCTCAAAATATTTTTCTGAGAACTACTTCATACAAAAGCCCCATTAAAATCGACGTGTGCGGGT
>OX578061.1:26486278-26503778 GCA_951215215.1 Andrena trimmerana
TCCATATGTTCCCCTGTTAGGCAATTTTATTACAAATAGGAAATAGATTACTGAAATGCAATTTTCATTTTGATTTATAGTCTTTATTATAGTCTAGATTCGTCGCAATCTACATATGGTATTAGTGACATTTCGTAAAATATTACTGAGCATAATTTATTAGTGCACAAATATTATATGTCCACCTTTAGTGTTTTTGAGAAAAATAGGTTTAAACATGTCAAGAACTATTTGTTGCATATAAAAACTCAAATTTAACAAAAAGTGGATATACAATGTGCACTCAGCAGTCGACAGCGTGTATTGTAAAATTGAAGAAATACAATAATTAACTGTTTGGTGATGGAAGCTGAAATATGTAAACCTTTGTACTGATTTTTACTTACATTGACCAGCTTGCACTGGCACAGGCAATTCCTAATTTGTAATATTGATGTTGACACTGACGCTGATGCTGTTGACGCTGAGGTTGATGCTTTTGGTGTTGATCCTATGAACAAAAAATTTAATAATGTAGCCATTGTTTGTTTCTATATCCTTCCCAAAAATAGTTGTGTGGGCGGTATTCTCAGTCGTTGCTTATTCTTAAGATCGTCTTAAGCATACTGCATCCTTTACTAACCTCGTAGACTAGCAGAGGATGCAGCATGCTTAAGACGAACTTAAGAATAAGCAACGACTGAGAATTACCGCCCAACATCTACTCATACTGTGCAGAAGCAATACCTGTGGCAGGTGGTAAATTGTGTACAGGTATTGCTGTCCGTACCAAGAACATGTTCGAGGACTTATCATTCGCAGTAAAGTGTTGATGACACACGCTATAATTGGTAAATACCTGTTTGGGATCCAGCTCAAGTAAATTTGGATTCTGAACAAGTTGAAGCCACACGTCAAAACGTTTTCTGTCTTTATCTGAATTTGGAAATTGATGTCGGGTTGAATGTGTATCTGAACATCCAGGCACAACACATAAATGCCAGGTACGACGACCCATCTGGTATCTGTGACCAATAATTAACGCGGCGTCAATAATTGGAGGGTTCAATTACTTATTTTGTTAATAGTTTATTTCTTACCTCTCAATATGATGCTTTCCTGCACTCTCCTGTGCTGATTATGTTCTATTCCCGCCACAAAATAATCTCATCCGCGCCATCTGTTACCAAATATTTTCAACTTTATTGATCCCAGCGCCTCTGCTGGATTGTGCCGCCCACTAAATTTTGCCAACAGAAATATATGGGAAGTGCCCACCCCTGGTTAGTAGTAGTTATCGGCCAACCAGTGTCAACAACATATTTCCCAGCGACGCTGGTTGGCCGTGGCGTCAAAGAGTAGGTATAATAAGAGGCGTCACTCGACAAGGACAGAAATAATCTAGGGAAACAGTGATTTCTAGTGAGACAACCAATTTAAATGCCCATTCGGCCCCATTCGGCAGTGATCGGTAAACTTCGGCAATAATCAGCCAATTGCGGTAAGGTACATTTAGTCGATTTGAATATCCCGCTCGAAATAGACAACCAATTTAAATGCCAAGGTCAAGTAAGGACTTCAAACGTTCCGCCCGGAGTGACGCCTCTTATTATACCTACTCTTTGCCGTCACCGAGTGTACATATATCTCGTCTGTGATAAGATAAAACCGAGGGTTTCAATTACGTGATTAGGGAGAAGTATGACAATATTGCATAACACTATCCCTGTTAGTAGCGAATGCATAAATTACCCGTGCAGCCGGGACCGATATTTCCAATGCTTGGCATCAGACACCGATTTAACTGATCTAGTAACTTTGTGCCTTAGTAAAATTCAATTATAAACAGATCTAATAGAACGAATCGGCAAAAGCGGATGTGACTGCCGTGCTCTGTAAATCCTTTTTAATTGCAGTTTTGAATTCCGTATAATCATGATATAGCACTTTCGATTAACTGCTATCGCAAAGCAATCGTGACTGACAGTGGATTCACAGTCTATCAGATAGCAGTTGTGTCACCATGAATCGAATAGTGGTATTTGGAGCTACAGGCAATACAGGATTGTGTGCCTTAAACAGTGCCATAAACAAGGGTATTCCTTTTCATTTCGTTCACTGTAAACGATCCACATTTCTACATTATATTGGAATAGAAATAAATCAACACTAAAGAGACAAACAGAAACGATATTTTAATGTCTATAATATTGGCTTTAATCTTTCATTTGACGGTGGTGTTTTGAAATTTAGGATTAAACGTAAGGGCATTTGTGAGGGACACAGAGAAGGTTCCAGCAAATTTGAGAGACAAAGTAGAAACGATTGTTGGGGATGTTACCAATGCGGAAGACGTCTCGAATGCAGTATCTAACAGAGACGCGGTGGTCGTTGTGCTCGGCACTCGGAATGACTTGAGTAAACGCTATTTCCTATGTAAAAACCAAGCCTTTAATCGTGGGTTGCATAATTTGTATATTTAATGCTTTCAGGTTCTACTACCGTGTTGTCTCAGGGCATGAGAAACATAATAGACGCTATGAAAGCACATAATGTAGGCGTAGTATCAGTTTGCTTGTCTGGTAAATGTTTTGTCATAAGATACTTTACTCGAAACGCATTAATATTTCACCTGAGATCTCAAGCATTATTTTATCCTCGGTAGCATTTCTGTTCTACAAGCCCGAAGCGGTGCCTGGTATATTTAAAAACTTAAATGCAGACCATCAACGTATGTTTGATCTTCTGAAGGAAAGCCAATTAAAGTGGATCGCGGTATTACCCCCTCACATCGCAGGTATTCATCGTACCAAAATGTGCGTCGAACTTGACCCTCTATTATCATAGAATATTTCAGGCAAACCTTTTGTTTTCAGACGCTCCAAGTTCAAAGTATGTAGTGAAATACGACGAGTCCCCTGGTCGTGCTATTTCCAAGCACGATTTGGGTGCTTTCCTTATCGAAAGTCTTGAACAAACAGAGCGCTATCAAAAAGTCTGTGGTATCGCGAACGTCTCATAGTAAGCTGCGAAGTAGAACTACGCACAAATAACAACAGCTACCTCGTTCTCTACGTCGAGCGAAACATTAGGCGATACACGTACGCATTTAAAAGTGTCGGTGGTTCTAAGCATTTGTCGGAATAAGTATAACTTACATTTTATAATAAATGAATGAGACTTAAAAGTTAAACGAATGAGAAGTATTTCTGTATTTAAGAGTAATTAAAAAAATAATTTACGAAATAAATAAGTAATGCGTGCTTTGCGAAACATTTACATATGGAACATGGAAGAGTCGCTGTAAAGGCAAGGGTCATTCTCACTATCGTATAATTATGATAATTTCTTTACCATGTGTGTTCTGTGGGCTACTCCGCTTAAATCGAAGAACTTTGGCATTTGAAAGTTTGGCATCGGAGGAGGTGGCGGCGGACCGGCGCACTGAGCACTTTTCTCCCTAAGCTTCGCTTTAGTAAATGCTGCGGTAGAATACACAACATCGTTAATCCCGTACGCTTTGAACGGATCGCACGTTTTGTATCCGTTTTTAAGGTAAAAAACTTCTTGACCGTTGGTTATTAAATATACATTTTTAATTCCTTTCTTTGCTACATATTCCTCAGCTCCGTGTAGCAATCTAGATCCGAGTCCTTGGGACCTGCACTTGTAATCGATTATAACTGAAATACAGAGAAAGAAATTAAATATCTTGCCGGGATCTTCCTGTACCCTTCGGCCAGCTAGACTCACCCGACTGTATGAAGCAACTGTGACGCAGCCTGGGTATCAAGGATATCTTACAGTGACCCAGAACTCTGTTCTCTTTGTTAACGAGTACAAGACACGTGGGAAATTCATCGCACGATACGTTCAGAGACTTCAATCTGTTTCACATAAAAAGACCGATTACTTTTAAGAAGGGAATTTCTCTGGAAAAAGAAAGTTACTCCGATGTACCTAGCAGACACGCTTCGTGGCCATTCGGAGTTGAGTAGCTTGCAGCAATCTTGAATTAGATCTGGTCGTTTGTGAAGAGGGACTATGATGGTATAGTCCTTATCGATAGTTGCCATTTTTCCTGCAAGTAATATTCCATAAGAGCAACATATTCCTCGCAGAATACTTTCCCACAAATTTATCTATCCCAATACCAAACAACTTATAGGTACCATCGGTAAAAAGCGAGATAAGATCTCTGTTCAGATATCGAGCGACGCGACAGCGTGATCTCATTCTCGCAAAAGGCAGATAATTTTGAAGAGCAACGATATAAAGGGGGTCGGGGAAGAGCTGGTCGAACGTCGGAAGGTTAAAGAATGCATGTTTCAAGCGAATGAAGTTGACATCGACCCGCTCATTTTCCCCGAACGGGACACGAACTCTGTCCCGTGCACGGGACGGCACGCGCGCAACAACCTGCGATTGACAGGCATCGAGAAATAGAGAGAGAGAGTAAACCCGCGTCAGGCGAACGCGATAAATAGTTCGCAGCAGCAGATGTCCTTACCGTGTTTCAATTTTTTCCTCGCAAGGGACGGGAACTTGACACGCAAGTTTAAAGGTCACCGCGCTGTTCTTCCTTCACCTGTACGTGTCCAGCGCGCGGAAATAGCCTTTCAGATTAGTATCCGTCTTTGGCTGGGAACGATATTTCTGCTGAATACATCCCCACCGTTATGTAAAATCCTCACCACACCCGACAGCATTATTGGATATAACCGTCCCGTCCGAGTGTATCCCCGAATGGGAGCAGGCATGCTTCTCGAGTTTATGATTTATCGCGGCGATTCTCTGGGCGTTAACGTCGCGTTTAATTCAAGCCGAAAGGGATGCAGTCCGCGTAACATTTGCGCTGTCACATCTATAATTAATAATAGTATATAGAGAACTATTAACTCCTTTCGCGATAGTATATTTCCGAGATACTCGGCGGCGACACTCGCCTCATCGCTGCACCTTTACTCTTCACCGCGATATAAAAAAATATAAATGGTCCGACGCACGAATTCCTTTTTACGCTCGATGTCCTATTACGGGTCGCCCGTGACCCATTCCCTTTCGAACGCGAGTATCTTTTTCTCGCGTTTGACCCATTTTTCCGAATAGCCTCTGTTCTATATGTGAACACCGTCCTGCATTCTTTGATTCCGACAGTGATGATCAATGGCAGCGATGCAACCGATGTCTCCGGGGGATGGGCCCGCAATGCGTTTCTGCGCTGTCATGATTATAGGGATTCGCTGGACTTCTGGAGCTTCCTTAAGTGTTCGGGGAATATTCCCGTCCGTGTCATTCGGAATACAGAAATAAAATACCAATGATTACAGTTCGCTGCGTGTTTCATTTATGATAATATCCCATCATCCGAGCTTTCGGAGTTGAAATCTTTAAGGGATATGAGAGTCACTGGCCAGTGACGAGGAACGCTGGTTTATTTGTATTTACTCTTACGCTTTTAGTTTACGGTGTCAATGCGCGTTAAAAGTAAACAGCAGTGTCAATGCATTTCACCGGGGAATATATTGACGAGTACGCGTATTAACATTCTTCTGACTGATCGCAATAATAACGCATCGACTTACTGGGAATTTCAGGTGCACTGTGCAATTAAACATTTGATGTGTCTCGGCGCTTTCTCGAATTAAACATGTTGCCTGGAAGACCACCACCCGTAATAGGTAAGATCATCACCCGTAATGGTATAACGATTTCAACCTTTCGCCGTAAGGATTGTCAGGGATTTAAGGAAACTCTCTGCTTCTCGCCTAACCTGCTATTATTCGTTCCGCGCGAATTCACAGAGAATCCCTTGGGACTCTCGTGGCACGACAGCGCATGGATTCCTGTATTAAATCCAAACAACATAATGGACTACTTTTCCGAACGAAGTAACCCATTTTACGATAGGACCTGTAATAATGAAACCATTAAAATGCAACGCTTAAGCCCCGATCAGTTGCAGTAAGTTCCGTCCGAGTTGGATTACCGGATTAAAGATAACTGTAGTCGACGATTATCTGTTTACGAGTGGTTGTTTAATTGCAGGAATATGACTGGGCTGGAGTATATCCTTCTGCACGTACAAGAGCCTATTTTATACGTCATTAGAAAGCAGCATCGTCATTCTCCGACTTTAGCAGCTCCTCTCGCGGATTATTATATCATAGCGGGTGTCGTGTACCAAGCTCCTGATTTGGCATCTGTCGTTAGCTCTAGACTGGTACCTGTTCGTTGCGAAGGACGCAGTAGCGTGGATTTAAAATGTGTACTTAATTCGTAACATTCTGCCCTGCAGTTATCTACGGTGCATCACCTGCAGTCGGCTTTCGAAGAAGCCAGCTCGTGCTCGCGGTATCATCCTAGTAAAGGGTATTACTGGGACTTTAAGAACGGAAAAGCTTTGGCCGCGAAGAAGGAGACGCCGGTTCGCGAGGAGCCGAGTTCTTTGTTTCAACGTCAAAGGGTGGATATGTTACTCGCCGAACTCACGCGCAAATTTCCACTGCCAGTTCCGAAGCCGGTGCATCACCAAGCTATCGAGTCCTGTAAGTGTTTAGATCACTGTGGATAGTTGTGTTAATACAAATTTCAAATAGAAAGTTAACGTTTGTCCCTCTGCTATCCCAGCGATGGAAATTAAGCAAGAGGTGAAAGTCGAGAAGAAGGACATGAAACCGCCGCCAGAAAAGAAGCCGAAGATTAATTAACGAATACTGTAATAGATCAGATTCATGTGCGTATTTTATATCGTCTCTATTTTCACGGTACACCTCGCAAGAACAGAAACTACCCCTGTCGATTAATTGTACATTTCCTTTCTGTAATATAAAAAACTGTGATGAAGTCTGTTATGCGATAGATGTTGCGATGTATTACATTAGCGTAAGATTAAAGGTAAGCCAAACATATTACTCCGTTCTTTCAATTCTTCCTGCACCACGGGCTATCAGCCGTATCTATCTCTTCTCTCCCGTGTTTAGCTTCGTCTTTGGCAATTGTTTCTTCTTGGTATTCCCGTACCCCGTTTGCCACCGTAGGAGCTAGAATTAGGGAACCTTCGTCGGTTCTTTCTCCGAGTTGTCGTGGGGGAACAAGGAAAATCCTGGCGTGTTTGCGGTCGAATACGATGCATGACGATTCTACCATACATTGAACCCTGCCGCCCTCGTCAGAGAAGTAGTCGTCGAGGAGAAAACGCTTGGTAATGTCGCTTCACTGGGATTATTTAGATGAAGATGGATCCGAGAGAAGAGAAAGCTCCGAAATGTCAAGGCGTATCAGCGCTTCAATTATTTTCCAGAATTTCATTTGTAATCGACCCGCTCCGTTATAACCAACGCGCGCCTACCTGTCCAGGAAAATCACGCGTAACGCATAAGTTATGATATGCGACGGAAGTACATGCTACAGGGAATACGTGGACGCGGAGCAGACTCTCTCTTACGCGGATGAGTTCGTCAGGAGCCTGAGACACGAGAAATGCAAGGTCATCCAATTGATTCGCCGGCAGATCCGTAGCTTCCACGAGGCGCAAGTAAAGTCGCGCGAGTAAAGCGAGTTTAACGTGTAAAGGCCGGTTCGGACACGTCCAGTAGTTTAGTCGAGTAGCAAATAATTTAGTAATGTTTCGTCTGTGGACACTAAAATTTAGTCGAGTAGCTTGGTAAAACAATGGTAAATTACTAAATTACTCGCTACTCGACTAAATTACTGGACGTGTCTGTTCCAGCCTTAAGCGACGAAAAATCATGGCTCTATTCCCAGCAGAAGTTGCCCCCGGTGTCGTGCCTCCCAGATACATCGAAGAAATGCCCCCCGGGTGGTTCGTACGGAACGAGCCAAGGATCAAACGTGAACGAAGTGACAAATACAGGATCACTTTGGCCTTCAATGGAGAGCTCGACGGCCACTCGTCCAGCAAGACTTGCGCACGCCTTGAGAAGGGTTCGCCAAAGAATATGCTTGATACTGTCCATCGCTGCGATCGTCATGTTCAGTATCTTACTGTACGGCGTCTACTTCCGCGCGTACCTTTGCAACAGTGGCCAGTCCTGCGTGACTACCGTTCGATACAGCCACGCGAAGCACACGTTATTTTAGACACGTCCTACCTAATCAAGCATGATTTGATGAAACGTAAATCGATGCAAGGTGCAAGCGTCTAAAGGCGAATTGCTTGTCTTTATAACGGCGTATAAAGATGTCACGATTTCGGGTGAGAAATCGCCGTCGAATAAGGACGACCTTCCAAGACTTGACACAAAATATATTAAACTTGGAATAATACACCATGTGTAGCGTTTAGTTAGTATGCAACTAGTCTCGTCTCGATGGTTCCTAGATCGTTCTCGGCCCCCGCGGGACCCACCCTCCCCCGCCCCGACGACGACCCGTCAGCAGTTGCAGCAGATCGTGTCCCCTTTGTGCGATTCACGCGAAATAATCGACGATAGAACCAGTTGCGGCTCGTTCCCATCAAGCCCGCTGATCGGCGGCGACGGTCAAACGGCACGGATTGTTTAGGCTCCGAGACCGGTCCTCCTGATATGTTTCCCCGTCCATCCTCTCGGGCAACTTTCTTACACGCAGCTCTCCGGACCAGGTATAGAATTGGCAATGATGATCTCCTTCGTCAAGTTACGATCGGCTTTGAAGCTAATTGGCTCCCAGGACTTTGCAGAAAACGGATTTAGCTGCAGCAAGAACCGGGGAGTGTTGAGAAACACGCTTACAGCGTGGTATATCAAAGGCTATGAGCGATAGGAGCAGTGGCGGATTTAAGAAAAAAGGCCTAGGTGGCAAACATTCTAACGGGTCCACTGTTGGGGGAAAATGAAGAGGTACTTTACTAAAAACGGGCTAAGTGTATTAGTAGAGAAAAAAATATAGTATTTGGTTAAAATTATAATTTTTTTTTAAGATGAGGCCCTAGGGGTTCCTTCTGATGGGCCAATTTTTCGGGAAAATTGAGAGGTAGTTTACTAAAAACGGGACAAGTGTAGTAGCACGAAAAAAATGTAGTGTTCATCAGCCGCTCTGTTAAATCCGCCACTGAATAGGAGGTTCACAGAAAACTTACACTGCACTTGTTAGTCTGAAGCCCTTGCTTGTGAACGTCGTACGGTGCGAACAGCGTGTCTGGTCTTACTGGTAGAAACAGTTGTGGTTCACGCTTTATCTTCTCTTGGTCTGAAAGGACTGCTTACATTATTTAACATTCGCGAAACACTGCGAGGAGCTGGGGAACGGGCGTTGTTACCTTGAGGTGACTGTATGATGTCCGGTTGATTGTTGAGCGCGTAATCGTGCTTCAGGGTGTACTCGACGAAGTAGGTGTGATCCCCGTGCGTGACGTCCAGCATCGAGTTGTTCCTCGAGTCCGGCGGCGTGATTATCGGTTGCTTCATGTAGGGCTCGATGTGCACCGGGGAAGTGGTGCCTCTGCGCCGGTACATCATCAGCATCACCGAGAGCACGGTCACGCCGAACGCCATCACGCAACCCATCAGCAGTAAAATAAGCGGCACCATACTCACTCCGCTATCTAGAACAACAAACACAAGCGTCCCAGTCAGGAACGATCGGAAGCGTTCGAGGCAAGTTACTCGAATTAATTCCGAGAACCTCCTAGCGAGCAAGTTTTTTTTCGAAGCTTCTCTAAAGAGGCATGAGAAGCACAGGAATAACAAGCTTAAACTACTAATATTAACCAATCAAATAAATTTATTCGAGAAACACTATTTCTTTCGGCTTTTTTGCGTCCCTCGGTATTGGCGCCCAAGGCACGAGCCCTACTTGCCCCACCCTAGATACGCCTCTGCATTACCTGTATGCTTCTCGGAGTCCCTTAGCATAATGTCCTCGAGGAGGCTGACATCGCTCCGCCCTTTAGCGTTCACGGCGTACGTGACAACGTAGAAGTGCGTGGCCGGGAGGAGATCCGCCACGGCGATGCGGAATATGGGCACGTCTGCTGATACGCTGGACGCGTTCACTCGCAGATTCCCGGTGGCGACTTCGTATGCTTCCAGCCGAAACTCTTGCCTAAGACCTCCGTCGTATCCAGGCACGCACTCGACTTCCAGTATCTCCGAGCTTTGGTTCAACGACGCCTTTATCGTGCAATTGTTCAGAGGATTCGGTTTCACTGCGAACCGGTGTCAAGTAGGGAATTAGTTGGAGTTTTGCTGCGTTCAAACGCGCTCGTTTAGGCCCGTTACGCACTTGCGACCAGTCGCCGAGAGACCAGATACCTTTGTTGCTCGCCACGTCCAGGTGCGTACGAACTCATATGTCCCCGTGTACCTAATGGTCGTTGGCGACCTGGTCGCCGGCAATTTGTCGCAAGTGTTTTGGAGCAGGGATTGTAACCCGCTCGGAGCCGATAAGATAATTTCATACTCTATCTAAAGTCTTTCGAATTTTTCATTTCGGATGATTCTGCTACGAGCTACGATGGTCACCGTAAAAAAAAAGAGGACATCCCGGTCATCGCTTATAACTCTCAAATCTTTTAATATTCTTTAACGCAAAAAATACTGACCTGTCCTTTAGATGTACTCTTGACAATAGACGAATAGTTATTAATAAAAGTGTAACGGTTTTTCTAGAAAAAAATCCCAAAGAACCGCATTGTTTCGACCGCTCTAGGTAGGCGTCCCCCTTAACGCAATCTGATCCTCTGGCCGAAAAATTGAGCAATCTTTATGAATTTTTTATTCAATGAATAACAAATATAATCCTGCAAAATTTTTTACATAATACTCATCTACTTGTGCCCTACCCAATTTTTCGGCCAGATGACCAGATTACCCCCTTAAGTGGCTGTCTAGACTAGACTGTCTTATGTTACTAGTATCCCGCTCCAAGCGGGTTACAATCCCTGTTTTGGAGTCGACAAGTCTATTTTAAAAAATGTTGCGCCATAGAGTGCGAGATCCCAGCATGCGCCTAATGCCCCGTCCCTTATCCAAGCTTCGGTGAATTTACAAAGCTGACTGTACCTGCTGGGATGATCTGGTAGACGCAAGGCGCTTCCTGTTTCCCTATCACGTTCCTCCCCCAACAAGTCAGGGCGCCGTAGTCCCTCTCGGACATTGGCGTGTACGCGAGCTCGCTGGTCGTCCCGTTATTCCCGTCGAACTTTGCCGGGGCCACCTCGAAGTTCTCGCCGCTGTTGTTGAACTCCCAGACGAACTCCACCTCGTTGGGATCGGCGTCCACCTCGCAGCGCACTTTCACCGACTCCTCCAGCGAAGCGCCGATGATCGTCATCTCCCTCGCTTTGCAAACGGGGGCGACTGTGCGTGGCGACGCGCGCACAAGGGGGCAGGGAATATAATTTTACCATCGAGCTAAGCCCTTCGTAACTTACTCGCTCTGAATGCTTACACTGTATCCTCAGAGTGACCACGGGACTCGTGGTCTCGCCGCGGTCGTTACTCGCCAAGCACGTGTAATTCCCCGCGTTGTCGCGACCTATCTTCTGAAGCACCAGACTCTGGGTGCTCATGATTATCCCGGCCGAGAAGTTTTGCGTCAGTACTGCGTCCTGCGGTGAACACCGGCCGATGATTAGAATTACGGAACCTCCATAAAAGGGAGCTCGGAATAAGAGACCTTTGAAGGTCGGCTTTGACTGAGGTCTGACAAGGGAACACCGCGAACCCGGACTCACCGATTGGAACGCAACGTTGTGGGTTTTTAGAGTGACTCAAAACAAGAACAACGGTGTGTTTCATTTGATTCCTATCGCCCTTTAAGGGGGTGAAAACTAACCTCAAAGTCCAATTGGCACTTCCACTTTTGCGCAAATAACTCTCAAAGTACAACAGACAGAAAAAAATGTTTCAAACAAAAGCTTAATGGTGTAATGTGCATTGCAAAGTTGCGTTAACAAAATTTTGAGAAAAATTTTTTTTCGCTCAGGAATTTCTTTTCTAAACTCTTTTCAAAATTTTGTTAACGCAAGTTTGTAGTGCTCATTGCACCATTGAACTTTTGTTTGAAACATTTTTTTCTGTCTGTTGTACATTGAGAGTTTATACGCGAAAAAGTGGAAGTGCCAATTTGACTTTGAGGTTAGTTTTCACCCCCCTAAGGGGTTATGCCTATTCAGGCGCCCGAAAAGAGGCGAATGTTTGTGATTTTTTTTGAAAAAGTGGAAGCATATATTTTTAAAGCACTTTTTGCACTTAAAAGAATAACGTTTAAAGAACATTTGGTAATTTTTCGTAGAAAAATATTTACGTTTATAATAAAGTAAGAATGACATCCAAGAAGTTTTTTTAAAAATTTGATTTTACGGTGAGCCATTCGGAACCAGATTATCTAAAATCTAAAAACAAAAAAGATTTCGTTAGGATATTAATGTATCCTCTGATTAACGGAGGGAATTTCCGAAATATTAATTTATAACAAAACGGCGGCTACTGAAAACTGAAATCCTGATTTTTTCGCATGATTTTTGCACGAAAATATCAAGATTTCAGCTTTAAATAGCCGCCGTTTTGTTATAAATTAATATTTCGGAAATTCCCTCCGTTAATCAGAGGATACATTAATATCCTAACGAAATCTTTTTTGATTTTAGATAATCTGGTTCCGAATGGCAGTGCTCACCGCAAAATCAAATTTTTAAAAAGGCTTCTTGGATGTCGTTCTTACTTTATTATAAACGTAAATATTTTTCTACGAAAAATTTCCAAATGTTCTTTAAACGTTGCTCTTTTAAATGCAAGAAGTTATGTACAAATATATGCTTCCGCTTTTCCAAAAGAATTCACAAACATTCGCCTCTTTTCGGTCCCCTGACTAGGCATAACCCCTTAAAGGGCGATAGGGCCCAAATGAAACACACCGTTGTTCCTGTTTGGAGTCACTCTAAAAACCCACGAAGTTGCGTTCCAATCGGTGAGTCCGGGTTCCCTTGCGAGTTAGGCGGCTGGCCAGTAACGCAATGATCGTGGCTTCGAACCCTCTGCCACCCTCGCCGCCTCTTTTCCCGTGGCTCCCATCAACACACAGGAATTACAAAAGCAATTGCTACGCTACACTCACGTTGTGCCTCCACGTGATTCTGTGGTGCTCCGGGTTAGCTCGCACCTTGCACTCGAAGTAGACGTCGTCGCCCTCCTTAATCTTCTCCGCGTTCAGTGTGCTGCCCAAGTGTAATTGTACTCTCGGTGGAACTGTGGAACGTCAGAGCCTCGGTTAAAATCACCGGAACGGGGGCGTCGCGGGCTCGGGGTCATACTCACAAACTACGTTTAATTGAAAGAAGTCTTCTAGATACGCGTCTGGCAGCGCTGGGTTCTCCCCTCGACACTTGAGGATCTTCCCGTGGTCGTCGGGAATTGGCGAAAACATGAGCGTGCTCAATACCACCGAGGCGTTGCCGCCACCGTCGAGCACCACCTGGGCGATCAAAGCTTCCGACTAACAACGGATACCACTGTGCTTAGTGTAATATTAAGTAGATTGACTCGTCGTTTACTTTGCCGTTGTGGAAATCGGCGTTCCCCTCCATCCAAGCGATTTGAGCCCTAGGATGCGAGCCTGTCGTCTCGCACGAGATCGAGTAGTCCTTCTCCGTTTCCAGGACCGTCGGTTTCGACAGGATTTTCACCGACAACGGTTTCACTGGGCAAATTAATCGAGCTTATTGCAGAAGCGAAGCGGGATGGACGTTTATTTATGAAATACGTACAGTAGACGTCTAAAAGGACAGTCTTCTCTAGCGCAGGTATCAGATTCGTGTTGGAGGCCCGACATTTGTAAGTAGTGTTGCGGTGCTCCCTCCTCAACTGAGGTATCCTCAATTTACTGACGACAATGTTTTGCTCGATTTCTTCTAGCCTACTTTCCACTTCCTTCTCGTTCACCAGCCAGCTGACCACCGGCGTCGGTTTCCCTGTACAAAAGAGGGAGGATTGCATTCGCCGCGGGGTTGATTACAATTACGAGGCGTCACTGTCGAGTAGAGGAAGAATTTATTACCTCCCCTTACTTCGCAGGACAGTTCGAATTCCACGCCAACTTGGAACGGTCCCGCGGTGCTCTCCACTTCAACCCCGGAACTGTCGTAAATTAGGAGCACGTGCGGCGGAACTGAAAGCAATTTCCCTGAAGATTGTTGGAGTAAGGTATCTCTTCTGTGTTATATACACGGCGGTCTGAAGAACCGTGAACGGTTTCCTTGTTCTAACTCAGTGGTGAACAACCTTCTGTCCGAAGTGGGCCACAAGTGGATACCTACTACGCTACGCGGGCCGCAAAATTAAATACATAAATATAACTAATCCAAGAATTTGAATTTATGCCAATGTTCAGGCTATGTTCTAACTCTGTATTACAGGCTGCCGAGTGATTCCAGCCTCGCTTCAGACCACCCTGCACAAAAACACCACCCTTTGAATGGTACGTGCGAATCGGTACCGATTACTGTGAGATTCACTTGAAAGTTCCTCGTGGGCGAATTCTTGAAGTCTACCCTGCAACGATAGATCCCCTCGTCGTCCAGCTGGACCGCCTCCAGGGAAAGGGCGGCCGGCTGTGTCACCGTGACGAAGTAGGCCCTGGGCCCTACCACGGTGCTGTCCGACCAGTTCAGGGCTTTGTTGAACGCCCTTCCTCGAACGTCGAAGCTGCAACAAATCGTCGTTTTGCCGGGGGAGGCGAACCTTAGAATTTCGGGCGCGCTCGGAGGGGAACGTACCTGTAAATCGGTTTCACAGCATCGTCGCGAAACCAGAGCACCATGTATACGCGATCCTCTCGCGTGGACGGTTCAATGTCGCAAGGCAACCTGGCGGTGCGTCCCAGAACGGCGCTGACTTCGAAGGTTGCCACTGGAGAGAGGAGAAATCGTATTTGTGAGGAGCATTTAATTGAATTGTTGCCATTTAGTAGGTAATGTTTAATAATCCCCAGATACATTAGCATCTGTTTAAGTATTTGGCTGGATCGCTGTCCACGAGCTACTCTTATGTTACACAGTAATCTCGATAACTATTTGCAGTGAATATCAAGAATGTGCCTTCCGATCGTTCTCACCTTTATCAGCTATCTATTGACCCAGATACGCCAGCAGCTAAGTGGGTATGTAGGTGCTTGGTTGAACGTGTCTGACCAATGTGGATACAAGCTACTTAAGATACCAGTGTACATATACGTACAGTTTCCTATTGGCAAAGGGTATGTACCAGGAGTTTGTGCCTTTATGTTTCCTCTGTCTACTACCTGTGCAAGTAGATATGCTACACGATTAGTCAGCCACGTGTCTAAACCAGTACACAGTGCATGTACGCACTACTGCACGCGTCGATATTCGTTTAAGTAGATAAGTCACAGTTTGGTCAGACCCGATGCGAAGACTGGGATACCGAAGCAGAATACCCTCCTCTCCCGGAAGATTCGTTTACCAGAAACTAACGTTTGTGGAGCCTAGTGGCAGAAGGAGGCCGAGCTCGCGCTCGGTGCAGGCACGTGCGCGAGTTCGCCGGAAAGGAAGCTCCTGCAAAGCTGCAGCGGACAGAAGCACGTACCTAAGTCGTCGTCCTTATCCCAATTGCCGGTGGCGTTCACGTAGACGACCACGGCGAGTATGTATCCGCTGATGACGAGCTTGACCACGATCTCGGCGAGCGCCCCGATTGCCATCCCAAAGGGGAACGGTCTGAGGGGTGGCCTCGGTGCGTTCAGATCCGCTCCTTGCATAATGTCGCCCCGCGCCGACCTGTCCTCCGGCCCTCCTTTATTATCATTCCACGTCAAGAGGGTAGACGGCCTCCTCCCACCCCCGCCGCCTCCTCCTCGTGTCCTCGTGCGATGTCCTCCGAGCGTACGATACCCCGAGCCGCGACGACAGGGAGCAGAGCGCAGGACACGCTTTCACCGATTAATTCTGCTGCCCAGAGAAGCTTTCGAGCGAACCTCCGATCGCTTCCCTATTGCGCCGTGCATCGAGAGTCCTTCGAGGATCTTACCGCGGATCCCTCGCGAGCCTAGTCCTCGAGCGGCCCTTCGCTGGCACGATCCCCTTCGACCCTACCTGCCACTCACGCCGACCCAGCAGGCCTGGCGAGCGCTCGTCCTCTGCGGTCTGGGTCCCGCAGGATCGTTTCTAAACTTGTCGCCGCGTCGCGAGCGGAAGAACGAGGTCGGAGCGCTGGGACGCATCGGCAATGGCGATGACAGGGAAGGAGGACACCGTCGCGGCTCCCTCGTGCCTCATCGGGCCGATCCTTGGACGAAGCGGCGCCGCGGAGCTTCCTCCACGATAATCGCTCGTGAACGTGGAGCCACCATGAGCTGCGCTTCTCCGAACCCTTACGCCGCCCCCCCACCCCCCTCCCAACCCCCGCGGCGTTCCTCTCTACACTCGTAACTTCGCTGCCCCTCGAAGCCTCCGCACAGCTTCCGCTCGATCTTTCGTCCCGTTCACTGGATCGCCCGCCCGCGATCGTGTAACCCTGGCACGTCACTCGGGTCGGGGTGGAAGGCCGCCGCGACTCGGGGCACACGAGGCTACCGCGCGCAGCACTCGACGGGGCAGTTCCGCGTGGAGGAGACCGAGAGGAGAGCCGGCGAGCGTAGAGGGCTCCTCGTGACCGCGGTGTCGCAACGGGCAACGGTTCGCAGGCGTCGCTAACCCGACCACGGCGACGACGACGATGAGCGACCGCCCGATCGATTTTCGTGAAAGTCAGTCTGATCTCGCTTCGTGTTTCGACGCTCTCGATTCCCGCACGATATATAGCCGCCACCACCACCGCCACCCCCTCCCCCCCCCCCGCGGCCCTGGTGTAGCGTGCGCGCGCTCGAGAACACGCGAACGACGGCGAACCCTCACGACTTGCCCCTTCCGCCGGCTCAACCTCCCTCCCCGTGGAAGGCGCTCGAGAGACAAACAGGGTAAACTACCACCGACCGCTCGTTCCGATCACCTCGCGGATAAAAAGGGGACGTGCGATCGTACCTCGGGAAGCATTTTTTTTTTCCTTTTTAAGATACGCTTATCTGTTGCGAGAAAACGTCTCGAGAGACAGTGGCGGATTTAAGGAAACAGGCCCAGGTGGCAATCGTTCCGAGGGGCCAGTTTTTTCGAGAAAACCAAGAGGTAGTTCATTAGAAACGGGCCAAGTGTCGTAACACAGAAATAAAAGGAATATAGTCTTTTTTCTTCTTTGAAAAAAAAAGCCGCCCGTTAAATCCGCCACTGCCGAGAGATAACTCTGGAGAGTTAGAGGGTTGGGCCTCGGAGCTTGACCACCGATTTCTCAGGCACCCTGTGTAACTCCATCCCCTACTCAGCCCTACTGGCTGCTCGAGCTATTCACTGTTAGGGGTCGCGAGGTGGTGAACTATTAAACTATCCCGCATCGAGGGTAGGGGGTGTTCTCTGTTCGGCCCGACGCGTTTAAACGGGTAGACGTTCTGTTTATAGGCACTGGAACACGATAAAGATCCCGATCACGCGGGAAGTCACGTATGGCTGCTGCGCCTCCGTGTAAAATGC